>ML664194.1:300928-395776 GCA_007570785.1 Antilocapra americana | reverse complement strand
TATATATATATATATATACACACACACATATATATGTGTATATATATATATGTGTGTGTGTGTGTGTGTGTGTGTGTGTGTGTGTGTGTGTGTGTGTGTGTATAAACATATGTATACATACCAATGGCTGATTTAGGTTGAGGTTTGACAGAAAACAACATAATTTTGTAAAGCAATTATCCTTCAATAAAATAATCAATAAAAAAAGAATCAGAAACAAGCCATGAAAGAAACATTTTTCTTCTTTTGGTACCTTGAAGAATACAGTTGTAGGAGCATCTACATTACCTCTGCACTTAAGCTTCCTTTCAGATATTATTCAGTTCAGTTCAGACACTCAGTCATGTCTCACTATTTGCAAGCCCATAGATTACAGAATGCCAGGTTTCCCTGGAGTCTATTCAAATTCAAGTCCATTGGGTTGGTGATGCCAAATAATCATCTCGCCCTCTGTCATCCCCTTCTACTCCTGACTTCAATCCTTCCCAGCATCAGGTCATTTCCAATTAGTCAGTTTTTCACATCAGGTGGCCAACGTATTGGAGCTTCAGCTTCACCATCAGACCTCCCAAGGAATATTCAGGACCGATTTCCTTCAGCATTGACTTGTTGGATCTCCTCACAGTCCAAAGGACTCTCAAGAGTCTTCTCCAACACCACATTTCAAAAGCATCAATTCCTTGGCACTCAGCTTTCTTTGCAGTCCAACTCTTACATCCATATATGACTACCAGGAAAACCATAGCTTTGACTAGATGGAAATTTGTTGGTAAAGTAGTGTCTCTACTTTTTAATATTCTGTCTAGGTTGGTCTTACTTTTTCTTCCAAGGAGCAAGTGTCTTCTAATGGCATGGCTGCAGTCACTGTCTGCCATAAGGGTGGTGTCATCTGCATATCTGAGGTTATTAATATTACTCCCAGCAATCTTGATTCCAGCTTCTGCTTCTTCCAGCCCAGTGTTTCTCATGTGTACATTGCAAAAAAGTTAAGTAAGCAGGGTGACAAAATTCAGCCTTGATGTTTTCCTTTTCCTATTTGGAACCAGTCTGTTGTTCCATGTCCAGTTCTTTTTTTTTAAATTGTTTTTGCCATACATTGTCATGATATCACCATGGGTTTACATATGCCTCCCCTCCGGAACCCCCCTCCCTCTTCCCTCCCCCCGCCCCGGGAAATCTCGCTGCACCAGCCCCGAGCATCAGTCCTGGGCTGGTGATTGATTAGACATATGAAAATTAACATGCTTCAATGCCCTTCTCCCATATCATCCCACCCTTACCCTCATCCACAAAGTCCACGAGTCTATTCTATACATCTGCATTCCTTTTGCTGTCTCGTATGTTGGGTTCTTGTTACCGTCTTTCTAAATTCCATATATATGCGTTAATATACTGTATTGCTGTTTTTGCTTCTGGCTTACTTCACTCTGGATAATGGGCTCCAGTTTCGTCCATCTGACTGTTGCTCCCTGACCTGAATACAAGTTTCTCAAGAGACTGCTCAGATGCTCTTGTATTCCTATCTCATTCAGAATTCCCCAAGGTTTGTCATGATCCACACAGTCAGAGACTTTGGCCTAGTCAATAAAGCAGATGTAGGTGTTTCTCTGGGACTCTCTTGCTTTTTTGAGTATGCATTGGATGTCGGTAATTTGTCTCTGGTTCCTCTTCCTTTTCTAAAACCAGCATGAACATCTCAAAGTTTGCTGTTCACATCCTGCTGAAGCCTGACTTGGAGAATTTTGAGCATGACCTTACTAGTGTATAAGACGAGTGCAATTGTGCAGTAGTGCGAGCATATATTGGTATTGCCTTTCTTTGGTACTGGAATGAAAACTCACCTTTTCCAGTCCTGTGGCCACTGCTGAGTTTTCCAAATTTGTACATTGAGTGCAGCACTTTCACAGAATCATCTTTCAGGATTTGATATAGTTCCACTGGAATTCCATCACCTCCAATAGCTTTGTTCATAGTGATACTTTCTAAATCCCCCTTGATTTCATGTACCAGGATGTATGGCTCTAGGTAAGTGTTCATACAATCATGATTATCTGGGTTGTGAAGATCTTTTTTGTACAGTTCTTCTGTGTATTCTTGCCATCTCTTCCTAATATCTTCTGCTTCTAGTAGGACCATACCATTTCTGTCATTTATCGAGCTCATCTTTCCTTGAAATATTCCCTCAGTTTCAAATTTTCTTGGAGAGATCTCTCGTTAGATGAAAGTGAAAGAAGGGAGTGAAGAAATTGGCTTAAAGCTCAACATTAAGAAAACTAAGATCATGGCATCCAGCCAGACCACTTCACAGGAAATTGATGGGGAAGCAGCAGAAACAGTGTCAGATTTACTTGGGTGGGGAGTGCCAAAATTACTGCCAATGGTGACTGCAGCCATGAAATTAAAAGACACTTACGGTTTGGAAGGAAAGTTATGACCAATTTAGATCGCATATTGAAAAGCAGACACATTACATTGCCAACAAAGTTCCGTCTAGTCAAGGCTGTGCTTTATTCACTAATCACGTATGGATGTGAGAGTTGGATGGTGAAAAAACTGAGTGCCAAAGAATTTGTGCTTTGAACTGTGGTGTTGGAGAAGACTCTTGATAGTCACTTGGTCTGCATAAAGATCCAACCGGTCCATCCTAAAGGAGATCAGTCCTGGATGTCCATTGGAAAGACTGATGTTGAAGCTGAAACTCCAATAATTTGGCCACTTCATGGGAAGAGTTGACTCATTGGAAAAGACCCTAATGCTGGGAGGGATTGTGGGCAGGAGGAAAAGGGGATGACAGAGAATAAGATTGCTGGATGGCATCAAGGCTCATAGGGCATGAGTTTGGGTTGACTCCAGGAGTTGATAATGAACAGGCTGGCCTGGCATGCTGCAATTCATGGGGTTGAAAAGAGTTGGATACCACTGAGTGACTGAAATGAACTGAACTGAACTGAGTCACCATCTGCAGTGATTTTGTAGCCCCCCCCCCCACACACCTAAATAAGGTCTCTCACTGTTTCCATGGTTTCTACACCTTCTTGCCATGAAATGATGGGGCCAAATGCCATGATCTTAGATTTCTGAGTGTTGAGCTTTAAGCCAACTTTTTCACTCTTTGCTTTCAGTGTCATTCAAGAGGCTCTTTAGTTTTTCTTCACTTTCTGCTGTAACTGTGGTGTCATCTGAATATATGAGGTTATGATACTTCTCCTGTCAGTCTTGATTTCAGTTTCTGCTTCATCCAACTTGGAATTTCAAATGATGTATTCTGCATATATGCTAAATCATCAGCTTGAGAATATACAGCTTTGATGTACTCCTTTTCATATTTGTTACAAGTCTGTTGTTCCATATCCAGTTCAAATGTTGACCTGCAAACCGATTTCTCAGGAGCCAGGTTTGTTATTCTGGTAGTCCCATCTCTTTAAGAACTTTCCACAGTTTGTTGTGATCCACACAGTCAAAGGATTTGGGGTAGTAGGTAAAGCAAAAATAGATGCTTTTCTGGAACGCTCTTGCTTTTTCAACGATCCAATGGATGTTAGCAATTTGATCTCTAGTTCCTCTGCATTTACTAAATCTAACTTGAATATCTGGAATTCATATTTCACATATTGTTGAACTCTGGCTTGCATAATTTTGAGTATTAATTTGATTGTATGTGAGATGAATGCAATTGTGTGGTATTTTAAACATTGTATTGCATTGTCTTTCTTTGTAATTGGAATGAAAACTGACCTTTCCCGTGCTGTGGCCACTGCTGAGTTTCCCAGCTTGACCAGCATATGGAGTGCAGCAGTTTCACAGAATCTCCTTTTAGGACTTGAAACATCTCAGATGAAACTCCATCACCTGAACTAGATTTGTTTGTAGATATGTTTCCTAAAACCCACGTGACTTGACATTCTGGGATGTCTGTCTCTAGGTGAGTGATCACACCATTGTGGTTATCTGGGTCATGAAGATCTTTTCTGTGCAGTTCTTCTGTGTATTCTTGCCACCTTTTCTTAATATCTTCTGCTTCTATTAGATCCATGCCATTTCTGTCCTTTATTGTGCTGATCTTTGCATGAAATATTCCCTTGTTATCTCTAGTTTTCTTGAAGAGCTCTCTAGTGTAGGCTTGAATTAAAGATACTGTACTGCTCCATGGGAATACATATGTTCCCCTTCCAGAACCCTCCTCCCACCTCCCTCCCAATGTCAATGTTTGGCAAAACCAACATGATAATGCAAAATAAAAGATAATAAAAGAATGGAATTGTTGTTCAAGAAAAAAATAAAATAAAATAAAGATACTATACTACTCCATAGAGTTCTGTACAGTAAATTACACAAGAACACAATCATTTGTCAGAGAGGTAATCAAAATAATGTATGCAAGACCTGTGAATAAAGTGATATGATGAGGCATGAAAATGGCCTTTTACATCTTTGACAGTTATCAACTTGAAAGTGGGTAAGTAACAGACGTGGTATACAAGTATTCTGTCAAAGTATATGGAGTAAGTGAACAAAAGAAAAGAATTAGTAGCTGTGTTCTCTTTCACTTTTTCCTTGTAGTATGACCAGTCTTAATATGAATGTCATTGGGTTTAATCAAGGCCTGGTACATGGGAACATTGCTGCAAGAGATAGAGAACAAGGATCCCAGGAGATGGGACAAGATCCAGAGTTGGCTGAAAAGAACCAGAAGTGCAAAATAGGAGGAAACAAGTTTTCACAGCTTTATGTGAAAGACTTAGCAAATACCATCCTGATTTCTGTGTAGTGGTTGATCTCTGGTTTACCATTGCAGCCCCTGTGGCTTAGGATGAGCCAGAGAGGAGAGGAGAGAGGAGAGTGAACCATGAAAAGCAAACTTGTGTCCCAGGCAAAGTATCTCTACTATTGAATGCATTTCAGTCCTGTCAATTTATCTGATCCCTCCTAGGAAGAATTAGAGTAGTAAAAGAGGGAAGGTCAGCACTATACTATCACTTTATTCCTCTTTCTGTCCAGAGAACTTTTATTTCTAATGAAATTTCTTCATAAAGAGGATGTACTTTGCATGATTGCAGTATTCTAATATACTGTTCCATATAAATTTTGGGGCTGTCTGTGCCCAGGCACATGGGGCCCTAGGGCCTGGTAGGCTCTGTTTCTGCTGTAGAGTGCCATCCATGTGGATCTCCAGTCATCGGGGGCCTGATTTATCTCTTCAATCTGGGTTCACATCGGAGGGATTAACTCTAGTCAGTTTTAATTCTATCATCGTGCTGTTTATTTTCAATATGCCCCATGTTCCTTCTTCCCATTTCTCTTTTCATCCCTGAGTTCTTTGTGATTGTGTAGTTTTTAAGATTGCCCTTACTTTATTAACTGCAACTCTTTTTTTTAAATGGTAGATTTTAGATTCATGGTGTGTATATTTATCATCCACAGTCTATCATCAAGTGATCTTTTGTACCTTTATGTGTAGCATAAGAACCTATAATACGATAGTCTCATTTCCTCCATCCTGTACGTATTGCTTTTTTTGTCAAACATTTCAATACTATATCCGTCATAAATTACACATATATTGTTACATATATACTGTTACTATCCTTGTACACAGTTATTTTCTAAAGTAATTAATTAGAAAAGAAAAGCTATTTTATTTAAAATTATCTATTTATCATTTCTTTGACAGTGTTAGTGTGTAATGCAGGATCGTCCTTGTGGTCAGGTCTCTCTATTTAAGGAGAGCAAGGTCAGTACTTGCAGCATATATTCTATATTTGAGGCATGCAGACTTAGTTACTTAGGGGCATGTGGGAACTTAGGTTTCTGACAAAGGAACAAACCAGCATTTCCTGCATTGCAAAGCAGATCCTTAATCACTGGACCACCGAGGAAGTCCCTGCATTTACCTTTCAATATATATTGCATGTTTGTCATCTGTGGTACTGTTCCTTCCCCCTGTAGATCCAGATTTCTACTTCTTTACAAATTCCTTCTGAATTGAGGCCTTCCAAAAAAATTTCTTGTTACATTCATGTGTTGGTGATGATGCAGTCTTGTAGCTGTTTTCTCTCTGAGAAAGTATTTTATGTGGTTTATGATATGTATGTTTTTCTGTATAGACTTCTGAGTCAATTATATTTCTCTCAGCATTTTAAGAGTTGGTACCATTGTCTTCTTGCTAACATTGTGTCATATGTTTAATCCACTGTCATTCAATTTTTGTTCTTCTGTGTCTCTCTTTCCTTCTGGCTACATATCTCAGGTTGAAAGTTTCAAATGATTAATTATGATGTGCCTTTGTGAAGTTGTATTTGAGTTGAGTTTCTGTATTTATAAGTCTATGTTTTCATCATTTATGGAAAATTTTCACCCAGTAGTTTTGAAGTTCTTTTCTTCATTTTCCTGTCTTTCATTGCTGTAACATATATTCCAGTTACATGCATTTTGGCATTCTTAAAGTTGTTTCAAAACTTTCTGATGCATAATTAATTTTTCTCCATTCTTTTCTTTACTCTTTTGCATGTGTCTATTTAACATGCTCAATATTTTTCTAGCTAATGAATATAAGGATTACAATTGAAGTAAGATTTTAATGTCCTTCCCTGCTGATTCTGTAATCTATAATATTAAATGTGTTTCTACTAATTGACTATTCCCTCACTCTTATAATATCTTGCTTCTTTGTACATCTGGATTTTTTTCTTTTTAAATTTACTTATTTATCTTAATAAGTATTAAATGAACTTCCAGGTGAGCTATTTCAGCGAAGCTATCCTACTTCCCTGACAACTCAATGGCTAAAGAATCCACCGGCAATGCAGGATGCCTGAGTTTGACTGCTGGCTATGGAAGATCCCTTGGAAAAAAACAAAAACAGCTCTCCATGCTAGTATTCTGGGCTGGAGTACTCCATGGCCACTATAGTCCATGGAGTCACAAAAAAATCACACATAACTGAGAGGCTTTCAATTCAGTTCACTTACTACTCAGTATGCCAGCAATCCTGGAAAACTCAGCAATGGCCACAGGACTGGAAAAGGTCAGTTTTCCTTTCAAATCAAAGAAAGGTAAGGCCAAACATCATTCAAACTGCTGCACAGTTGCACTCATCTTACACACTAGCAGTGTAATATTTAAAATTCTCCAAACTTGGCTTCACAGTACATGAACTGAGAATGTCTAGAGGTTCAAATTGGATTTAAAAAAGACAAAGGAACCAGAATTCAGAATTTCAGCATCATTGGATCATAGGAAAAGCAAGAAAATTCTTGAAAAACATCTACTTCTTCATTGACTATGCTAAAGCCATTGACTGTGTGGATCACAACAAACTCTGCAAAATTTTTAAGGAGATGGGAATACCAGACCATCTTACCTGTCTCTTGAGAAACCTATATGCAGGTCAAGAAGCAACAAGTAGAACAAGATTGCTTGCTAATTGGGAAAGAGTATGTGAAAGATGTATTTTGTCACCCTGTGTATTTAACATATATGCATTGTACAGCAGGGGAAATGCTAGCTGGATGAAGCAGAAGATGGAATCAAGATGGCAGGGAGAAATATCAATAACCTCACATATACAGACGACAGCAGCCTTGTGGCAGAAAGTGAAGAAGATCTAAAGAGCCTTCTGATGAAAGTGAAAGAGGAGATTGAAATGTTGGCTAAAATTCAGCGTTCAAAATCCTCAGATGACATCATGTAGTGCCATCACTTCATAGCAGATAGATGGGGAAACAAAGGAAATAGTGAAAGACTTTATTTTGGGGGGATCTAAAATCGCTGCACATAGTGATTGCAGGAATGAATTTAAAAAATTCTTGCTCCTTGGAAGAAACTCTATGACAAAACCAGAAAGCATAAAAGAAGCAGAGACATTACTTTTCTGACAAAGGTCCTTCTAGTTAAAGCTATCATTTTTTTGGTAGTCATGGATGGATGTGAGAATAGGACCATAAAAAAAGCTGAATGCCAAAGAAATGATGTTTTTGAACTGAGTGTTGGAGAAGACTCTTGAGAGTCCTTTGGCCTGAAAGGAGGCCTAAACAGTCAATCCTAGAGGAAATCAGTCCCAAATATTCATTTTAAGGACTGATTTTGAAGCTACAATAATATGCTACCTGATGAGAAGAACTGACTCATTGGAAAAATCCCTGATCCTTGGAAAGATTGAAGGCATGAGGATGAGGAGAAAACAGAGGATGAAATGATTGGATGTGGTCACTCACTCCATGGACATGAGATTGAGCAAACGTCAGAAGCTGGTGATGAATATGGAAGCCTGTCCTGCCCCAGTCCAAGGGAATGCAAAAAGTTGGATATGACTGAGTGACTGAATGAAACTGAACTTGTCTTATTTGGAGAACAATATTATGATGCTTACAATATTATGATGGATTTAGGACAAATCATTTCACAGTTTGTCCTGAAATTTGAAATTGGTTGTTGATTGTTATAATTTTTTTCCCTGTGTGATGCAGGATATGTTTTTATAAATTTTGATAAGTATTCTGGCACTGTTTTAGACCACTGTTAATATCGTGGAAATAACTGTAATTTTGAAGGCTTTTAACCTGTTTTGTTAACTGAGATGAGGCCAGCCTTTAGACCAGGTTAAATTTTCCCCACTTGTAAGGCAATATTGTGCTCAGGCTTGTACTGATGTCCTGTGAGTTGAGTAATTTCTATTCTCATGGGTGGGAACACAATTAGACTTTAATCAATTTGCAACTCAGTGATTGTTCCCTCTAATAATGACCAATACTATAAACTCTCAACTTAAAACTGGAGGGGTATCTCCTGCAGACTCACACAGTTCTGTGTGTAGCTCTCTCCTGTGAACTCTAGAGTCCCAACGCTTTCTTTCCCAACTTGGGGACACTATTTGGATCTGCCTGCATGCACCCTTTCTGTGCCATGTGTTGCAAACTAGGTTTAGACTTGGGACAGTTGCACAGCTCACCTTGCTTTAACCCTTCTCTCAGGAATTCATTCTCAGCTGCTTAATGTTTGATAGACAAAAAACTGCCATTTCAGTTATTTTGTCTAGTTGGGGGTGGTTTGAGGCAGGAAGATAAATGCGGTGTTTGCTCCTCTTTCTGCCAATACCGAGGCTGCCTTCAGTGAGCACCTTTTGCATGCTAGACACTGATCTCCACAAATGTGTGCAAAAATGATGGGGAACGTGCATTGGATCGTTGAGGAGTGCCCGTGTTGCTGAAGTTACATGCTAATTACGACATAATAATCCCTATGTGGTATGTACAGAGGAGTAGCTTCTCTCGACCCTCCTGCACCCATGCAGCCACCACTCCTTGGACGTGGGGTTGAACCTCTTGGCCACCACCCCAACCTTGACTGTGTGGTAGATGCTCTAGGCAGCCATCCCTAAATTTGGCCATAGCCCCTCTCAGGCGCTGCCCCTAACTTAAGGCGTGGAGTAACTACTCTCAGCTGTGCTTCTGAGCGGTCCATCACAGCTGGAGCACTTCAGCCCAGTCAATCACAGCCAATCAGTGGCTACACTTTACTGGAGCAGCCATGAAGAAATACCCCATGTTCAAAGTAAGTGAAATCCAAGTAAGACAGTAGGTGTTGGAAGAGGGCATCAGAGGGCAGACACACTATAACCATAAATATAGAAAACGAGCCAATCTGATCACATGGACCACAGCTTTTTTTAACTCAGTTAATCTAAACCATGCTGTGTGGGGCCGTCCAAGAAGGTCAGTCATGGTGGAGAAGTCTGACAGAATGTGGTACACTGGAGAAAGGAATGGCAAACCACTTCAGTATTCTTACCTTGAGAACCCCTGGCACAGTATGAAAAACAAGGAAGATAGGACATTGAAAGATGCACTCCCCAAGTCTCTAGGTGCCCAATATGCTACTGGAGATCAGTGAAGAAATAACTCCAGAAAGAAGGAAGGGATGGAGGCAAACCAAAAACAATACCCAGTGGTGGATGAGACTGGAGATAGAAGCAAGGTCCCATGCTGTAAATAGCAATATTGCATAGGAACCCAGAATGTTAGGTCCATGAATCAAGGCCAATTGGAAGTGGCCAAACAGGAGATGGCAAGTGTGAAAGCCGACATTCTAGAAATCAGAAAACTGAGATGGACTGGAATGGGTGAATTTAACTCAGATGACCATTATATCCTCTACTGTGGGCAGGAATCACTTAGAAGAAATGAAGTATCCATCATGGTCAATGAAAGAGTCCGAAATTGGCTTAAAGTTAAACATTAATAAAACTAAGATCATGGCATCTGGCTCTATGACTTCATGGGAAATAGGAGTGGAAACAGTGTCAGCTTTTATCTTGGGGGGCTCCAAAATCACTGCAGATGTAGATTGCAACCATAAAATTATAAGACACTTACTCCTTGGAAGAAAAGTTACAGACAACCTAGATAACATATTGAAAACCAGATACATTACTTTGTCAACAAAGGTACATCTAGACAAGGCTATGCTTTTTGCAGTACTCATGGATGGATGTGAGAGTTGGATGGTGAAAAAGCTGAGTGCCAAAGAATTGATGCTTTTCAACTGTTGTCTTGGGAAAGGCTCTTGATAGTCACTTGGATGCAAGAGGATCCAACCAGTCCATCTTAATGAGATCAGTCCTGGCTGTTCATTGGAAGGACTGATGTTGAATATGAAACTTCAAAACTCTGGGCACCTCATGCAAAGAGTTGACTCATTGGAAAAGTTCCTAATGCTTCGAGGGATTGGGGGTAGGAGAAGGGGATGGCAGAGGATGAGATGGCTAGATGGCATCACAGACTCAATGAACATGGATTTTGGTAGACTCCAGAAGTTGGTGATGGACAGGCAGGTCTGGCGTGCTGTGATTCATGGGGTCATGAAAGAGTCAGACAAGACGGGAGATTGAACTGAACATATGTACGGAGGACCATCAGGCAGCAGCAAGATGTCTTTGGCAAAGGAGGAAAGGACAACTCCTAGATAGCTAACAGTGATGGGTCAGCAGGTCTTTTCAAGCTGGAGAAGCTGTAGGGAAGGAATTCTAATCCAGGTGGAGGGAATGATAAGAGCAATGGCAGGGCAGCATGCTGGAAGCTCCCAGAGAACAAGCTCCTAGTCTTATTAAAATTTATTGGTGCCCAATATTGTCAGGTGATGGAAACATGAGTTTTGTTTTGGAAGCGGTAGAACATATTCAATGAAAAGACTGATGCTGAAGATGAAGTTCCAATACCTAGACCACCTGATGTGAAGAGTCAGCTCATTTGAAGAGACCCTGATGCTGGCAAATATTGTGGGAAGGAAGAGAAGGGGATGACAAGATGGTGAGATGGTATCACCAACTCGATGGACATGAGTTTGAGGAAACTCTGGGAAATAGTGAAAGCAAGCAAGCCTGGCTTGCTGCAGTCCAAGAAATCAAAAAGTGTCAGACTTGACTTAGCAACTTAAGAACAATGATGAGAACATAGGATCCAGCTGTGCTGGTGTTTGATGAGAGTGGAGAAAGATTTAGAATCAAATGGAGATTGCTGGGCACTGGTGCAAGTCCTTCCATTGCAGGCTAAGGAGCACAAGATTTTGAATGTGTTACCAAATGTTCAAATTATATATATATATAATAAATTTTTCAGATACATTACTGATATATATATATATATATATATATATGTGTGTGTATATATATATATATATATATATATATATATATATATCAGTAGTCAGAGCTTTGACTGACTTTGTTCTCTTGATTTTGTTGGAGGATGTGGAAGAGACTGAAGTGAACTGAGTCTGCAAAAACAAGATGACCAGCTGCTGGATGGCGAGGCTTATGGTAGACATTCGGCACTGGGTGGAAAACAAATCCAGAGAAAATCTCCCTTCAGGAGTGCACATGACAATGTATAGGTTGTTGCAGTGGAACATTTCAATGGTGTTTTGAGGCAAGCAAGTAATGCATGATGGGTGGTTTGCTTTGGTCAATTCCTGTCTAAAGTTAGGTGACTGAAAGTCTGGTTACTTCATTTCATGGCTGGAATCCTCCTTGGAAAAGAAACCTAGATCAGATCCACACATATTTCTTCATTAAACAGTAAGCATAGGAAGATTTATAAGGCAACTGCAGATGTTTTAGACATGAGGAACTGAATGGGGCAGTTCCATTTCAGAGATTGAGATTGGACTGTGCAGGTGGCCATAGTACCAGCTTCTTGTGCTATGCTAGTGATGTGGGTAACTGTCATTAGACAAAAAATCTTTACAACTGCCTTTATAGTGTGATTTCAGACTAGAAATAGTTGGCAAGAAAAGGCTGACTGGTAAGGCTGAGAAAGGGAGTAATCTGAGCAAGTCTTTTAGCTCCTGTTGGAGCACCAAATCATGAACAGTATCTAAGTCAGTTCAGTGTCATTACTCAGAAATAGATTTTATTTTGCCTGACTCAATATGTAGTTTTAGGGATGGCAACCATAATTTCTGAAGCAGAATAATTCATATTTTATTCAGAGTCATGAGCTCAGAAAGCCTCTATGGACCACTTGCATGCAAATATGCAGTCTCAAAGGTGGGATTATCATCATGATGCCCAATTTACAGATGAGGAACCTAAGAGAAAGTGACTTGATCAAGGTTACACAGCTAGGCATGTGAAGAGTCAAGCATAAATCCAGTCCTCAAATTGTGTGTTTTTGCTCCAATACACTCATGTGGAGAGAGGTAATCTAGCACTAACTGTTGAGACAGAAGCAAACGATATTCAGATTTAAGTTGAAGAAAGTAAAGAAAACCACTATAACATTCAAATATTACCTAACCCTTTATGATTATTCAGGGGAGTTGACAAATAGATACAAAGTCTGAAGTAACCAGACTTTCGATTGGATAGACAGAGTACCTGAAAACATATGGATGGAAGTTTGCGACATTTTATAGGAGGTGGTGACCACAAACCATCCCTAAGAGAAAGAAATAGAAGAAGTCAAAATGGTTGCCTGAGGAGTGCTTACAAACAGCTGAGAAAAGAAGAGAAACCAAGTCAAATGAGAGAGGGAAAGATATACCCAATGGAGTGCAGACTTCCAGAGGATAGCAATGAGAGATAAGCAAGTCTAGGAATAGAGGAAAACAATGGAATTAGAAAGACTAGAAATATATTCAAGAAAATTGGAGATACCTCAGTAACATTTCATGTAGTGATGGGCACAATGGACATAAAAGGCAAGGACATACCAGAAGCAGGAGAGATTAACACAAGGTGTCAAGAACACCCAGAATAACTACACAAAAAGTTTATAATGAGCCAGATAGGCATGATATCGTGGTCACTCATGTAAAGCAGAACATCCTGGAATGTGAAGTCAAGAGGCCTTTATGAAGCGTTACTCAGAATAAGTTAGAGGAGGTCATGGAATTCCAGCTGAGATGTTAAAACTCCTAAGTTATGTTTCTGTAAAGAGGTGGTGCTGCTCTCAATATGTCAGCAGATTTGGAAAACTCAGTAGTGGCAACAGCCCTGGAAAAGTTCAGCTTTTATTCCAGTCCCTGAGGATGGCGTTCCAAGGAATTTTCAAACTACCAAATAATCGTTCTCTTCTCACATGCTCGAAGGTAGTGCCCAAAACCCTGCAAGCTAAGCTTTAGCAGTATGAGAACTGAGAGATTACACCTGTAGAAACTGGAATTAGATAGGTGGAGGAACAAGAGATCAAATTGCGAGCATCTATTGGCTCATACTGAGAGTAAGGGAATTCAAGAAAAACATCTACATGTGCTTCACTGAGTGTGCTAAAAAGGCATTTACTGTGTGGACCACAACCAATTATGGAATATTTTAAAGAAGTAAGAGTCCCAGATCACTTGTTTGTTTCCTGAAAAATCTGTATCCAATTCAAAAAGTGATGATTAGAACCAGACATGGAACAGCAGCTGAATGATGCAAAATTGGGAAAGGAGCACGACAAGGTTAATTTGTCAGTCTGTTGTTCACCCTATATGTAGGACATATCTTCACGAAAATTGGAGATACCAAGGGAACATTCATGCAATCATGGGCACAATAAAGGACAGAAATGGTATGGACTTACAGAAGCAGAAGATATTAAGAAGAGGTGGCAAGAATACACATAAGAGCTATAGAAAAAAAGATGTTTATGACCCAGATAACTACTATGGTGCCATCACTCACCTAGACCCAGACATCCTGGAATGTGAAGTCAATGGGCCTTAGGAAACATCGCTACAAGCAAACCTAGTGGAAGTGATAAAATACCAGTTGAGCTACTTCAGGTCCTAAAAGATGATGCTGTTAAAGTGCTGCATTCAATATGCCAGAAAATTTGAAAAAGTCAGCAGTGGTTACAGGACTAGAAAAGATCAGTTTCGTTGCAATCCCAATGAAGGCCAATGGGAAAGAATTTCCCTCTCAATTGCACTCATGTCACACTATAGCAGAGTCATGCTCATAATTCTCCAAGGGCAATGTGAAATAATTGCCCGATCAATTTCAATCATCTCACATGCTATCAAAGTTATGCCCAAAATTTTCCAAGCTAGGCTTCAACAATACATGAATATGAACTTTCAGAAGTTCAAGCTGGATTTAGAAGACACAGAGGAGATGGAATTCAAATTGATAGCATCTGCTGGATCATAGAAAAAGCAAGAGAATTTCAGAAAAAAACAAATTCTTCTCCTTTACTGATTGAGCCAAAGCCTTTGTTTAGATCACAACAAAGTGGAAAATTCTTCAAGAGGTGGAAAGACAAAACCACCCTACCAGCCTCCTGAGAAATCTGTAGGCAGGTGAAGAAGCAACAGTTGGAACCAACATGGGAAAGCAGACTGATTTCAAAACGAGAAAGTAGTACGTCAAGTCTGTACATTGTCAACCTGCTTATTTAACTTATTAGCAGAGGACATCATGTGAAATGCCTCGCTGGTTGAAGCACAAGCTGGAATCAAGATTTGCAGAAAAATATCAGTAGCTTCAGATACACAGATGACACCACCCTTATGGCAGGAAGCAAGGAGGAACAGAAGAGCCTCTTGAAGAAAGTGAAAAAGTGAGTGAAAAAGCTGACTTAAAACTCAACATTCAGAAAACTAAGAGCATGGCATCTGGTCCCTTCCCTTCATAGGAAAGAGATGGGGGAACAGTGGCAGACTTAATTTTCTTCGGTTCCAAAATCACTGCAGCGGGTACAGCAGCCATGAAATTAAAAGACATTTTCTATTTAAAACAAAAGCTACAACCAACCTAGAGAGCATATTAAAAAGCAGATACATTACACTGCTGACAAAGGTCTGTCTAGACAAAGCTAGACATGATTCTCCAGTAATCATGCATGAAAGTGAGAGATGGACTACAAAAAAGACTGAGAACTGAAAAATTGATGCTTTTGAATTGTGGTGTAGGAGAACACATGTGAGTCTGTGCAAAGAGATCAGCCTAAATGTAATCAAACCTGAATATTCCTTTAAAGGACTGATGCTGATGCTAAAACTCCTATGCTTTGGCCACATGATGGGAATAAGTGACTCATTGGAAACACCCTGATGCTGGGAAAGTTTGAAGGCACAAGGAGAAGGGGAAGACAGAGGATGAGATGGTTGGATAGCATCAGGGACTTGATGGGCATGACTTTCAGCAGGTGCCCGGATTTGGTGATGGACAGGTAAGCATGGAGTGCTGCAGTTCATGGGGTTGCAAACAGTTGGATGTAAGCGAATCACTGAACTAAACTGAGGACATATCACTTCAAGTGTTGGGCTGGATAATCCCAAGCTTGAATCAAGATTGCTGGGGAAAATAACAACAGTAGATATGAAGATGTAAACACCCTAGTGGCAGAAAGGGAAGAGGAATTAAACAGGCTCTTGATGAAGGTGAAAGAGAAAAGGGAAAGCTGCCTTAAAACTTAACATTTAAAAAACTAAGGTCATGGCACTCAGTCTCATCACTTCATGGCATATAGATGGAGGAAGAGTGGAAAAGGTGGCAGATTTTATTTTGTTGAACCCCAAAATCACAATGAGACTTGACCACAGCCAGGAATTTAAAAGACACTTGCCCCTTGGATGTAAAGCTATGACAAATCTGAACAGTGTATTAAATAGCAGAGACATCATGTGGCTGACAAAGGTCTGTAGTGTCCGAGCTTTGTTTTTTCCAGTAGTCTTGTACAGATAAGAGAATTTAGAATGAGGAGCACTTAAGAACTGGGGTTTTTGAATAGTGATGCTGGAGAAGATTATTGAGAGTCCCTTTTAGATCAAGAAAACGAAACCAGTCAATCCTAATGATAACCAATCTCTGACCCCTGCTGTTCCAGATGAGGCCTCTGACAAGGGAGTCCATGTGGGAAGACCTGATGCTTCCACTCCAAATGTATCTAAATACAGCAGCTCCAACCAAATAATTTGTAGCACCATCCTTGGAGGAAGCTCAGAAAGGCTGAAGCCTCAGTGCACTGGGTGCCAGATATATGAGTTGAATTCTCCTCAGCAGCATTGGAGGCCAAGGAAGAGGCATTTGGGCTCTGCAGGAGGAGGATGTCTCAGGGATCCATAGGGCCATTACATTCCTAGTGGGCCTGGATAGGACACAGCAGGCGTGTATTACAGAAAGCTGGTGACTGGGGTTTGGGGACAAAAACAAGCTCTTTGAGAAGGATGGACTCACACAGAATCCCTGACGCTGAAGCTCACTGCCATGCCAATACTCACCTGAGATGGGATGTTTAGATTATTTTCATTACTCTTTATAATTCCTCTGAATGATGAAGTGGTGGAGTCAGTGGTGGAAGAATCATAAACTCTTCCATGGTCTAGACCATCCCCCAGCCAGTACCTTTGAGGGTACATTCCCCCAGCTCCAGTCAGGTTATTCTGGAGGAAGCTGATAAGTATGTGTGTTGCTGGATCAGGGCCATGTGACCATGGAAAGCCAATTGTAGGACCCCATGGACCTGCCAGGATCGTCGGTTTCAAGTTGACTCCATGGCCCTGCCAGGATGGTTGGTCTCCAGCTGGACAAGTGATCAGAGATGGGCCATTCAGAACACTCCCTTGAACGCAGATGTCTCTGAGCTTCTTTTATTATGGGTTACATGACTTCAGGATATAAAACCCTATGGCAGGTAGCTCTGGATGCCCTCACTTGGTGTAGAAGCCTTAAGGAAGAAAGCTGGCAGACTATGACAATCAAAGAAGAGAGAGAGGCGAGAGTGAGGATGAGAAAGAGAAAACTGATGACTTCCAATTTCTTGGTTCCAGTCACTGAGATCATTGGATCTGCTCTTGTTCCTGTGTCTAAAATGTCCAGAATCCTTCCAATAAGTCCCCCATTTCCTTCAAGCCAACTGGAGTTGGGCTAGTCTCAGCTGTGCCTCAGACACGGTACCAGATCCTTCCTGATCATTACACAACTCCCAGACACAATCATAGGCACCCATTTGTTTTAGCATCATTAAGAGTGAAACCTTTTATTCTTTATTGAGTAAAGAGTTTTCAGAGCACCACATAAAAAGTTCACCAGCATCCCTGGGCATGAATGCCCTAAGTGTGAGCGAGTATGTGTTTGGAGCAGCCTGGTTGATTCCTAAACCAGTCCAAGCATTTACGCTGCAGAAGCCAGGCCAATCCTGTTATTTCCTCGATCAAAAACCGAGAAATACACCCTCAGGAAGACCTCACTCAGGATCCAGTACTGCCCAATATGATTCTTCTCTGTTCCTCCTTTAATGGCAGTGAAGCAGTAGCCTTGAGAATCCTGGGGGAGTTAGAGATGCATAACAGTCAGCCTGAGCGCTTACCTGTGACTGCCCCCAATATTTAGACTCAGCACACTTCTTTGTTTTCTTTCCCTGTTTTCCTAAGATTCAGGTGGTTTTCTCACCACTTTGGAATGTGAGGATTCATCCGAAACAAAAAGGGCCAAGACATGGGTTTTCCACAATGAAAGGTTTGGTGGAGGCGAGGACAGGGAGTAAGGGGCTATCATATATATATATATATATGCAGAGGAATGATAAACAACAAAATCCTATTGAGAGAACCTGGAAATGTATTCAATACCCATAATGGAAAAGAATAAGAAAAGCAACATATATTTTTGTATGTGTATAACTGATTCAGTTTGCTGTGCAGGAGAACTTAAGGAAACACTGAAGATAAGTCATATTTCAATACAAATGTTTTTTTAAAAAAAAAGAGTGTCCCATAGTTCTCTTCACACTCTCTGTTTCTTTGCTACTGACTTCTCATTTTGGTTTCTCTGCAGAGACTGACTGTCATTCTTCATCCCTATAAACTGTTCTTTTTTAAAAACCTTCATTTTTTATTCAAGTATAGGTGATTAACAAAATCCTGAGTTTCAGGTGGACGATGAAATGACTCAGTCATATACATACATGTATTCTTTGCCCAAAGATAACCCTCCCATCCTGGCTGCCAACTAATATTGAGCAGATTTCTCTGTGCTATACAGCAGCTCATTGCTAGTTATGAATGTTAAATACATTAATAAAAATGCTCACAACTTGTTCTGTATGTCTTCACTCAGGCCCTATGGAAAAACTCCTTGAACTAACACCCACTCTCTTTGGCCACTCCAGGAATGGTTGGGTGACTTCCTCTCATGCACCATAGCCACCAGTTGGTCTGTATCCCTCATCACCCCTAGTAAGTCGCCAGTGCCCCTTTGAAAAGTAACTTTGATGCCATTTGCTTGAAATCCAATGTAGATTTGCCTAGAGACAACTGGCCCCCCTTATTGCTCTATGAGTCTGTGGGGTTAGAATTATTGAAATTCCCTCTCTTCCTCAAGCCTTCTTTGGACCCATCAGCCTGCTCTGAACTCCCACAGGTAGCCCACCACCCTGTGTCAGGGCTGAGCAGTCACTGTGCACTCTTCAGTCACCTTAGAATCCATTCTCCCCACTAAGGGGTTAGGTGTTTCAACTCAAAAAGGAGGCAGAACAAGGGAAAGATTCAGATAAGACTAGGATAACTATATATTTTGTCATATAAACCAGGAAAACTTCGAGAAGGGAAGAGAGATTGTTAATCCCTATAGTGGGAGAGCACACTGGGGCTGTCCCCAGCCATTCTCCTTGTCACATTGCTAGAGATGACTTTCTGTGTTCATGAATCTGAGGGCTCTGATTGAACTGAAGTTCCCTGAGGACTGAGGTCCTTATGTTACCCTCTCTGTGATTCACTGCCCCAGGCCAGCAAGGGGTGACACCTCCACATCTATTTCAGGAAGATTAGTGTCCTAGACTGACCTTTAATATCAAGTGGCTGATTTTGTGGGAGGCACTGACCCAGGTACAGGGGCTCAGGAGCATCTGCAATGATGTGACGTGGCCTGCAGAAGGCGCCCTCCTCCCTGAACCAGCTCAAGGGTTTCTGCAAGTTTCTATCTGAGAACAAACCCTCAGCGTTGTACTCTCACCTTGAGGACGTAGGCTTCAGCTGTCACAGGGTAGGGGATACCATTGATGGTGAAGATAAGAGCAGGCAGGGTTTTGATGTTACGACATGAAACATAATACTGTTAGAGAGAGAGGGAGAGAGGTTGAACCTGGAGATCCTTGTTTTATGAGGAGTCTGGAAATGACCTTGTGGCATGACCCTTCACCTTGGAACCCTTTGGCGTGGCATGGAGGAGCCTCTGAATGTTATTGACCAGACATGTTGGGCCTTTGATAAATGATGATCCAGTGTCCAAAAGGGCCTCGCAGCCATGAGAACAACCAACAACCTTTCCGTCCATGGTGATGCTGAGAGGCAGTGGGGAAAAAAAGAGCCTCAAGGTCATTCTGAGTCTCTCCAGAGCTGCAACCTTCCTGGCTCTCTCCTCAACAGCCCTTCATCTCTTGCCCTGACTCTTTTCCTTTACTCTTGACATGACACGCTTCTTAACGTCCTGGAATGCAATATTTAAATACACCAGGCTCTTTTGTACCTTGACACAAGCTGGTCTTCCTTCCTAGAAGATCCCCATCCTTGTTGACTCACAAATTTCTACTCGTCTTCTGGATTCCAGCTTAACTGTCATTGGCTCAGGGATGTCTTTTCATTGGTGTATAACAGGCTCCTGTCTTAGTCAATCTCTGTAGACTCTTCCTTATGTCTAGCATGTACCAAAGTGACAATTCACCATATCTGTTAGGCATTTTTTGTACATCTGCCTTCCCAGATGGGCGGGAAAGTTTTGTTCTCACCACCTCCCTAAAGTGACTGGCCCAAAGTAGATGCACAATGCTTGTCTATTGAATGGGTGAAAGAAGACTGTGAAAATAATGAATGAGGACCATCCAGAGAGATATATCTGGTGTTGAACAAAAACGGTTCAAATACAAAGTGAAGTAGGAGGTTCCCTGCTAAAGCAGATTCTCATGGGATGGGGGAGATCAGCTGCCTTAGGAGAGGGTACCTGCAGCACTTTTCACTCATACAACTCAGATACTGATTCACTGGCCAGGTGATATGTCAGTTGCCCAGGGGACCTCCAAAGGAAAGGTCAGCATCTGTTTGAGAGGATTACACAGAATCCCATCAATTATTGCTTCTTGGTCTCAACCATTCCTAGATCCCACTTTCCTGTTCTCTCAGTTACAGCACCTTCTCCACTGCGTTCCTAGGATAAACAATAGGTAGCTGGATTAAGTGGGGTGTCTTTTATTATGAGTGGCTTTCAGATCTCAGAACTGTATCTAACCTCTATCCACTGCTGGTCAGGTTCTTCCTAAGGAGACCAGTTTTCCCCATTTGTTCAGAATGTTCCCTATTTTTAAACTGACATCCATATGAAATGAGAGATTCCTCAGTCCTGTGTAAACATGGACAGTTGGTAATCATATCACAGCTCTTTTCAGGCTGAGGGAATTCTCTCTAATCATCTTTTAACTGAACTATAGGGTCCTCTAACAATGTTCCACACCTCACACTTAGGAGTGAAACCCTCCCACAGGGGCATAGGCCTTTCTGGACCCTGATAAGGACCTTGGACAGAGCCCTGGTCAGGAGGCCAGGGGCGATTATGAGTCCATGGGTGGTTACTGTATTATGTGTTTCTGTGTTTGTGTGTGTATCTGCATGTGGCTCTGTGTTTCCTAGTGTGTCTCTCGGCCTATGCAATGTATGTCTGTGTGTGTGTTGTATGTATCTGCTTGTATGTATAAATGTGCCTGCCTTTGTGTTTTCATGTGTCTGTGTCTCTTTACGTGTCATTGTGGATGGTGTATATGTCTGTTTGGTGTATGTCTTTGAGTGTATTTCTGTGAGTCAGCCTTGTGTCCCTGTACAGATGTAGGAGCATCACTTGAGGTGACCCTCAGAGGCAGAAGCTTACTTGTCCATGTGTACAGTCCAGTCATGCATTTGGGTCACTGGTACCCAGTGGAGCGGTCCCTTATAGTAGGCTCTGTCCACGCCACCCAACATCAGCAAACTGCCTTCCGTCTTGTTCCTGTAGAAAGAAGAAAGGGTGTGATCCTTGGAGGAAAGTAACAACAGCACTGTCAGAGCTGTGCTTGTCCACCAATCAAGGCCCTAATAATGGCCCTATTTACAGATGCAGAAATTGAGCTATGAGCGATTGTGAACTGGAGTAAGGTCAGGTAATGGCCAATGAGTGGCACAGAGGAGGGTAGAAGCTGGGACAAATTCCCTGGGCTCCGCCGACCTAAGCTTCCAAGGAGGCCCTGGTCCTCCTGACCGGAGTACTCAGAGATACACTCAGAGGACAGTGGGCTGAAGGTTCTGGCTTCCCCATGTTTCAGGCAAGAAAAATCATGGCCTGAAAGTGCTAAAGGTGTGGGTTCAGGCTCACCCAGGGTTGGCATCGCTAGCCTATGACCTCTGCTGTCCTTAGTGCTCCACACTGAGCAGGGGATCCCACCTCTGCTCTCTCTTCTTTAAATCCCCATTCTTCTTGAAGAAGGAATCAAATTGTTTCATTTCGAATCTAACCTTTTGTTTTGCAGTGGCTCTTGCAAATTTTGTAGCTGGTCTTGGATCCCAGTGAAATATTACAGAGGAAGGAAAGATTTCCACCATCCCTCTCTTTCCTTGCATTTCAAAATCATCAGTAAATCTTGTTGCCTTTTCTTTCAACTCACATCCTGATACCTTGCATTAGTCTTCATCTCCACTCACCCGTTACCCCAAACCGCTGCTCTTGAACCCAAGAGCACAGTTGTGTTCCAATAAAATTTTCTTTAAAAGGGCCCGGAGTGAAGCCAGTTGAGGCCCTGGGGCCATATTATCCCTTGGTTGCATTATCTCTCAGGATACTTCTGCATAAAGTGTTCTATAACTTTCTTGCCATTGAAGCATCTTAAGCCTATTGGGAGAGAGGGCTTGTCCAGCTCAGACTTACTTGCTCAAGTAGAAGGCAAAGACAGGCTCAGAAATGGCACCTTGTTTCATCATATTGTCAAAGATGGGGATGGCTCTTAGGTGGGACTTTGCAGGGTAGCTCAAACCTAAGACGCCATCAAAGGGTAACGTGTCAAATCCATAGGTCTCCCAGCTTAGACCGAATGGCTGGTCAGTACTTACAAGATCCCCAATCTGAGGGAGAGAAGAGTGTTACCATTTACAGAATTTTAAAGTAGGGCTAGGATTGAGCTAGAGTACATTGCCATTAGATCCCCAGAGAAGAACTGAGGCTGGTCTGTGTCTTTGATGGACCTGTGAAAGTTTGAAAAACCTGAGGAGAGTTTGGGTTCAATTTGGGAGGGGTTTTGGATTTCAAAACATCTGCCCCTCTAAAGATACATTATCTGCCTGACTCAAATAGGTTGCAAGTCTTCTGTACAGTTGGGGAACAAAAAGGCAGGAAAGGACCCAGTGGTGACCAGTTAGGAACCATATAAGTAGAGAGCAGAGCATCTTCACTTTTTCATCACTATGACCTAATGCCAGAAATGGATTGAATTCACTGTAATGTACTGTGGATTCTGCATCTGCCCAGAAAGGCAAAAGTTGAAAATATACTCCTACTTGCATAGTTCTATGAAGGTACTGCCTGAGAAATTCACTTTAGGGGTATGTGTGTGTTTGTGTGAATGTGTATGAGAGAAAGGGGATAAAAGAGAGGGTAACTATAAAGGCAATTTGGGGAGGTAGGTCATAACTTGTATTAGACTCTCAAAGGGCCCCTAAAGTGAGAACTTATTCATCACACCCCTCTGACAACTCTGTACTCCTTCTTTCCATATTGGCTATCAGAAAGATTAAATAACCCAGGGTACCCAGTTCAGATTGATTTTGCCCCCAAACACCCCACGACAGCTTCAGTCTTGAAAAGCCAGCCCTGCTCCACTGCTTACAACATGTGTTGCATCACAAGGCCCTTGCCCTCTGCACTCAGTTTCATCACTTTTATTATGAGCAATCTAAGTAACTGCTGTGTGAGGTTCCTGCAGGATTAACCCACTTTCTACCTGAAAGTGCCTGGAACATTCTGGGAATTTACAAGTGGGTGCTTCTCACCCCCCTTCTCACTCCCAGCAAAATGAACCTTGAAATGCTCATGGGCAGAGGAACTGCAAACCCACCCCGGGATATTTTCTGGGTTAGCTATTCTGGGAGTTTGTATGTCACCATGGGTGCTGTCTCCCCAGGGTCACGACCCTGTGGGTAGGATGTCCAGTCACTAGAGGAGTTAGTGTAGGATGGGTCCTGCCAGGTCGTCCTGAATCTGCTTTGTCACCGAGGTCACTCCATTCCCCGTCCCAACTCAGCTTATGTTTACACGTTACCCGAACAGTGTCAATAGCAATATATCCCTTTACACTCCCAGATCCATAGATGATTTGAAAGGGCTTGGTCGTATTCTGGTAAGTAGAAGACTCCTGATACTTGAAGGTAAGGTGTGTATCTGCAGACACAAGAGATGAGTGTCAGACAGTGACACTGTCAGATGAGTCAGACACACTGTCAGAAGAGTGTCAGATGAATTTCGGGTGTCAATGGTGAAAAGGGGGTGTCAAACACATAGGAGATGGGTGGGTTGGGAGTGTCTCTACTCACAAGAGTCAGAACTGTAACAAGTGACGGAGGGCACCCACAAGTCAGTTGAGCCTGAATCAAGTACAACCCGGAATTCCTGAGGAGGTGTTCCAATGGTGATGTTACCAACGTAGACGAGCTAAAGGGACCAGGAGGATTGCATTAGTATAGATCTGGCTCCCCTTGATTTCCACACTGCTGCCTCCTTCTGGGTGTCACATGTCTGCTGAAATCATTTTCCAACCACCATGAAGCTCACAACCTTTCTCAATGAAATGCCAGCATTTGATATATTTTCCTGGATGACACAGCATGAAGGGTATTAAATCTATGACCAGATGTTGAAGTAGTACATCCTGCATTTGAAGTCCAGACACAAGACCATTGGACCCCCAGGGAAGTCCTGGGGCCTTCATTTGAGAAGCATTCTAGTCTCTGCAAATGCAACCTGAGCACCTCTGTCTCCAGGAGGTCCTCTTTGATGAACACCACCCACTCCCTCTAAACTCAAACCACATCCAACAAACACCACACAGGTGACCGTTTCATTTGACATATATTTACTCTTGGCCTCAGTCACAGGCTGGCTTGGACATCCTTGAAAACAAAATGAGCCCTTTTTTCTAAGCTAATAAAGTTAATCACATTCTTAGGTTCTTATGGTATTACACAGAATAGGGGTTCAGTAAATTTTTACTATTGTGTCTCTTGCTTCTGTGGAAGTGGAATTCCTCTGCCTGGGGATTCACAATTACTTTGTAGCTGACTTTATCCTTTGATCAGAGACAGCTCGCCCTTTATCTGTAACTGAGTGGCTCAATCTCCCTCAAACTAATGACACATTTTGACACAGAAATGAATGTTTACCTGCCACCTGGTCATTACTGGACCTAGGAACCAGAGATCAAGAGTAGAGGATGAGAGTGCCTTCTCCTGTGGGAATGAGGTCGTTTTCCCCCAGTGTCCCTGCCTTCTGCACATGTCCCAGCCCCAACATCTGACCTTCCACCTACAGATGAGCCCCAGATCTAGGCCACACCACAAAGGGGGGCGGGGGACCAATATCCTCCCAAGACACTCACATCCTTGACGTTCGTCATCGGTACAGAAGTTATATTTGAGTTACGAGTAGAAGTCTGGGGCATTCTATAAGCATATTCCTTCAGGAAACCGTTCAACAAACTTTTTTCATAGGTGGTTTCTCGCACGATGTTCACTTTCGTTAGAGGTATTCTTTCATCAAGCATTAGGAAGAGAAATCCAAGGGGAAGCAACAATTAGCTGTCATTAATGTATACCAGTCATTGTTATAGCACTGTGTATTTTCTAATCATTTTAATGAGTCATCTGATTATCAGAATTTTATGCATATACCATGGGAAAGACATAGATTTGAAATAGGTTCTGTTTTCTAATCTTGGATAAGCCATAAGACCATGTGGACTCTGAGTATCTCCCTTTGTAAAAAGGTGGAATGTAATAACTCCCACCCACCAAATAGAAAAATTTGGCGATGAGTGAAGTGATGGATATAAGGTATCTGATAAACAGGAAGTTTCAACAATGACAGCCAATAGCATAGCTGTTGCCATTCCACTGTATCCTTGTCACAGAATCTCAGGGAAGGGGATAGAAGGGGGATTGTTATTTCTCTTTCACACGGGAGGAAATTGAAATGCAAGAGGTTTGAGAGTTGGCTATGGTCACACTGCTTGTCATATATAAAGCAGTGTATAAGTAGCCCTCCCAATCTGTTTCCAAGTGGAAAGAGAAGAGAGAATTGGAAAAAAATCCAGAGATAGGAAACAAGTTAGGGAAATTCATAGGCTCGAGAAGGAAGGATGAGTTGAGTGAAAAATTCAGAAAAAAGAAAACATCACAGAGAGAAATACACTCACAGAGATTTGCAAAGAGTTGGAGAGATAAATGATTGTGATACAGAGACGTGGGCATAGATATATAAACACTGAAGTAGAGAGAGAGCAAAGAGGACACGTTCAATAAACTGTGGAAAAAGTGGTACTCCACAGGACTACATCTACATCTGCATTGACTGTGCACTGAACAATTGCAAGGAGTTTCATTCTCAATAGGTCATGATATAACTGGTCTCCAAGAGTGATGCAACCATGTAAATCTACACCAAGACCCTTGCTACCTTCCTAAAGCAAGGAATTTATGAATAAGGAAGAGTTGAACTTTAAGACTATCAGGGACATATTCCATTCCCTTGTAAATCTGATACATGGAAGAATAAACAGATGACAAAAAATCTGAGAAAAGAAGATCATGTGGCTTGCAATCTCGATACTTACATGCCTATGCACTCTGAGAAGCCCACCAGCCCAAGGAGCACAAGCCACTTCATGCTTCTTTCCTGGTTCCCAGTACTCAGGGAAATTCAGCTTCTTTGCATGTAGTGGTGACCAGGAGGCCCTAGCTATATACGCTCTGACATGCCCTTATTTTCCCCTCTGGGCCACTAATAGATCTGAAAAGAACCCAAAGCTGTTGATAAAGTCTTTACCTCCGTCATTGTCCTTGGTGAGTGGACTTTGAAGCTTCTCAGAATGCAAAGAATTGAACTGCAATCTCTTCCTTGAAATTTGGTTAGAAAATCAAACTGATCTACATGAACATCTAAGAAAATGGAAAACTTTGCCTAATTGGAATAAAAAAAAGCTGCTAAGAACATAATAAAAATGCATGCTCAGTGTCATGCTCGACCTTTTGGGTTTCATGTCGCCTTCATAGCCACTTCATGAGATATGTGTCACTTTCTTCATTGGAGAGGAGATTGCTAGGAAGATAAGCTGTCAAATGGAAAATGGAAGACTTCAGGGACATACAATTGTCTTTAGGTAGTGGCTCTAGTGGCAGAGATCAAGGGCATTTATGATGCCAGTGTGCATCAAAGATTTAGGGCAGAGACGTACTTCAATTGCATGGTTTCAGAATTGGAAGAAATGTCTTATGCATCCACAAGATATTTTATATCATCCAACATAAGTACAAGGAAGAACTGTGTGCTGGGTTCTGATTTATAGGCTACAAGCTCAATGTTGATCAAGACAAAACTTGTATTTATCTTACACGAGATAGCAGTCTAATTCTCACAAACTCATGGCCCCAGCAGGCAAGAGAAATGATACTAGGACTAGGTGGTCATGTTGGACCCTGGGGAGCACAAGCCTTACCCCTGGGAACAGTCATTATACCTCTTCAATCATGCTGGAAAGCAAGCTAGTTGCCTATGTTTTCAAGCCAGAAGTCTGTATATTTATGTACAACCTATGGATTTTCATGTTAGCAACTAATTTTTTTTCCCAGAAAAAAATGATGGGAATGAAATCTCCACAAGGATGTGCTGGAATCATCCTTCAGTCTCCACAGCTTTTCATTTCTGGCCTAGAGTTGCAAGTGCAGTGGGGCAAGAAGGTATTTAATTCAAGTTGGATGATGTACAAAAAGACTGAATGCATACAAAACGTGCTTGTTTCCTTTCTATTTATAAGGAAAGATCATCAGGAACATAAAAACCAACACATTTAAGTGCTGAAGATAAATGGATATATTTCTGATATAATTTCCCCATAGACTCGATGCCATGAAAAATTTTATCTGCCAAAGAAAACATAAAATAATAATTTTGTATTGTGTTACCAATCAAAGAAGATAAAACAACTATTGCAGCCAAAGTAAAAACAATCATGTTTAATGACTCATCCAGGACTCCCAGAGTATATTCTTGCATGAGAACTATCCAGGCCTGTCCCTTGAATACAACAGGAGCCTTTCCTTGTTTCCAGGTGTGTATAGATGGGGCAATGTATTTTAATCCTCATTTTTGCATATTACTTAAATTCAGTTTTGGTGGTTAAATCCCAACAGGGGGAATATGTTGTCACCTGACAAATGACACATGTATATATCCCATGAATTATAGTGGTGGAGAAGACTGTTGAGAGTCCCTTGGACTGCTCCAAGATCATACCAGTCCATCCTCAACAAAATCATCCCTGAATATTTACTCAAAGGACTGATGCTGAAGCTGAAGCTCCAGTTATTTCGCTACCTGATGGGAAGAACTGATGCATTGGAAAAAACTCTGATGTTAGGAAAGATTGAAGGCAGGAGGAGAAGAGGAAGACGGAGGATGAGATGGTTGGATGGCATCACCAACTCAAAAGACATCAGCTTGACCAAGCTCCAAGAGTCGGTGATGGAAAGGGAAGTGTGGCATGCTGCAGTCCATGGGGATGCAAAGAGTTGGACAGGACTGAGCGACTGAACTGAACAATTAGAGAAGAAAGACTAATAAAACTAATTGTTTCAAGTTGTGAAGAAGCTGGATGTAACAACACATTATTTAAGCGGCTTTAGAATTCAGAATTATGACTCTACAGTCAGAGTGGAATATGTTCTAAGGAAAAAGAAAAACACTGCCATTCAAAACAAAACCAAAGAAAACCAAAAAAAAAAAGGAACGAAATCTGAAACTATGTATAATAACCTGTTGTTCCTAATTTTGTTTCTGTTATTGTGACAGAATCACAGGCAGCTTAAGAGGTGAAAGCAAATCAATAATTAAAACTAATGCTCTGAAGCATGATTTCAGTGGTTAGAAATAGGAGTTCACACATAATGTAAAGAAGTGTAGTTAAAATCCTGCTATCACAAATCCTGACCCAACTGAAATCATAAGTTTGCACCAACTAATTATATTCTCTTTTATTTTATTTTTGAAGGAAAATGTGTACTTCCTACTCTGACCACTATAGAGCTTAGAAGCAATGACAGCTTGATAACAGTGACTATTCTGAGTTCTAACCCATAGCTTCTAAATGTGTTTCCCACCAGACAATCCATGAATTCTTAAATAGATGGCTGATTTCAGGACTGGGTCTAGGATTGCATAAAATAATCTTGGGAATCTTGAAGAACCAGAAGCCTGAGGGACTTCAAAGACCAGAGGGGACTGGAAAGAAAGCTTAGGAATCCAAGTGAAAAGGCCAAATATCTGCCAGTTTGTTTGGCAGATTGATGTCTCTGCTTCTCAACATGCTCTATATATTAGTGATAACTTTTTTGCCAAGAAACAAATGTCTATAGATGTCAGGGCTCTAAGCAGCATCCACAGGGGTTTTAGAGGCCAAGAAGTAGAAATTGGTCACTGGTTCCACCTTTCCCCCTTCCATTTGCCATATAGGTTGGGGCTGGATCCCATGATCTCAGTTTTTTATGTTTAATTTTAAGCTGGTCGAATGTGTCCACATATTAATAGGCAAAAAATAATTTGTCACTCTGATGGATTGCGAAGGCACTGACTCTCCATTCTGAGCACTGAGAAAGAAAAATCATCATCAATATTTACAATAGTTTTATTCCTATTAAGCATATGTTAGGTAACTATAAACAGTTACAGGAAAACTCTCCCTTCTGGGTTTGATGAGGAAGTGATGGGGAACAGCTATCAGATGAGCTACAGATGAACCCCACTCACTGGCCTGCAGCTCACCTCCTGCTGAGGAGATCTGGTTCCTAATAAACCATGGACTTGCACTGGTCCTCGCCCACTGTGCTGATATTATGGACTCTTGCTCTAAACCCAATAGTGGTACATTCTGTAAGACAAACCCCACCCTGCTTCCTCCTAGTTTCTGAACAAATAAATGGCATGAAATTTGGCAGAGAGACAGTTATTAATCTTAAGGAGAACAACCAAGTGCAACATGTGAGTACATTCTTTCAACAAACTGTGAAAAGGCATCTGATTGTTGAGAATCAGGGATATTTGCACATGGACTGGATATTAGATGTGAATTTTTAAGGGAAGAGAAGAGTATTTCTTTTACATCATATCATTTTCCACAAAATACTCATTATGTTTATTTTGTGAAGTGCTCATCTCATCCCTAAAATGCTTCAGAAAAATGTGAACACAGAGTTGAAAAGAGAATTATATGAGGTTCTGTCTTGATTTAAAAGAGAACTGCATAGGTGTTATGGATTGAAAAGTGTCCACGTTTGACTTCCAATGTGACAGTATTAGGAAGTAGTGACTTTGAGAGGTATGTGAGTTGGCATGCCTTTTTGATGGTGGTCCCTCATGATGGGATTAACCTCTGCCTATTTTGGTCTCTTATTTTCCTTCTTGCTCCTTCTCTTCCCCCACTACATGTGAGAATATAGCAAGAAGAGAAAGACATGATGCAAGTCAAGAATGTGTTAACTGGGAACTTAATTGTCCACTACCTTGAACTTGCTGCTTTCAGTTTAGGCAGCCTGTGGGACTAAGAGATTAGTTTTGTAGTTATCGATGCTGAATGATGAAATATAGGCTTCATGAAATTCTTCTTTCTTATAGTTGTTATTTTTCAAATCGTTTGGTAGTAAGACATTTATAAAATGTTCATTTTGAAGTTTCTGTCTTAGTGAAATCCTAATATGCCCAAGATAGCAGATTCAGGAAAGTCCACGAAGAGAGAGTGGTTGTAGAACCACACGCTCCTTATTCCAAATCCACTTGTCATCTGAAAACCATCCCCCTTGACAACTGACAATTTTACACCAAACCAGTCTGCATCTCCACTCACTTTCTAACAAGACACGGTCTGGAAACAGAATGAATGGGGAGAATTTAAAACAATTTTACCCTTCCTTGGTTTTCCCATCTTTAGTCCCATGTGCAGGTGGGGGATTGGGCCTGGGCAGAGAGGAAGCCACAAGTGGGACTGTGCAGATATCTGCAATACAAGGGAAGAGGTATTCACAACCCAGTATCCATGAGGTGGGCATCTTGCTCGGGACCCAGGAGGGAAGGAAGAAGCACTAGGAAAAGAATAGTGCCTATCTGAGGTCTAGACCTATCTGAGTCTTTCAGTTAAACTTGGAGGTCACGTCCTTCCATTGGAATTCCTGTTCCAGACAAGGAGAGGATAGAGTTGTACACACTGCTAATAAGTTACAGGAAGAGGAAGAGCCTCCCCCAAGGAGACCTTTGATTTCAGTCTCAATGTGAGCAACATCCAAAGCCAGAGATTGAATGGTAGGTCATCCAAAACATGACTTATTTTAGATTGTATTTAAAATACTACAAAATTTGTCTAAGAGTCCTGGGATATTTTGTTCCCAGAGTTTTTTAGGACAGATGATTCATCAGCCTAATTTGTGTTTCTGCTGAGGAATCTAGAAGCTTCTCCATCGGTAACTTCTGAATTATAACTACTGGATCTCATCCCACAAAACCCAAGTGGTGGAAAGTTCCAGTGGGCAAGAGCTCTCAGGTCCTCAGTGTCACAGCAGCTGTGTCCCAAGTAGTCTAACACTCCCAGCCCTTAGCCCAGGATCCCTGAACATCCCCAGGCAGTTATGACCCCTGCCACATGAGGCAGCCTCGGCAACCTCAGCAACATGTACTTCTGAGCCACTTGTCCACTGATTGGCACTGAGCTTCAGTCTGGAACAAGTGTTCTAGAGCAAACCCAGTCTTCCACATCCTGGACCTGGGAAACAGAACCATGGTGTGTATGACTCACCATAAAGCTGCAGGTAAGTTAGTGAAGAGTTGGGACCCAGGAACACTGGTTCTAAGACTAGGAGACTTCCAGGAATGGAAAGATGAGAGAAAGCTTAGTTGCATCAACTGCTAGGCAACTCTCAGATGTCTGCAGGCACCAGAGTGGAATTTCCTTTCCCACTGCCCCTCAAGTCTCGTCCTGATTTTATCAGCATACCTGCTTTCTTGTACCAGCAGGAAAGCAATACTGAGGGCTGTTTCTTCTGGGTGTCAGGCACAGTCGTAGCACCAGCTGTAGTGACCCCATTAAGCAGTTGGACAGGTGGTTACTGACTCACTCCCAACTCAGAATCCTCAGAGCTCCTGCTCCTCATTCACACAACATAGAACATTGGGTGACTGGGTAACATGGACATGCATTCACAGCGAGAAGCATTCTCTTCTCAGCCTTCTGGCTACTTAGATACTGTATCTTAATGATTCCTCAAAGAACTCTTGGGTGAGCAAGGTTGGGGTCTGAGACTAGCCTGTATGTAGGGGATGTGTTGCCTCTTTGATGCTTAAAATAGGCCTTGAAAATTCAAAGCCCTTGAGAGGGTTCCAATCATATGTGTGTCTTTTAAGTACTTTGCTTTATGAATCTCGTTAGAGAAAAAGGACAGAACATGTCTGGACATCTCTGGGACGCTGCTAACTGTGAGTAGACGTCCAGCCACCAGGGTTCAGAGTCAGGTGTTCATGTTATTCACAAGCCACCTCTGAAGAAGGAATGCAGGAAAGAGATTTTGAGCAGAGATCAGTGTAGTCAGAGGGCCATGAGAAGCACACTGGCCAAGATGAAACAAGATTGATTGCTTGTTTCTTTGTTCTCTCGGTGCCTTGGCATTTCTACCCCTCAGGACAAGTACTTGGGCGTACTCAGAGTCATTTTTGGTTCCCCTGGCACCTGATGATTCTGGTGATAACAAGTTTTTGTACACATCCCTGAATCCAGAGCCTATTCAGCCTTGTGATAGCCCCAGGTTCTTCCTTCTTGAGAACGCTGATATGGCTAATTGCTGGTAACTCACATATGAGGTATGGGATGAGGACATGGTGACTGACCTATAGGCAAAATTCCAAGCATGGAGGAAAGATTGACAGTGGAAGGGTAGCCAGTTATCAAGCTTGGGTACGTGGGTCCTTAGTGGTGCCTACTTCTGAAATCCAGAATGTTTTTGCATGGCCAGGTCCTTCTCAACATTTAGTATCATCTCAAATGAGTCTCTCTCAGGCTTGCTTTCTCTGGCCACTCCACACTCACAAGCACACAGTCTGATCCATAAAGTGCCTATAGACACTTCAGTTCATCAGAAAAATAGTTATCAAACTGGAAAGGTGGAAGAGGTAAACTGAATTTGACATTAATATATATATATATGCTACTATATTTAATAGGTAATCAACAAAGACCCACTGTACAGTACAGGAATTCTGCTCAATAGTCTGTAATAACCTGTATGGGAAAAGAATCTAAGAAAGAATGGATACATGTGTGTGTATAAGGGAATTAAATTCCCATACAACTATTATTAACACAATACTGTAAGTCAACTGTGCTCCTATATAAACTAAAAGTTAAATTCAGGAGGTCGGTTCTAAGAGAGCAGAGAAATATGACAAAGAGACCACTTTCTCCTGCACAAATTTATCAAAAGTGCATTTAAATCAGAACAAATTCCACAAAACAAATTCTGAAATCTGGCAAAGGACAGCAGGCACCTCAAAAGGCAGCCAATTGTCTGCAAAAAGAAGTAGGACAAAATATAAAGGATAAAAAGAGAGGCAAAAGAGGTAGGAATGGAGACCTATCCCTGGAGCTGGGGGCCGGGGGTGGCATAAAAGAGGAGACGTTTCCAAACACCAAGAAACCTCCTCACTTGCGGGTCTGTGGGCTAGTTTTGGAATATCAGAGTGCATCATAACCAGCAGGGAAAATAAATAAATGGATAAATGAAACCCACAGATGACATGAAGAATGGCAACTTCCTGTGTAGAAGAAGCCCAGACACTTGAGATCACCACGAGCAAACAGGGCTGAAGAAGGAGGCATGAGCTGCTTTGTTTATGGTAAGGACCCGGCCTGAATGCCCTGAGGGCAATCTAAGGGAGCTAACGTGAAATAGCAACCCAGCTGTGGGATAACCAGAGAGAGAGAGAAAAATCAGAGAGAGAGAACTCTCCTGTGAAAAGCCCTAACCTAAGGTACTGCCAGGCCCACTCGGAGAACAAAGGACTGATTGAATACCAGAGGAAAGCTAGACAGCTATAGACTGGCCCATCCCCGTCAGAGTCAGAGAGGCAAGCCATCAATAGCCAGAGCTGGAAGGGGGTATTCTCGGCCTCAGGGATGGCATCCTCTACCAAAATGCAAGCAGGCTCCCAGTTGTTAACCAAGTCTTCCTGATATCTTGGACAGGTGACATCCACCTGGAGGATCACAGCCAGAGATCAGCTCCCCAGAAGAGAAACACAGCACACCTATACACCCAGGAAACCAAGCGGCTGGGATTGGGGACATGATAAGATGCACCACACCTATCGAGTGTGTGCACACCAAGCACCTGGTTCCTGAGTTTCTCAGACCTGGGAAGAGCACAAAACGCAGGCCCAATTGAGTCTGCGCCTTTGTGGACTACCTGAGAATATGAACATGAGCAGTTTAGACCTGGGAAGTGTACACAACAGGGCCCGCTTTAGACAGGTCCCCTGAAGAGCAACCTGAAGCCTGAGCATTGTAGACTGTGAATGCACACATGCCATGAGCGGAGACAAACTCAGTGTGGCCGAGACACTGTGAGCACACCCCACACATGCTGGTGATGTTTGTTTGCAGTGTTCCTTCATCCCCACAGCACGACTGAACAACTGGGCCAAATAAGTGACCACATTCACTCCCTTCTGCCAAGGCAGAAATTAGACACTGAAGAGACTTGCAAAGAGAAGAAGCCAAAATAAACAGAGGAAACTACTTTGCAAGTGACAGGTGAAACATATTAAAACCCTGTAGTTAGTACTGACTACATTGGAAGGGGCCTATACATCTTGAGAAGTATAGCTGCAACAAGGAGCTATGTGAAACTGAACTGACCCCACACTGCCCACAACACCTCCAGACAAATCCCTAGATATATTATAGCTTTTAATATTTTTTTCAATTTTATGACCTCTATTACCCCTTTAATTTTCATTTTTATAATCTACTATTATCTTGCAAAAAAGAAGACAGTATTTTCAAAGTAAACTTCATATATGTATATGTATATATATGTATACATATATATATATATATATATAAAGTTTATGCTTTTGGTTTCAGTTTTTTTAATATTTTATTTTTGAGAGTATAACCTCTAATGTAGATTTTTAATCTTTGCTTTTTGTATTTGTTACCAATTTTGTACCTTTAAGAATCCAATCTTCAGTACCCATTTTTACTGAAGAGTGTGATTACTGGCTTGATTTCCCTCCTCTCCTTTTTCTCCCCTAGGTCACATTTATCTCCTCCCTTCCCCTTCTCTTCTCTGCCTAACTCTGTGAATCTCTTTGAGTATTCTACGCTGTGCAGAACACTTAGGAAACTGATTACTGGCTAGATCTCTCTCTTTCCGTTTGACTCCTCTCTTCTACACCTAGTAACCTCCAACACCTTCTTGCCTCTTCTCTTCTCTGTGTAACTTCGTGACCCTCTCGGGGTGTTCCAAGATGTAGAGAGCAGATAGGCATTTGATTACTGGCTAGATTACTCTCTCACTCTTTTGATTACTCTTCTTCTCCTTGTGAATACTTGTATCTACCACTCTCTTCTCTTCTTCATGTAACTCAGCACAACTTTCTGACTGTCCCTCATTGAGGAGAATCCTTTATCCATTAACCTAGATGTTTGATCATCAGTGCTGTATGGATGGAGAAGTCTTGAGGTTACTGTAATAATAAGACTGAAAATCAGAGGCACAAGTCATAAGTTCAAAACCTGAGAACACCAGAGAACTCCTGACATCAGGGAACATTCATCAATGACAACTCATCCAAAAGCCTCTGTACCTACACTGAAACCAAGCTCCACCCAAGAGCCAACTAATTCCAGAGGAAGACACAAGAGGCAAGTTTCCCAGCAACACAGGAAAGTATCCCTGAGCTTTAATAGACAAACTGAACAAAGTCACACCAAACCATAGACACCTCAAAGGTCACTACTGGATGCTTCATTGCACTCCTGAGAGAGGGAATACATCTCCACCCACCAGAACACCGATGAAAGCTTCCCTAATCAAGAAACCTTCACAAGCCAATCTTCCAACCCCACCCCAAAGGAGGAACCTCCACAACACACAAGAGCCACAAACTACCAGAATACAGAAAGGCCACCCCAAGCACAGCAATCTACACAAGATGAAAAGCCAAAGAAATATTCAGCAGGTAACGTAACATGATAAATGCCCAACAAGCCAAACAAAAGAGGAGGAGACAGGGAGTCTACGTGAAAAAAAGCCAGAATAATGCTACTAAAAATGATTCAAAATCTTGACAACAAAATGAAGTTACAGGTAAATAGACAAGGGATAAGGATTGAGAGGATGCAAAAAATGTTTAAAAAGCACCTAGAAGAAATGAAAAGGTCAATGAATAATGAATAATGTGATAAATGAAATTAGAAACAGTCTTGAGGAAATCAATAGTAGAATGATGGAGGCAGAAGATAGGATATGTGTGGAAGAAGATAGATGGTGGAAATAAATGAAGCAGAGAGGAAAAAGAAAGAAAAAATTAAAGAAATGAGCAAATACTCAAGACCTGTGGGACAATGTCATATATGCAAACATTTGAATCATAGGAATCTCAGAAGAAGGAGATGAAAAGAAAGGACATGAGAAAATACTTGAGGACATAATAGTTGAAAACTTGCCTAAAATTGGGAAGGAAATAGTCACACAAGTCCAAGAATCAGAGAGTCCAAACAGTAGAAACCCAAGGTGAAACACCCCAAGACACATATTTATCAAATGAGTAAAGATCAAACACAAAGAACAAATATTAAAAGCAGCAAGAGAAAAACGAGAAATAACACACGGGGGAATTCCCATAAGGATAACAGCTGATCTCTCAGGAGAATCTCTTCAGGTCAGAAGAGAGTGGCAGTTCATACTTAAAGTGATGAAAGAGAAAAACCTACAACCCAAATTACTGTACCCAGCAAGGATCTCATTAAAATATTAAAAAGAAATCAGAAGCTTTACAGACAAGCAAAAGCTGAGAGAATTTAGTGCCTCCAAACCAACTCTTCAATAATTTCTAAAGGATCTTTTCCAGACAGGAAACACAGAAAAGGTTTATAAACTCAAACCCAAAACAACAAAGTAAATAACAATGGGATCATACTTATCAATATTTACTTAAAATGTAAATAGTCTGAATGTCCCAACCAAAATAGAAAGCCTGGATGAATGGATACCAAAACAAGACCCGTATATATGTGGTCTGGAAGAGACTCACTTCAAACCTAGGGACACATACATACTGAAAATGAATGGCTGGAAAAGATATTTCATGCAAATTGAGACCAAAACAAAGCAGTAGTAGCAATGTTCATATCAGATAAAATAGATTTTGAAATAAAGATGGTGAAAAGAGACAAAGAAGGACACTACATAATGATCAAAGGATCAAGCCAAGAAGAAGATATAAAAATTATAAATATATATGCACCCAACATAGGAACACAATATGTAAGGCAAATGCAAACAAGTATGGAAGGGGAAATTAATAATAACACAATTATAGGGGGAGACTTTAATACCCCACTCACACCTATGGATAGATCAACCAAACAGAAAATTAACAAAGGAACACAGACGTTAAATGATACAATCAATCAGTTACACCTAATTGATATCTATAGCACATTTCACCCCAAAACAATGGATTTCAGCTTTTTCTTGAGTGCACATGGAACATTCTCCAGGATAGATCACATCCTGGGCCACAAATCTAGCCTTGGTAAATTAGAAACAATTGAAATCATTTCAAGAATCTTTTCTGATCACAATGCAGTAAGATTAGATGCCAACTACAGGGGAAAGAACTACTAAAAATCGCAACATATGGAGGCTAAACAACACGCTTCTGAATAACCCACAAATCACAGAAGAAATTAAAATATGCATATAAAAGAATGAAAATGAAAACACAACAACCCAAAACCTATGGGACATAGTCAGAACAGTAGTGTGGGGAACATACATAGCAATATAGGCTTGTTTCATGAAACAAGGAAAAAGTCAAACAAATAACCTAACTCTATAATGAAAGCAACTAGAAAATGAAGAAATGAAGAACGCCAGGGTTAGGAGAAGGAATAAATGTTAAAAAAAATTAGGGGAGATATAAATACAAAAGAAGCAAAGGAGATCCTAGCAAATATCAACACAGCTAAAAGCTGGTTGTTTGAGAAGATAAACAAAATTGGCAAACCATTAGCCAGACTCATCAAGAAACAAAGAGAGAAAAATCAAATCAACAAAATTAGAAATGAAAATGGAGGAATCACAACAGACAACACAGAAATACAAAGGATCACAAGAGACTACTATCAGCAACTGTATGCCAAAACAATGGACAACTTGGAAGAAACGGACAATTTTTTGGAAAAATGTAACTTTCCAAAACTGAATCAGGAAGAAATAGATAATCTTATGAGACCCATCACAAACACAGAAATTGAAACTGTAATCAGAAATCTTCCAGCAAACAAAAGCCCAGGACCAGACAGCTTCACAGCTAAAGTCTATCAAAAATTTAGAGAAGAACTAACGCCTATCTTACTCAAACTTTGCCAAAAAATTGAGAGGAAGAAAAGCTTCGAAATTCCTTCTATGTGGCCAACATGATCCTGATACCAAAACCAGACAAAGAAGCCACTAAAAAAGAAAACTCCTGGCCAATATCACTGATGAACATAGATGCAAAATCCTTAGCAAAATCTTAGCAAACAGAATCCAACAACATATTAAAAAGATCATTCATCATTACCAAGTGGGCTTTATCCCAGGGATGCAAGGATTCTTTAATATCCAAAAATCAATAAATGTGATGGACAACATTAACAAATTGAAACACAAAAGCCATATGATTATCTAAGTTCAGTTAAGATCGCTTCAGTCACTCAGTGGTGTCTGACCATTTGCAACCCCATGAATTGCAGCTCGCCAGGCCTCCCTGTCCATCACCAACTCCCAGAATCTACCCAAACTCATGTCAATTAGGTCAGTGATGTCATCAAACTATCTCATCCTGTCATCCTCTTCTACTCGTGCCTTCAATCTTTCCCATCATCAGTCTTTTCAAATGAGCCAGCTCTTTGCACTAGGTGGCCAATGTATTGGAGATTCAGCTTGAGCATAAGTCTTTTCTATGAACAACCAGCACTGATATCACTTAGTATGGACTAGTTGGGTCTCCTTGCAGGCCAATGGACTCTCAAAAGTCTTCTCCAACATCACAGTTCAAAAGCATTAATTCTTCAGCACTCCTATTTCTTTGTAATCCAACTCTCACAGCCAAACGTGATCACTGGAAAAACCATGGCCTTGACTAGATGGACCTTTGTTGATAGAGTAATGCCTCTTCTTTTGAATATGCAGTCTATTTTGGTCATAACGTTCCTTCCAAGAAAATTTCATGGCTGCAATCAACATGTGTAGTGATTTTGGAACCCAGAAAGATAAAGTTAGCCACTGTCGCCACTGTTTCACCATCTATTTGCCATGAAGTTATTGGACTGGATGTTATGATCTTACTTTTCTGAACTTTGAGCTTTAAGTTAGCTTTTTCACTAGCCTCTTTCACTATCATCAAGAGGCTGTTCAGGTCTTCCTCACAGTCTGATATAAGGGTGGTTTCACTTGCATATCTGAGGTTTTTGAGATTACTCCTGGCAATCTTATATATGCAGAGAAATGCTTTGACAAAATTCAGCTTCCATTTATGATGAAAACCCTCAAGAAAGCAGGAATAGAAAAAATAAACCTCAACAAACTAAAAGTTATATATGAAAATCCCACAGGAGACATTTTCCTCATTGGAGAAGTATTGAAAGCATTTCCCCTAAAGTCAGGAATAAGACAAGGGTATCCACTCTCACCACTATTATTTAACATACTTTTAAAAGTTATAGCCATAAAAATCAGAGTGAAAGAAAGAAATAAAAGAAATATAGACTGGAAAAGAATAAAACTCTAACCATTTGCAGATGACACACTCCTCTACATAGAAAACCCTAAAGACTTCACAGGAAAATTACTACAGTTAATTCAAGAATATAATAAAGTGGCAGGATATAAAATGACCACACAAAAATCCCTTGCATTCCTATACACTAACAATGAGATACCAGAAAGAGAAATAAAGGAAACAATGTAATTCACAATGACAATAAAAGAATAAAATCCTTAGGAATAAATTTACCTAAACAAACAAGAGACCTATATATAAAAAACTATAAATCATTGATGAAAGAAATAGAAGACTCAAACAGAGGGGAGAAATATAACACATGCATGGACAGGAAGAATTGATAAGTGAAAATGAGTATAATACTCAAGCAATCTATGGATTCAATGCAATCCCTATAAAGCTACCAATGGTAATTTTCACAGAACTAGAACAAATAATTTCACAGTGTGTATGAAAATAGAATAAAATCTGGAAGATCTAAGGCAATCTTGAGGCAGAAAATGGAACTGAAGGAATCAACCTGCCTGACTTCAGGCTCTACTGCAAAACTACAGACATCAAGACAGTACAATACTGGCACAAAAACAGAAATATAGATCAATGAACCAAAATGAAAAGCCCAGACATAAATCCACGCACCTATGGACACCTTATCTTTGACAAAGTAAGCCAGAACATACAATGTAGAAAAGGTAATCTCTTTAACAAGTGGTGCTGGGAAAGGTGGTCAACCACTTGGAATAGAATGAAACTAGAACACTTTCTAATACCATAGACAAAAATAAACTCAAAATGGGATAAAGATCTAAATGTATGACCAAAAACTATAAAACTCCTAGAGGAAAACAGGCAAAACACTCTCTGACACAAATCATAGCAGGATCCTCTATGACCCACCTCTCAGAGCAATGGAAATAAAAGAAAAAATAACAAAAGAGACCTAATGAAACTTATAAGCCTGTGGAAAACGAAGGAAACTATAAGAAAAATTAAAAGGCAGCCTTTAGAATGGGAGAAAATAATAGCACATGAAACAACTGACAAAAAATTAATTTCAAAAATACACAAGTAACTCCTGTAGTTCAATTCCAAAAAAAAAACCTACCCAATCAAAAACATGATCTGCCAAAGAACTAAACATTTCTCCAAAGAAAATATACAGATGGCTAACAAACACACGAAAAGATGCTCAAGATCACTCATTATCAGAGAAATGCAAATCAAAACCACAAGGAGATACCATTTCATCCTGGTCAGAATGGCTGCTATCCAAAAGTCTACAAAGAGTAAATGCTGCAGAGGGTGTGGAGAAAAGGGAACCCTCTTATACTGTTGGTGGGAATGCAATCTAGTACAGTCACTATGGAGAGCAGTGTGGAGATTCCTTAAAAAACTGGAACTACATCTAACATATGGCCCAGCAATCCCAAAGCTGGGCATACACAACGAGGAAAAACTGAATGAGACACTTGTACTCCAATGTTCAATGCAGCACTGTTTACAATAGCCAGGACATGGAAGCAATCTAGATGTTCATTGGCAAACGAATGGATAAGAAAGCTGTGGCACACATACACAGTGGAATATTACTCAGCCATTAAAAAGAACACATTTGAATCAGTTCTTATGAGTTGGCTGAAACTAGAGCCTATGAATCAGAGTGGAATAAGTCAGAAAGAAAAACAGAAAAACAGTATACTGATGCATATATATGGAAATTAGAAAGATGCCAATGATGACTCTATATGCGAGACAGCAACAGAGATACAGAGGTATAGAAGAGTCTTTATGAATTCTTTGGAATTCTGCATTCAGATGGGTATGTCTTTCTTTTCTCTTTTGCCACTTGCTTCTCTTCTTTTCTAAAGTATTTTTGAGGCCTCCTCAGACAACCATTTTGCCTTTTTGCATTTAGTTTTCCTGGGGATGGTCTTGATATCGTATGCACAGGTCAAAAAAATAAATGAAAATCATTGCATCCAGTCACATTACTTCAAGGAAAATTTCTGCAGAAACAATGAAAACTGTGACAGACTTTATTTTCCAGGACTCCAAAATCACTGAAGATAGTGACTATAGATGAAAAAAGATGCTTGCTCCTTGGAAGAAAAGGTATGAAAAACCTAGACAGCATACAAGAAAGCATAGATATTACTTTACCAGCAAAGGTACTTATACTGTGAGTGGGTGTGTGTTTGGAGCACCCTTACACATTATTGAACCACTCCAAGCATTTACACTGCCTGTGCCAGGCAAATCCTGTCATTTCCTTGATCAAAGACTGAGAAATACAGTCTCAAGAAGATGTAACCCAGGATCCAGGTCTCCATCGATGCACTCACTGTGATCCTTTTAAGGGTGGGATAAAAGCCACTAGAAACCTGGGAAAGTCAGGGACGAACATCAGTCAGCCTGAGCCCTTACCTGCGACTCCCTCACACTCAACACAATTCTTGGTTTTATTTCCCTCTTCTGGTGAGTATCAGGGTGTTTTCTCTGCAGCAGAGATGTGAGAGTTCATCCCAAATCAAAAAGAGTCAATACATGTGCTTTCCCTGAGAAAGGGTGTGGGGGAGCAAGGACTGGGATTTGGGGATACAAAGGAATGATAATCAACAAAGTCCTACTGTAGAGCATAAGGAAATATATTAAATATCTTGTGAAAAACCACATGAAAAGGAAATTGAAAAATAATATATATTTTATGTGTATAACTGAGTCACATTGCTGTGAGGCAGAACTTAAGGCAGCACTGAAGATGAGCCACACTTCAATACAATGTTGAGTAAAGGACAAGTGTGTCCATAGTTCTACTCACTCCCTGTTTCTTTCCTTTTGACTCCTGTTCCTTTTTTTCTTTGCAGAGAATGCCGGTTCTCCTCCTGCATCCTCACAATCTGTACTTTATTACAAAACTTTATTTTGTATTGGAGTATAGCTGATTAACAACACTATGTGTTTCAGGTAGGCAGGAAAAGGACTCAGTGCATGTAACCTGGTCCCAAAGATACCCTCCCATCGAGACTGTCATATAACTGAGCAGAGTTCCCTTGCTACACAGGAACTCGTTGTTGGTTATCCACCTTAAATATAGCAGTGCCCACAACACATTCTTGAAGACTTAACTCAGAAACTCTGGGTAGTCTCCTTTGGCTCACACTCACACTCTTTGACCACTCCAGGCTTGGTTGAAAATGTACTCTGGTTCCCCATCCTCAGCGCTCAGTCCATAGGCCACATCACATCTAGTTAGTACGCAGTGCCTCAATGCATGACCGTTGTGATGCCATTTCTATGGAATCCAGGGCAGTTTTGCCTAGAATCAAGGAACTCTCCTATGGCTCCATGAGTTTACGGTTTTCAAATTCCTGAAACTCTCTCTCTTCCTCAAAGTCTGCTTTGAGCCCATCAGCCTGCTCTGAACTCTTGCAGGTAGCTGACATGCAGCCTCCACCATGTGCTTGGGATGATCAGTCACTGGGCACGCTTCACTCACCTTAGCATCCAACCTCCCCTCAGAGGGTCCGGGTACCCTAACTCACAAAGGGGACACCTGCTCAGAGCAAGAAGAAGATGTGGCTGAGAATTAGCCTGACCATGTAATTTATCATCCAAAACAGAAAAACTGTGAGAAGGAAAGGGACAGTCCTTATGGTGGGACGTCACACTGGGACTGTCCCCAGCCATTCTCTTTGTCACATGGCCTATTTCAGGAACTGCTAGAGCTAACTATCCATGTTCTTGCATTTGAGGGTTCAGATTAAGCTGAAGCTCTCTGAGGACTGAGGACTTTAGTGTTCCCCTCTCCTTGTGATTCCCACCATATCAGCATGGTGTGATGTCTCCACATTTCAAGAAGTTCAGTGTCACAGATGACCCTTTACTTTCAAGTGGTTGGTCTTGTCAGATGCTCTGGCCCAGCCACAGGAGCTGAGGAACTCAGCAGCATCTGCAATGGTTTGGCATGGCCTGCAGAAGGCACTCTCCTCCCAGCAACAGCACAAGGGTTCCTGCAAGTTCCTATCTGAAAACTAACCCTCAGTGTTGTCCCCTCACCTTGATGATGTAGCCTCAAGCTGGCACTGGGTATTTGAAGCCGTTGATGGTGAAGATAAGAGAGGGCAGGGTGTAGACGGCAAAACATTAAACATAGTGCTGGTAGAGAGAGGGGGAGAGAGGTTGGCCGTTGAGATCTTCGTTATGTAGGGAGACTGGGAGTGACTCTGGGTCATGACCCTTCACCTCAGAACCCCATGGCATGGCTCCAATGGGTTTCTCGATGTCACAGACTAGTCCTTCTTGACCAAGCATCAGTGATATTTCAGTGTACACAAGGGCCTCGCAGCTACCTAAACAAGCAATAAACTTTCTTTTCGTGGAGATGCTGAGAGACAGTGGAAGATAGCAGGCATCAAGGTCACTCCGAGTCTCCCCAGAACAGCCCCCTTCCCAACTATCTCCTAAACAGCCCTTTGTCTCTTGCCCTCTATTCTTTTGCTCTAAACACGGCACCTCCCTTGACATCCTTGAATGCAGTACTTGAATACATTAGCTCCTTTGCACCTAGCAACAAGCTTGTCTTCCTTCCTGGAAGAGTAGCCTCCCCTTGGACTAGTAAATGTCTTCTCTTCTTCCAGATTCCAACTTAATTATCACAATTTCAGGGAAGTCTTTCCTCCAGTGTTTATCAGTCTCCTTTCTTCATCACTTTCTGTAGACCCTTCCTCGGGTCTAGCATGTACCAAGGTGACAATTCACTATGTGGATGAGTCATTTCATGTACATCTGTCTTCTTAAATGGGAGGATGCATTTTATTCTTATTGCCTCCCGAAATTGCCTGGCACAGTGGAAGCACAATGCTTGTCTGCTGAATGAGTGAATGAAGACTGTGAAAATAAGGAATGAGAACCATCCAGAGAGCTGTATCTTGTGGGGAATAAATAACAGGTCAACCGATGAGTGAAGATGGAAATTCACGAGGGGCAGCAGGTTCTCATAGTGATGGGAGAGAGGGAATCTCCTGGGAGAGGGTGTCTCCAAACACTGCTCCTAAAACCAGCTCAGACCCTGAGAACCTGGACTGGCAATATATCACTAGCCCATGGAAACTCCAAAGGACAGGTCAGTTTTTCTGAGGGTATCACACAGAATCCTACCAATTATTGCCTCTTGTCCTCAGGTCACTCCTGGATCCCACCTGCCTGATTCTCTCAGTTATAGTCCCTCCTCCACTGTGTGCCCAGGTACATGGGGTTTCTTTTTCTTAGTTGCTTTCATGAATTAAGACTGCAGCCAACTTCTCTCCACTGCCAGGTAGCTTCTCCCTAAGGAGTCCAGTTTTCCCCATTTTCCTAGGACTTTCCCTGTTTTGAAAAGGACATTTATCTGGACTGAGAACTTCCATGACCCCAGGTAGCCCTGAACAGTATGTCACTTTATAACTCTGTCCATCCGGTGAAATTCTCCTGGATCATCTGTTTACTACACTGTAGAGTCCTCTAACCATGCTCCCCACCTCACAGAGCACTGCAGGCAGCCTTTTCCCATCTGAACATAACTCTCCAGACGATTTTAGGACAGTGGTCAGAGACCTGGTCAGGAGGCATGTGTTGATTATGAACCCATGGATTGTTTGTGTATCTAAGTGCTTGTGTGTTTGTATTCATCTTTGCGTGTGCTTGTGTGTTTCTGACTAGCTCTCCATATTTATATGTGTCTGTGTGTGTGTTTCCATGTGTCTTTGTGTCTGTCTGTGTCATTGTGGATGGTGTATATGTCTGTGTGTCTCTGTGTCTGAGAATGCATTTGTGTGTGTCTGCCTTTGTCCAGGTACATATGTGGAGCATCTCCTAGGCTGACCTTCAGAGGGAGAGGCTTACCAGTCTGTGTTTATATGCCAGTCACCTGCTTGGGCCAATGGTACTCAGCTGAGATCTCCCTCGTAGTAGTGGTGGTCCACCCCACCAAACATCATCACACTGCGATTCCACCTTCATGTGTAGAGAGAAGACAGGAAGGGATCCTAGGAGGGAAGTAACAACAGCACTACCTGAGAGCTGTACTTCTCCAGCCATCAAGGCCCTAGTAAGGTCCCCATTGACACATTCAGAAATCGAGGCTAGGACACCTACAAGCAGACTGAGGTCAGTTACTGGCTAATGAGTGGCACAGAGTAGGTTAGAAGCTGATTCACCTGGCTGGGCCACACCCACTATGTCTTCTGAAGAGGCCCTGGACCTCCTGCTACCTGAATGCTCAGATACCCTCAGAGGACAGGGTGCTGAAGCATTGTTCCCTCTTGTCTAGATTGTCATTTTTTTAGAAAAATCAAGGCCTGGCAGTGCTAAGGGTATGGGTTCAGGTCACCCAGAGTTGGCTCTGCTGGCCTGTGACCTCTACTCTCCAAATGGCCCCACACTCAGAAGCGACCCTACAACGGCTCTCCCTGTCTTGAAATGCATGAAATTTCTTAACGCGTCCCACACTTTTGTTTTGTGTCCCACACTTTCACTTTTCACTGGTTCCTGCAAACTGGGAAGCTGGTCCTGGCTCCCATTGAAATGTTAATGACTAAGGAAGGATATCTACCATCCTTCTCCTTCCTTCCTTATCAAAGTCATAAGCGAATCCAATTGCCTTTCCCTCCCACTTGTTTCCCCTTGCCTTCCAATAGTCTTCCTCCACACTCACACCCCTAGAAAAAGTTACTGGTCTTGAATCCAGGAGCACGGTTGTGTTCCATTAAAATTTTATTTATAAAACCCAGTGGTGATGCCAGGTAGGGCCCTAGGGCATAGTTTTCCTAGTTATATTATCTTTCAGGATGCTTCTTTATCAAGTGTTCTATAATTTTCATGGAAGTGAAAGCCCCTTACAGCTAATTGGAGAAAGGGATTTTCCATCTCAGACTTACTTGCTAAAGTAAAAGGCAAAAACAGGCTCAGAAATGGCATCTTGATTCTTCAGATTGCCCAGGACGGGGATGGCTCCAGTGAAGGATATGTTGGGATAGACCAATCCCAAGACAACATCAAAAGGCCTACCCTCAAAACCGTATTCTGCCACACTTAGACCAAATGGCTGGTCAGTACTTGCAAGATCCCCAATCTGCGGGGAAAAAGAGTGTTAACCTCTAACAGATACATGAGGTGGGGCTAAGACTTGGCTGAGGTGTATTGCCATTAGATCCTCAGAGAAGAATTGATTCTGGGCTGTGTCTTCAGTGGAATTCAGATGGTTAGACCAACATGGGAGGGGAATGTGGGTTTCATTTGTGAGAGGCTGTGAATTTTCAAACACCTGCCCCTCTCAAAATACACCACCTGAGTGAGGCAAATTGGCCTCATGTCTTCTGTACAGGTGGAGCAGTGGAGAGTCAGGCCAGGACCTATTGGTTCCCCCTTGTGGACAAAATGAGTGGAGAGCAGGGTAGCCTTCTCTTTAGTATCCCTATGACCTACTGCGGAGAAGACCATGGGGAACCACTCCAGTACTCTTGCCGGGCAACTCCCATGGAAGGCGGATCCTAGTAGGCTGCAGTCCATTTGGTCGCTAAGAGTCAGACACAACTGAGCGACTTCACGTTCCCTTTTCACTTTCGTGCATTGGAGACGGAAATGGCAACCCACTCCAGTGTTCTTGTCTGGAGAATCCCAGGGACAGGGGAACATGGTAGGCTGCTGTTTATATGGTCAGACACGACTGAGCGACTGAACTAAACTGATGACCTAATAACAGAAATGAGCTGCATTCTCTGTAATGTTCCATGGATTCTGCATCTTTCCAGGAAGACAGAAGCCAAAAATACCATGTTTCTTGCAGGGTTCTATTAAATTCCTGCCTGAGGAATTCCCTTTTGGTGATATGTGTGTATTTGTGTGTGTGAGAGAGAGAAAGAGAGATGGGCAAACTACTCAAGTACTTTTGGGGAGGCGGGCTGTACATTTTATTAAAGGCCTCCTAGAGACAACCCTCATTTATTAGGCTCCCTGATATGTCAGGAGTCCAGTTTCTCAGTTTGGATACCTGAAGCACTTGACTGCCCCCAGAGTCCCCAGATCAGTTTTACCCTGTCCTCCAACACCCCAAAGCAACTGCAGTCTTGAAATGCCAGCCTAGCTCCACCGCTTACCACATGTATGACCTCAGCAAGGGCCTTGCTGTCTGGACCTCAGTTTCCTCATATGTCTCATGAGCTAATCAGGCCACCTGTTGTGTGGGGTTGTTGTAGAATTTAACCAGTTATTTCCTGAAAGTGCCTGGATCAGTCTGAGAATATAGAAGTGGGTGCTTTTTTCCCCTCTTCTCCCTCCCAGCAAAATGAACCTTGAACTGCTCATGGGCAGAGGAGCTGCAAGTCCACACCTCAAGCCACTCTCTGGATTAGATAATCTGTTTGCTCGTGTATCACCATAGGCATTGCCTCTCCAAGGACAGGATCCTGTGGGCAAAATGACCAATATCTATGGGTTAGTCTAGGAAGGGTCCTGCCAGAAGAGCCTGCATCTGTTTTGCAAGAAGATATCACTTCATAGCCAGTCGTGACTCAGCATTTGTTACACTGTTACCTGAACAGTGTCATGAACAGCTTCATTCATCCTCCCAGATCTGTATTTGATGCTGAAAGTTCTTTTGGTAGGCTGGAAGGTGGAAGACTTGCCATGTCTTAACATAACGTGTGTAGCTGCAGACACCAGAGATGAGTGTCATCAGGTGCCAAGGGTGGAAACAGGGCAGCAGGGCAAGTGAAAGATGGTTCGGGTATGGAATATCTGTACTCACAAAAGATGGGGCTGGTGCAAAAGTTAGAGGACACCCACACGTCAGATGAGGCTGTGTCAAAGACAGCCTGGAATTCCTGAGGGGGAGTTCCACTGGTGATGTTATCCACATAAAGAATCTACAGGGAAAAGGAGGGAGTGGGTTAGTACAGAACTGCCTGCCCTCTATTCCCACACTGATGCCACCCTCTGGGCATCACATATCTGTTGAGATCACTTTCTAACCACCTTGCAGGTCACAGCCTTTGGTCTCAAAGGTGTCTTCATTTGATATATTTTCCTGTGTGACACAGTATGCAGGATATTGACTCTATGACCACATACTGAAGTGGAACCTCCTGCATTGGAAGCCCAGAGTCATAGTCACTGGACCTCCAGGAACTCTGGACACCCACAAAAGAACTGGTGCCTTCATTTGAGAAGTTATGCAGTCTCTTCAAACCCAGTCTGAGCACCCCTTTCTCCAGGAGTCCTACTTGATCAACCTCAACCACTCCCTCTAAACTCAGACCACATCCAATCAAGACCACATAGGTGACCCTTTCACCTGACATGCATTTACTCTTGCCCATCTCTCATGCTGGCATGGGCATTCTTGAAGACAAAATAGGTCCTTTTTCTAATGTAAAAACAGTTACCACAGTATTAGATTCTTATGGCCTTACACGGAATACAGGTTCAGTAATTTTTTACTGCTGTGGTTCCTGCATCGTGGAATGTGAATTCCTCTGCCTGGGCATTCACAGTTGCTTTTCAGTGGAGTCTACCTTTTGATCAGTGATCTTCATATGTACCTGAGTGGCTAACTTAGTTCAGAAGGAACAGTCTGCCTCAAACTAATGAAACATCTTTGACACCAAAATGGATATTTACCCGCCATCTGGTAATTGCTGTGCTCAGTCACCAAGACCAAGAGTTGAAGATAAGGGTGCCTTATCCTCTGGATGGGGTCCCTGTTTTCAAATATTTCTTCCTCCTGCAAGAACCCCAACCCCATCATCCCACCTGGCACCTCCAGATTAGCCCCAGTGCTAGGCTTAAGCACCAGGGGAAGCTGTGGAGTAGCATCCACCCAAAATACTCACATCCAGGAGAAGAAATTGGATACATTCTGCAAGCATGTTCCTTCAGGAAATTGTTCAGCATGTTTTTTTCACTGAGGGTTTTTCTCATGGTCTTCACTCTCCTTAGAGGTATTCTTTCACAAAGCATTTGACAAAGAAACAAAGAAGCTGCAATTAGCTGTCAGTGTTAAGGTATAACTGTCATTGGAATGGCACTGTGTATTTTAAAATCGTTTTTATGAGTCACCTTATTATCATTATTGTATGCATATACCATAGAAAAGACATAGATTTGAATACAAGGTCTGTTCTGTAATGTTGGGTAAGCTATATGACCATATGCATTCTCAGTCTCCCCCTCGGGTAAATGGTGGAATGCAAGAATTCGAACCCTCCAAATAGAATATGTTGGGGATAACTGAAGTGATGGATATAAGGTACATGATTAATTGGAAGTCTCAACAATGACATTTATTAACATTGCTGTTGCCATCCCAATACATCATTCCCATAGAAGCTCAGGGAAGGAGGTAAAAGGGGGACTCTTACCCTCTTTTACAAGGGAAGCATTTGAAATTCAAGAGGTTTGTGACTTGGCTTTGGTCACAGTTTGTCATATATAAAACCATGTATCTTTCTCCAAGTTGAAAGAGAAGGGAGTTCAAAGGAGAATCCAGGAGATAGGGAACAAGTAAAGAAAACTCAGAGTCTCAAGAAGGAAGGATGAGACAAATGAAAAATTAGTAGAAAACATCACAGATAGAAATACACTCACAGAGAATTCCAAAGAGTTGGAGAGATAAATGATAGTGACACAGAAATGGAAACATTCACATATACACACTGAAGTAGAGAAGGAATAAAGAGGGCATGTTGAATAAAATCTAGAAATGTGTTATTCCTCAGGACCACACCTTTATCTGCATAGAATGGGCACTGAACAATTGCAAGGAGTTCCATTTTCAATAGGTCATGAGATGACTGGACTCAAAGAGTTGTGCAAACATGAAAATCACCACCAACACTTCGCTACCCACGCAGCTGCTGCCAGGATGGCTTGATTCGCGGCCTTGGTCCTTCACAGACTGGTGGTGTTTTCTGGACTGGCCGCCATCCCCCGTGTTCTAAGGGTTCAAGTGTACTCGAGACACCCACCAGAGGATGGAAGTACTGATTACCTGAACTGCCACGTGTCTGGGCTCCATCCACCCCAAATTGAAATCAGTTTGCTGAAGAACAGGGAGGAGATAAAATCGGAGCAGTCAAATCAGTCTTTCAGCAAGGACTGGTCTTTTTACCTGCTGACCCAGGCTGAGTTCACTTCCAACAGCAAGGATCAGTATAGCTGCGAAGTGAAACACATTACTCTCTCACAATCCTAGATAGTTAAGTGGGATAGAGACCTGTCAGCAGAACCATTGAGATTTGAAGATCCTTCATTCGGTCTAATTCCAAATTCTGTTTCCTTGCTCTTTAACACTGATATGCTTTTACGCTTTAGGCACATAACCAGAAGTTATCTTCAGGTTTCCACCAATACCTTCTTTTTTTCACTTTTTAAAAAAATTTTCTTTACTTTATTGTGTTGGTTTTGCCATACAATGACATGAAAACGCCATGGGTCTACAAATGCTACCCCTCCAGAAACCCCCTACCTCCCCCCTCCCAAGTCCCTCCCTCCAGGACATCCCAGTGCACCAGCCCTGAGCATCCATCCTGGGCTGGCAATTGATTTCACATATGGTAATTAACATGTTTCAATGCCATTCTCCCATATGCTCCCACCCTTGCCCTCATCCACAGAGTCCACAAGTTTGTTCTATACATCAGTGTTCCTTTTTCTGTCTCGCATGCAGTGTTCTTGCTGTCGTCCTTCTAAATTCCATATATATGTGTTAGTATACTGTATTGTTGTTTTTCCTTCTGGCTTACTTCACTCTGGATAATAGGCTCCAGTTTCATCCACCTGAGTAGAACTGATTCAAATGAATTTTTTTTAATGCTGAGTAATATTTCATTGTGTATATGTACCACAGCTTTCTTATCCATTCTTCAGTTGATGGGCATCTAGGTTGCTTCCATGTCCTGGCTATTGTAAACAATGCAGCGATGAACATTGGGGTACACGTGGCTCTTTCAGTTCTGGTTTCCTCGGTGTATATGACCAGCAGTAGGATTGCTGGGTCATATGGCAGGTCTATTTGCAGGTTTTAAGGAATCTCCACACTGTTTTCCATAGTGGCTGTACTAGTTTGCATTCCCACCAACAGTGTAAGAGGGTTCCCTTTTCTCCACATCCTCTCCAGCATTTATTGCTTGTAGATATTTGGATTGCGGCCATTCTGACTGGTGAAAAGTAGTACCTCATTGTGGTTTTGATTTGCATTTTCTCTGTTAATGAGTGATGTTGAGGATCTTTTCATGTGTTTGTTAGCCATTTTTATGTCTTCTTTGGAGAAATGTCTGTTAAGTTCTTTGGCCCAATTTTTAATTGGGTCGTTTACTTTTCTAGAATGAAGCTACAGGAGGTGCTTTTATATTTTTGAGATTAATTGTTTGTCTGTTGTTTCATTGGCTATTATTTTCTCCCATTCTGAAGGCTGTCTTTTCACCTTGCTTATAGTTTCCTTTGTTGTGCAGAACATTTAATTTTAGTTTGGTCCCATTTGTCTATTCTTGTTTTATTTCCAATATTCTGGGAAGTGGGTCATAGAGGATTCTGCTTTGGTTTATGTCAGAGAGTGTTTTACCTATGTTATCCTCTAGGAGTTTTATAGTTTCTGGTCTTATGATTAGATCTTTGATCCATTTTGAGTTTATTTTTGTGTATGGTGTTAGAAAGTGTTCTAGTTTCATTCTTTTACAAAAGGCTGTTCAGTTTTCCCAGCACCACTTGGTAAAGAGGTTGTCTTTTATCCATTGTATATTCTTGCCTCCTTTCTCAAAGATAAGGTGTGCGTAGATGCGTGGATTTATCTCTGGGATTTCTATTTTGTTCCATTGATCTATATTTCTGTCTTTGTGCCAGTACCATACTGTCTTAATGACAATGGATTTTTAGTATAGCCTAAAGTCAGGTAGGTTGATTCCTCCAGTTCCATTCTTCTTTCTCAAGATTGCTTTGGCTATACGAGGGTTTTTGTATTTCCATACAATTTGTGAAATTATTTGTTCTAATTCTCTGAAAAAGACCTCTGGTAGCTTGATAGGAATTGCATTGAATCTATAGATTGCTTTGGGTAGTATAATTTTTTAATATATTGATTCTTCCAATCCACGAACACGGTATATTTCTCCATCTGTTTGTGTCCTCTTTGATTTCTTTCATCAGTGTTTTATAGTTTTCTATAAACAAGTCTTTTGTTCCTTTAGGTAGAGATACTCCTAAGTATTTTATTCTTTTTGTGTCCATGATGAATGGAATTGTTTCCTTAATTTTTCTTTCTGTTTTCTCATTGTTAGTGTATAGGAATGCCAGGGATTTCTATGAGTTGATTTTATATCCTGAAACTTTACTATATTCACTGGTTAGCTCTAGCAATTTTCTTGTAGAGTCTTTAGGGTTTTCTATGTAGAGGATCATGTCATCTGCAAACAGAGAGAGTTTTACTTCTTCTTTTCCTATCTGTATCCCTTTAATTTCTTTATCTGCTCTGATTGCTGTGGCCACGACTTCCAAAACTATGTTAAATATTAGTGGTGAGAGTGGGCACCCTTGTCTTGTTCCTGACTTCAGTGGAAATGCTTTCAGTTTTTCACCATTGAGGATAATGTTTGCTGTGGGTTTGTCATATATAGCTTTTATTATGTTGAGGTGTTTTCCTTCTATTCCTGCTTTTTGGAGGGTTATTGTCATAAATGAGTGTTGAATTTGTCAAAGGCTTTTTCTGCAGGTATTGAGATAATCATGTGGTTTTTATTTTTCAATTTGTTAATGTGGTTTATTACATTGATTGATTTGTGAATATTGATTAATACTTGCATCCTTGGGATAAAGACTACTTGACCGTGATATATGATCTTTTTGATGTTTTGTTGAATTCTATTTGCTAGAATTTTGTTAAGGATTTTTGCATCTATGTTCATCAGTGATAATGGCCTGTAGTTTTCTTTTTTTGTGGCATCTTTGTTGGGTTTTGGAATTAGGGTGACGGTGGGCTTGTGGAATGAGTTTGGAAGTTTACTTCCTCTCCAAATTTCTGGAAGAGTTTTAGTAGAATACGTGTTAGCTCTTCTCTAAATTTTTGGTAGAATTCAGCTGTGAAGCCATCTGGTCCTGGGCTTTTGTTTTTTGGAAGATTTCTGATTATGGTTTCATTTTCTGTGCTTGTGATAGGTTTATTAATATTAGCTACTTCTTTCTGGTTTACTCTTGGAAAGTTGTACTTTTCTAGGAATTTGTCCATTTCATCCAGGTTGTCCTGTTTATTTACATATAGTTGCTGATAATAGTCTCTTATGATCCTTTGTATTTCTGTGTTTTCTGTTGTGATCTCTCTGTTTTCATTTCTAATTCTGTTGATTTGGTTCTTCTCCCTTTGTTTCTTGATGAGTCTGGCTAATGGTTTGTCAGTTTTATTTATCTTCTCAAAGAACCAGCTTTTGGGTTGGTTGATTTTTGCTATGGTCTCTTTTGTTTCCTTTGCATTTATTTCTGCCCTGATCTTTAAGATTTCTTTCCTTCTACTAGACCTCGGCTTCTGCATTTCTTCCTTTTCTAGTTGCTTTAGGTGTAAAGTAAGACTATTTATTTCACTTTTTTCTTGTTTCCTGAGGTGAGCTTGTATTGCTATGAACTTTCCCCTTAGCACTGCTTTCACACTGTCCCATATGTTTTGGGCTGTTGTGTTTTCATTTTCATTCATTTCTATGCATAACTGAATTTCTTTTTTGATTTCTTCTGTGATTTGTCAGTTATTCAGCAGTGTGTTATTGAGCTTCCATATGTTGGAATTTTTGAATGACTTTCTCCTGTAATTGATATCCAATCTCACTGCATTGCAGTCAAAAAAAGATGCTTGGAATGTTTTCAATATTTTTGTATTTACCAAGGCTAGATTTATGGCCCAGGATGTGATCTATTCAGGGTAAGGTCCTGTGTTCCCTTGAGAAAAAGGTGAAATTCATTGTTTTGGGGTGGAATGTCCTATAGATATTAATTAGGTCTAAATGGTCTATTGTATCATTTAAAGTTTCAGTTTCCTTTTTAATTTTCTTTTGAGTTGATCTATCCAATGTTGTGAGTGGTGTATTAAAGTCTCCCACTATTATTGTGTTGTTGTTAATTTCCCCTTTCATAGTTGTTAGCATTTGCCTTACATATTGTGGTGCTTCTATGTTGGGTGCATAAATATTTATAATTGTTATTTCTTCTTGGATTCGTCCTTTGATCATTATGTAATGTCCATCTTTATCTCTTTTCACAGACTTTATTTTAAAGTCTACTTTATCTGATATGAGTGTTGCCACTCCTGCTTTCTTTTTGTCTTTATTTGTATGGAATATCTCTTTCTAGCCTTTAACTTTCATTCTATATGTGTCTCTAGCTTTGAGGTTGGTCTATTGTAGACACCATATATAGGGGTCTGGTTTCTGTATCCAATCAGCGAAACTTTGTCTTTTGGTTGGGTCATTCAACCCGTTTACAATTAAGGTAATTATTGATAAGTATGATCCCATTGCCATTTACTTTATTGTTTTAGGTTCAAGATTATATACCCTATCTGTGTTTCCTATCTAGGAAAGATCATTTAGCATTTGTGGGAGCGCTGGTTTGGTGTTGCTGAATTCTCTCAGCTTTTGCTTGTCTGAAATGCTTTTGATTTCTTCTTTAAATTTGAATGAGATCCTTGTTGGGTACAGTAATCGGGGTTGTAGATTATTTTATTTCGTGACTTTAAGTATGTTCTGCCATTCCCTTCTGGCCTGAAGCGTTTCTATTGAGAGATCAGCTGTTATCCGTATGGGATTCCCCTTGCGAGTTATTTGTTGTTTTCCCCTTGCTGCTTTTAATATTTGCTCTTTGAGTTTGATAGTTGTTAATTTGATTAATATGTGTCTTGTGGTATTCCGCTTGCGGTTCATCCTATTTGGGACTTTCTATGTTTCTTGGACCTGAGTGGCTATTTGCTGTCCCAATTTAGGGAAGTTTTCAACTATTATCTCCTCAAGAATTTTCTGATGGTCTTTCTTTTTGTCTTCTTCTTCTGGGACTCCTAGGATTCGAATGTTGGTGCATTTAACATTGTCCCAGAGGTCTCTGAGATTGTCCTTATTTCTTTTAATTCTTTTTTTCATTTTTCCTTTCTATTTCATTTATTTCTACCATTCTGTCTTCTACCTCACTTATCCTGTCGTCTGTCTCTCTTATTCTACTGTTAGTTCCCTCCAGGCTGTGTTTGATCTCATTTATTGCATTATTCATTGTATTGTGACTCTTTTTCATTTCTTATAATTCCTTGTTAAAACTTACCTGCATCTTCTCAATCCTTGCCTTCAGATTATTGAACTGCAACTCTAATTTATTTTCCAGATGTTGGATCATTTTCACTATCATTATTCGGAATTCTTTACCAGGTAGATATCCTATCTCCTCATTTTTGTTTGGTCTGGAGGTCATTTATCTTGTCCCTTTACCTGCTGGGTATTTCTCTGCCTTTTCATCTTGTTTATCTTGCTGTGTTGTCCCTTTATTGTGGGGGCTCATCACTATTGGTGGGGTTGGATGTGTGGTTTGTCAAAGTTTCCTGGTTGGGAAAGCTTATGTGGTGTTCCCATGGGTGGATCTGAGTTTCCTCACTCTAACGAGCAATGAAGTGTTCAGTAAAGAGTTTTGAGAGTCAATGGGCTTGGTGTGATTTTAGGCAACCTGTGTATTGAAGCTCCAGGCTATGTTCCTGTGTTTCTGGAAGACTTGCTTGGTATATCTTACTCTGGAGATTGTTGGCCCTTTGGGGGTGCTTGGTTTCAGTTTAGGTATGGAGGAGTTTGATGAGCTCCTATTGATTAATTAACTCCTGGATCCTGGAGTTCTCTGGAATTCTCAGGATCTGGGCTTAGTCTTCTGTCTTCCAGGAGCCTCAGGACTCCTTCATCTATGCAGTAATGATGATAGAACATCTAGTTTAATGATGAGAAGTTTCTCCACAGTGAGGGACACCCAGCCAGGTACACAGAGTTACATGGCATTGACCAGAAGGAGACGAGAGGAATCAGATGGTGAAAGAGTGAAGTGGCCAGTGATCACTTCCCTGTGTGCTCTCCACAGCCTGGATCCCTCAGAGATGTTCACAGAGTTATACCGAGAGGAGAAGAGGGAGTAAGGAGACAGAAGTGACCCGAGAGAGAAAAGATGGAGTCAGATGGACAGAGATAGATCCAGCCAGTGATCAGTTATCTCACTGTTCTTCACAACTCCTAACACTCAAACAGATCCCCAGAGTTGGGTACAGAAGATAAGGGGAAGGAGGATGATATAGGTGACTTGAGGGGGGAAGGAGAGTTAAGAATGGGGAGAGAGCAATCAACCCAGTGATCTCACTCCCAAATAACGATTTGTACTGAAGATTGGATTCTTAAAGTTACAAAGTTGATACCAAATACTAATAAGCAAAGGTTAAAAATCTAAAGTAAATATTGGGTTCTCAAAAATACTTTTACAAAAAAAGAAATAAAAATAACAAATAAAATAAAATAAGAAATAAAACGATAACAACAAAAAATTCAATTAAAAATATAAAAGGGAAAAAGAGGATATATAAAAGGAAAGAAAAGTAATAAAATGGAAAATAAAATAAGGGAGAGATAGGAGATTAAAAGAAAGGAAAATGAAAATAAAGAAAAAAAATAACGGGATTATTGGGGACTTGAAATTTTTAAAAATTAAAATATAAAATAAAAAAAATTGTATACAAAAAGTTTTAAAAATTTTAAAAGATGGTCCTAGTAAAATTATATTTAGGGCTTTCTCTGGTACTGATGCATACAGTGAGGGGTCAGTTCATTTTCGGATAATTCCTTGGTCCGGCTTGTACTTCTCATGGCCTATAGACTCCTTTCTATGCAGTCTGAGCCAACTGTGGGGATTTAATCTGTTGCTCCCGTCAGTTCCAAAGTGGTTCCCTCTTCTTATTTTAGCATCATCTGCTTGCTGGTCTCTTCAGTGTGTATTCAGTGCTCTGGGGTTTGTCCCCCCTCCTGGTGAGTGCGCTTTCCCCGCCCCCTTTGTTCAGGCTCGTGGTCATCCGCCTGGCGCAGTTGGGGGCTGCGCCTTCTCTCTTTCCCCAGACCAGCTGCTCGGTTTTTCGGCGTGCAGCTAGGCGCCCCTTCTCAAGTGTGTGGAGCGCCGATCTCTGGTGGCGTCCGACCAGAATCCCCAGAAGTCTTGGTTAGCACCTAATTTTGCCTGCAGTTTGGCAGCAGAAGCCTCACCAGGCTGCATTATGCCTGCCGCTCTCCAGCAGGGGCTGGGCTGGTCCACAGCCCGCAGCCACCCAGCTCCGCCCAGCCATCTCACACAGCAGACCAACTCCTCGCTGCCCCTTTTTCTGTACGTGAGCCTGGCGGGGGCTATTCCTCGGGAAAGCTACCCAGCGGTCGATCTCCAGTTAGGTCCCTCAGGCTGCCCCAGTGTTCAGTCCCTGTCCTCTAAGCGTGTGGCCCGCCCCTCACTGAGCAGTCCATGCTGGCTAGTGGAGGATGGGGCACCCGGGATGCCGCTCCGCTGGGAGTTCCAGTTAGGGACGCAATCTGGGGGGCTTAATTATTTATCTGTTTTTACCCCTGGTTATGTTTCCCTCTGAGATTTGCCACAGATTCACTGGGGAGAATGTTTCCTGGTGTTCGGAAACCTCTCTCCTTTTTGAGACTCCCTTCCCGGGATGGATCTCTGTCCCTAACTCATTGCCTCTCTTTTTACATTTTATTTTTGGTCCTACCTTATTTAGTCTGCAATGGGCTGCCTTTCCAGATGCCTGATGTCCTCTGCCAGCATTCAGGAGTTCTTTTATGGAGTTTGCTCGGTTTTTAAATGTTCTTTTGGTGTATTTAATGGGGAGAGAGTGGACTCCCTGTCCTTTTCCTCTGCCATCTTAGTACCCCTCGAGAAAGACTTTCTTATCTCTCCTTGCTATTCTTTGAAACTCTGTATTAAGATGCGAATATCTTTCTTTGTCTCCATTGTTTTTCAATTCTCTTCTTTTAACACCTTTTTGTAAAGCTTCATCAGACAGCCATTGTGCTTTTTTGCATTTCTTTTCCATGGGGATCGTCTTAATCCATATCTCCTGTACAATATAACAAATGTCCATCCATAATTCATCGGGTACTCTGTCTATCAGATCTAGTCCCTTTAATCGATTTCTCACTTCCACTGTATAATTATAAGGGATTTTATTTAGCTCATACCCTAATGGTCTAGTGGTTTTCCCTATTTTCTACAATTTACGTTTGAATTTGTCGATAAGGAGTTCATTATCTGAGCAACAGCCAGCTCCTCATCTTGTTTTTGCAGACTGTATAAAGCTTTCCATCTTTACTCCCCTGCTAAGCTGATTAGTCATCCAGCTGGAGATTGTTATGATTCAGGACAGGGTCAGGAGAAAGAATGAATATGGTCATTATTACCTGGATCACTCCCTCTCTGGTTTTCTCTTCTTTACTGATATCTGCAGGCAATAGGCAGGGCCTGGGTAGGAAGGAAGCCAAAGTGGGACTATGGGGATAGATTGAAGAAAAAGGTGGAGGAATACACAACCTAGTCACAAAGAGGTGGACAAGTTGCTCAGGACATGTGAGCAAGAAGGACAGGGAAAAGAATGGTTCCTACCAGAGGGCAAAACCTGTCTGGGTCTTCTGGTTAAACTTGCTGGAAGACACTTCCTTTCTGCTTGAGTTCATGCTTCAGACATTGAGGGGATAGAGCTGCACTCACTGCTAATGAGTCACAGGGAGAGGGACAGCCTCCCCAAAGGGCCCTTTCATTCCACTCTAACCGTGGGCATCATCCCACGCCAGACAGAATCATGGCAGGTCATCCAAAAGATGATCTATTCAAAAAAAGCATTTAAAATACCAGGAAAGTAATCAAAAAATCTTCTTACATCTTGTTTTCAGAATTCTTTTGAGAGAGCTGATTCATCAGCCCAACATGGGTTTCTGCTGAAATCTACAATCTTCCCATTTGATAACTTCTGGCTGAACCTGATCTCAACTCACAGAAACCAAGTGGCAGAAAATTTCCGGAGGCAAGGCCTCTAAGGTCCTCCATGTTACATCAGCTCGTGCCAAGTGGTCTACCACTCCTTGTCCTGAGCCAAGTATCTGGGGGCATCAACAGGCAGTCATGGCTCCCTTCCTACCAGATGCATTCTCAGCATCCTTGGCAACAAGTACCTCTGAGTCACTTGTCTGCTGATTGACATTGAGCTTCAGTCTGGAGCAAGTGTTCTGGAACAAGTCCAGTTTCCCTCATTCAAGAGATGGGAAATCATATCCTGGGGTGTATGATTCAGTGCATTGCTACAGGTGGGATGGGGAAGTGCGGGGACCCAGGGCCTCTGGTTCTCAGGCTGAGAGACCTCCAGGAACGGAAGGCATCAATTGCATCCACTGCTGGGCAGCTCTCAGAGGCCTGCAGGCACCAGAGTGAAAGTTCCTTTTCCCTTGACCCACAGATCTGGCTCTGATTCTATCAGCAGACATTTCTTCTTGTAGCAGCAGGAAAGCAATACGTGCAGCTGGTTCTGCATGCATGTGTATGTAAAATGGAATTAATTCCCCATACAATTAATACTAACACAACACTGTAAATCAACTATACTCCTGTATAAACTATATCCAAATGGAAAAAAAAAAAGATTACCTCTAGAGACCCATGGCGCTTTATAGATTCCTAGGATTCCACAAATGATGCTGTAGAGGACAGAGTGGGTGTAGAAACCTGGACATTATCCATGATTGTATTTTTCTAAGCTTAGTATCCTTTTCCTTATAGCGTCATCTTTGATTTATCTTTAGAGGATTTAATACAAAGGACTGTAGACATGAGCTATGGGTTAGTTGAAGAATGAAAGGCAGGTGTTGGAGCGGGTGTGAAATACCAGCTCCCTAGCCCTGGCTTGGGACACAACTTAGGTTTCAGAGTTTCTTGTGGGAACAAGCTGTAGCTTTCCTCTCCAAGAATTGCAAGGAATCAGACCAGGGCTGGTTTCATCCTGTCTCCTGTATTTCCACTGTAACCTCACTGATTTCTTTTGCAGAAAATTTTTGAAAAGGGTTGGCTGTACTGGGTCTTCACTGCTGCTCAAGTCTTGTCTATTAGCAGCGAACAAGAGCTACCCAGAGTTTCTGTGCTGGGCCATTTCATTTGGGGGTTTTCTCATGTTGCACATTGCAAATACTAGGGCACACAGGTTCAGTAAATTGCAGCCCACAGGCTTAATTTGCTTGTGGCTCTGGAATCTTCACCAACCAGGTCTCCTATGTATATTCCAATCTCTGGCAGGTGGACTCCTAACCTCTGGATTAAAAGGGAAGTCCTTCTAGGAGGAACTTTGAAATAAATCACTTTTACATGAAACATGGCACCATGGCCTATTTTTGAAGGGACTGATATAGGATTTTCCCCTTCTTGAGGCAACCTCCTGGGAGAAGGACTAATTTAGGTTCCCATCCCAAGAGTTTCTACAGCATTTTGAACCTGTCCCTGCCATATGGTGTTGTTCTTGCTTGAGTTTCTGGAACCCACACTAAACCACAACTTCCAGAGGGTAAGATTATCACTTGACTCACTTGCAAGAATTCAGCAGTAAATTTTGTCTCATTACACCAGATCATAATGTCAAAACAAAGCTAACACAAAGATCAATTATTCTATTATAAGTGATAGGTTACAGGTTCAACTGCTGTAACCAAACCTAAATTAACATTGTTTAAAATACAATGAAATACAAGTTCATCTCTCTTTCTTACCAAAGGAGTCCAGGTCACTTCACAGTGATGAAGCCCCACTTCTTTCTTGTTGCATCTTCCAACTGTGATACTTACCTCTGGTCTAACATAGCTTCTCCACCTCCTGTTATTACATCTGCCTTCCAGCTGTGGTACAAACAATACTTCTATTTGGAAATGATATATCATATCTCCTCCAATTTCAATGGCCAAAGACATTTCCACAGACATGGCAAATTTGGGAGTACCAGGTGCACAGAAGGTCAGGGGAATGTGATCCTTCTGCAGAACATTCATGATGAGTAGCAAGGGCCACAACCCTTCATTCAGGCCCTTGTGATTTCTTTTTCTTTGTTTCTTTCCACCCTGCTCTCAGCCTGTTTTTGCCTGTAGATATGCATATAGATCTGATTAAAAGAGAGTATATGGCCTTGACTGAAAAAAGATGGAGTAAACAAGATAGGAAAGAAAATGATGAAGCTTAAAAATTCAAAATCTACACGAAAGCCTTTTTGCAATCATAATTTTGCATTTATACAAGTTAGGAATATCTGTGATTTATGAATCTATCTATAAAATAATAATAAAACAAGTTCAAAATATAAATGTATTCACTAAACCAAACAAAATAACAAGGCTATACCATATTGACCATATAGTAGTGTCAAGATTAAGTTGGGATGCACATTGTAAAAACCTAAAATAACATAACTTTCACAAGATACACTTGATATCTTTTATCCCTCTGAAACAAATCTGGAGGTGGGCCATCCATTGCTTGAGTGGAATCCATCTCCAATGTTATCTGGTGGTCCAATATAATGGTAGGTGTTCCAACCATCACACATGAAATCCAGTCAGAAATTTGGAGGATGGTGTGGAAAGGAAGAGACTCATCTCCTAGCTGAATCAGCTCCTTGAAATCAGTTTTCCAAGAAATCCCTCTTACAGGCCTGCTATATCACAAAGTCACCAGTCACGAACAAGAGCACAGGCTGGTAGGTAATGTGATCTTTTAACTACTGGGCACATTGCCATATAACAAAACACACTTGGCTTTGAAAGAGAAGTGGGGATTAGAGAACTTTGAAGGCAGCCCATAGTACTTGGCTCAACGAGAAAAACTTTCTTCATGGATCACGCTGAAATGCTGCAAACAGTTTTGGAGCCTGGAAAAAGGAGAAGCAGTGAGAAACAGATAGATGGATTTGGCATGTGTTCCAGGGAAAAAGAAACGAAAGACAGTAGAGATCTTATCAGATCAGATCAGAGTACTGATCTCTGGTCAGTAGAGGTCTTCTAAGGACTGAAGTAAGGATTGTACATTCGACATGACTCAATTTGTTTTGAAAACTCCTTTTCCAATTCTGATACCAAATCTCGATCAATACCTCAGCTTCTGAAATATCTTGGCTTTGTTATCTCAAATTCTGCCCTACCTGTCTCAGCTTATTTATATTTGTTAACATTGCTTCTCCATCTAGCCCATCAGTATAACAAGATCCAGTACTAAGGAGCTTAACCAACACTTTCCAGAAATGAGTAGAAATATGATGACTATTTTTCCTTTAATATGTTTGTTCTTGATCAAGTTCCTTTGAAGTACTAAGCATTTCCTCTAAAAATCCAACCAAGAATTTGGCATCATTGGAACTGGAGTTGATTTGTTCACATTTGTAGCCACAGGTCTGAGCAGAAGAGCAAGTTCCCTGTATAGGAACAGGTTCCATTTCAAATGGCATTCAAAAATCCCCATTTTTTCATAAGTCCAGAAAATTTACTTAGGGACCCAACTAACACAAGTGGATATATAGCACTGTAGTTGAATAGCTTTATAATGCTTTTCACAGAAATAATAGACAAGAAACACACACATAGCAATGGAGAAACATACATAGAAGATAGACTTATGGACATGGGGAGAGAGCAGGAGAGGGTGAGATGTATAGAAAGAGTAACATGGAAACGTGTATTATCATATGCAAACTAGATAGCCAACAGGCATTTACTGTATGGCTCAGGAAACTCAAAAAGGGGCTCTGCATCAACCTAGAGAGGTGGGGTGGGGTAGAAGATGGGAGGAAGTTTCAAAAGGGAGAGGATATATATATACATATATATATATATATATATACATATATATATATACCTATGGCTGATTTATGTTGAGATTTTAGAAAAATCAACACAATTCTGTAAAGCAATTATCCTTCAATAAAATAATTAATACAAATAAGAATCAGAAACAAGTCATGAAAGAAACATTTTTCATCTTTCAGTACCTTGAATACACTTTTAGTAGCATCTACATTACCTCTTCACTTAAGCTTCCTTACAGATATTGTTCAGTTCAGTTCAGTTCAGACACTCAGTCATGTCTCACTCTTTGCAAGCCCATGGATTACAGAATGCCAGGTTTCCCTGGAGCCTATTCAAATTGAAGTCCATTGTGTTAGCAATGCCAAATAATTATCTCACCATCTGTAATCCCCTTCTACTCCTGACCTCACTCCTTCCCAGTATCAGGTCATTTCCAATTAGTCAATTTTTCACATCAGGTGGCCAACGTATTAGATCTTCAGCTTCACCATCAGACCTCCCAATGAATATTCACTACCAATTTCCTTCAGCATTGACTGGTTGGATCTCCTCACATTCCAAAGGACTCTCAAGAGTCTTCTCCATCACCACATTTCAAAAGCATCAATTCTTTGGCACTCAGCTTTCTTTGTAGTCCAACTCTTACATCCATATATGACTACTGGGAAAACCATAGCTTTGACTAGATGGAACTTTGTTGGTAAAGTAGTGTCTCTACTTTTTAATATTCTGTCTAGTTTGGTGTTACTTTTTCTTCCAAGGAGCAAGTGTCTTCTAATGGCATGGCTGCAGTCAGCATCTGCCATAAGGGTGGTGTCTTCTGCATATCAGAGGTTATTAACATTACTCCCAGCAATCGTGATTCCAGCTTGTGCTTCTTCCAGCCCAGTGTTTCTCATGTGTACATTGGAAATAAGTTAAATAAGCAGGGCGACAATATACAGCCTTGATGTTTTCCTTTTCCTATTTGGAACAAGGCTGTTGTTCCATGTCCAGTTCTAACTGTTGCTCCCTGACCTGAATACAAGCTTCCCAAGAGACTGTTCAGATGCTCTGATATTCCTATCTCTTTCAGATTTTTCCACAGTTTATTGTGATTCATAGCTTTGGCATAGTCAATGAAGAAGAAGTAGGCGTTTTTCTGGAACTCTATTGCTTTTTAGAGTATGCACCACATGTTGGTAATTTGCCTCTGGTTCCTCTGCCTTTTCTAAAACCAGCATGAACATCTTGAAGTTTGTGGATCACATATTGCTGAAGCCTGGCTTGGAGAATTTTGAGCATTACTTTATTAGCATATAAGATGAGTCCAATATTGCTGTAATTCGAGCATTCATTGTCATCACCTTTCTTTGGGATTGGAATGAAAACTGACCTTTTCCAGTCCCCTGGCCACTGCTAAGTTTTCCAAATTTGCCTGCACATTGAGTGCAGCACTTTCAGAGGATCATCTCTCAGGATTTGGCATAGTTTGACTGGAATTCCACCACCTACACTAGCTTTGTTCATAGTGATACTTTCTAAATCCCACTTGATTTCATCTTCCAAGATGTATGGCTCTAGGTGAGTGATCATGCCTTCATGATTATCTGGGCTGTGAATATCTTTTTCTGTAAAGTTCTTCTGTGTATTCTTGCCATCTCTTCCTAATATCTTTTGCTTCCAATAGGGCCATACCATTTCTGTCCTTTATCGAGCTCATCTTTCCTTGAAATATTCCCTTGGTTTCAAATTTTCTTGATGAGATCTCTCATTATATGAAAGTGAAAGAGGAGAGTGAAAAAATTGGCTTTAAACTCAACATGAAGAAAACTAAGATCATGGCAGGCAGCCCCATCACTTCACAGGAAATTGATGGGGAAACAGCAGAAACAATGTCAGACTTTATTTGGTGGGGGGTCGGGCTCCAAAATTACTGCCAATGGTTATTGCAGCCATGAAATTAAAAGACACTTACTCTTTGGAAAGAAAGCTATGACCAATTTAGATAGCATATTGAAAAGCAGACACATTACTTTGCCAACAAAGTTCCGTCTAGTCAAGGCTGTGTTTTTTTTTTTCAGTAATCACATATGGATGTGAGAGTTGGACGGTGAAAAAGCTAAGTACCAAAGAATTTGTGCTTTTGAACTGTGGTGTTGGAGAAGACTTTTGATAGTCACGTGGACTGCATGAAGATCCAACCAGTCCATTCTAAAGGAGATCAGTCCTGGATGTTCATTGGAAAGACTGATGTTGAAGCTGAAACTCCAATAATTTGGCCACCTCATGGTAAGAGTTGCGTCATTGGAAAAGACCCTAATGCTGGGAGGGATTGTGGGCAGGAGGAAAAGGGGATGACAGAGGATGAGATTGCTGGATGGCATCAAAGACTCATTGAACATGAGTTTGGGTTGACTCCAGCAGTTGATGACGAACAGGCTGGCCTGGCGTGCTGCAATTCATGGGGTTGGAAAGAGTTGGATAACCCTGAGTGACTGAAATGAACTGAACTGAACTGAGTCACCATCTGCAGTGATTTTGTAGGCCCCCAAAATAAGGTCTCTCACTCTTTCCATTGTTTCCCCACCTTCTTGCCATGAAATGATGGGACCAAATGCCATGATCTTAGATTTATAAGTGTTGAGCCTTAAGCCAACTTTTTCAGTCTTCTCGTTCACTTTCAATCAAGAGGCTCTTTAGTTTTTCTTCACTTTCTGCTGTAATTCTGGTGTCATCTGAGTATATGAGGTTATTGATATTTCTCCTGGCAGTCTTGACTTCAGTTTGTGCTTCATCCAACTTGGAATTTCAAATGATGTGTTCTGCATATATGTTAAATAATCAGCTTGAAAATATACAGCTTTGATGTAATCCTTTTCATATTTGTTACAAGTCTGTTGTTTCATGTCCAGTTCTAATACTGACCTGCAAACAGATTTCTCAGGAGGCAGGTCAGTTATTCTGGTAGTCCCATCTCTTTAAGAATTTTCCACAGTTTGTTGTGATCCACACAGTCAAAGGCTTTGGGGTAGTAAGTAAAGTAAAAATAGATGCTTTTCTGGAATGCTCTTGCTTTTTCAACTATCAAATGGATGTTAGCAATTTGATCTCTGGTTCCTGTGAATTTACTAAATCTAACTTGTATATCTGGAATTCATAGTTCACATACTGTTGAACTCTGGCTCGGAGAATTTTGAGTATTAATTTGTTAGCATGTGAGACGAGTGCAATTGTGTGGTATTTTGAACATTGTATTGCACTCCCTTTCTTTGAGATTGGAATGAAAACTGACCTTTCCAGTGCTATGGCCACTGCTGAGTTTCCCAGCTTCACCGGCATAAGGAGTGCAGCAGTTTCACAGAATCTACTTTTAGGACTTGAAACATCTCAGCTGAAACTCCATCACCTGAACTATCTTTGTTTGTAGTTATGTTTCCTAACACCCACCTGACTTGACATTCTGGGATGTCTGTCTCTAGGTGAGTGATCACAGCATTGTGGTTATCTGGGTCATGAAGATCTTTTCTGTGCAGTTCTTCTGTGCATACTTGCCACCTTTTCTTAATATCTTCTGCTTCTATTAGATCCATACAATTTCTGTCCTTTATTGTGCTGATGTTTGCATAAAATATTCCCTTGTTATATTTAGTTTTCTTGAAGAAATCTCTAGTGTAGTCTTGAATTAAAAATACTGTACTACTCCATGGGTATACATATGTTCCTCTTCCAAAACCCCCTCCACCTCCCTTCCGATGTCAATGTATGGCAAAACCAACATGATAATGTAAAAATAAAATAAAAGTATGGAATTCTTGTTCAAGCAATAAAATAAAATAAATATACTGTACTACTCGATACAGTTTTGTACAGTAGAGTACATAAGTACACAATCATCTGTCAGAGATATAATCAAAATAATGTATGCCAGACCTGTGAATAAAGTGATGTGATGAGGCATGCAAATGCACTTTTACATCTTTGAAAGTTTTTGACTTGAAAGTCGTAATTAACAGATGTTTTACACAAGTATTCTGTGAAAGTATATGGAGTAGGTGAACAAAAGAAAAGAATTACTAGCTGTGTTCTCTTTCACTTTTTGCTAGTAGAATGACCACTCTGAATATGAATGACATTGGGTTTAATCAAGGCCTGGTACGTGGGAACATTGCTGCAAGAGATAGAGAACAAGATCCCAGGATATGGGACAAGATCCAGGGTTGGCTGAAAAGAACAGAAGTACAAAATAGGAAGAAACAAGTTTTCACAGGTTTATCTGAAAGACTTAGCAAATACCATCCTGATTTCTGTGTAATGTTTGATCTGCGGTTTAGAATTGCAGCCCCTGTGACTTAGGATGAGCCAGAGAGGAGAGGAGAGAGGAGAGTGAACCATGAAAATCAAACATGTGTCCCAGCTAAAGTATCTCTACTATTGAATAGATTTGAGTCGTGTCTATTTATCTGCCCCCTCCTGGGAAGAATTAGAGTAGTAAAAGAAGGAAGGTCAGCACTGTGCTATCACTTTATTCCTCTTTCTGTCCAGTGAACATTAATTTCTAATGTAATTTCTTCATGAAGAGGATGCACTTTGTATGATTGAAGTATTCTAACATACTGATCCATATAAACTTTGGGGCTGTTCTGTGCCCAGGCACTCGGGGCCTTAGGGCCTGGTAGGCTCTCTTTCTGCTGTTTAGTGCCATGCATGTGGATCTCCTGTCATCAGGGGCCTGAGTTATATCTTCAATCTGGGTTCACATTGGAGGGATTAACTCTAGTCAGTTTTAATTCTATCATCGTGCTGTTTATTTTCAATATGTCTCATGTTCCTTCTTCGCATTTCTCTTTTTATCTCTGACTTCTTTGTGACTGAGAAGCTTTTAGGATTGCTTTTACTTTATTAACTGTAACTCTTTTTTTAAATGGTAGAATTTAGATTCATGGTGGGTATATTTAACATCCACAGTCTATCATCAAGTGATCTTTTGTACCTTTACGTGTAGCATAAGAACCTAACAATATGATACTCTCATTTCCTCCATCCTGTATTTTTTGCTTTTTTTGTCAAACATTTCAATACTGCATCCGTTATAAATTACACATATATTGTTACATATATGTGTAATTTACACATTTATTGTTACATATATGTTGTGGGAACTTAGGTTTCTGACAAAGGAACAAACCAGCATTCCCTGCATTGCAAAGCAGATCCTTAATCTCTGGACCACTGGGGAAGTCCCTATATTTACCTTTCAATATATATTGCCTGTTTGTCATCTGGGATACTGTTCCTTCCCCCTGTAGATCCAGATTTGTACTTCTTTTCAAATTCATTCTGACTTGACACCTTTCAAAAAACATTTCTTGTTACATTCCTCTGTTGGTTTTGATGCAGTCTTTTAGCTGTTTTATGTCTGAGAACGTATTTTATCATGTTTTGATATGTATTATTTTGGTATAGAATTCTAAGTCAATTATATTTCTCTCAGCATTTTAGGAGGTGGTACCAGTGTCTTCTGGCTAAAACTGTCATATGTGTAATCTGCTGTCTTTCTATTTTTGATCTTCTGTGTCTCTTTTTCCTTCTGGCTACATTTCTTGGGATGATTGTTTCAAATGATTAATTATTATGTGCCTTTGTGAAGTTGTATTTGAATTGAGTTTCTGTAGTTATAAGTCTAAGTTTTCATCATTTATGGAAAATTTTCACCCAGTAATTATGGAGTTCTTTTCTTCATTTTCCAATCTTTCACTTCCTGTAACATATATTCCAGTTACATGCATTTTGGCATTCTTAAAGTTGTTTCAAAGTTCTCTGATCCACAATTAATTTTTCTCCATTCTTTTCTTTACTATTTTACATGTATCTATTTAACATGCTCAATATTTTTTAGCTAATGAATGTAAGGATCACAATTGAAGTAAGATTTTAATGTCCTTCTCTATTAATTCTGTAATCTATATTATTACGTGTGTATCTACTAATTGACTTTTCCCTCACTCTTATAATATCTTGCTTCTTTGCACATCTGGAGTTTATTCTTTTAAAATTTACTTATTTATCTTAATAAGTATTAAATGAACTTCCATGGGAGCTATTTCAGGAAAGCTATGCTACTTCCCTGGCACCTCAATGGCTAAAGAATCCACCTGCAATGCAGGATGCCTGAGTTTGACTGCTGGCTTCGGAAGATCCCCTGGAAGAAACAGGTCTCCATGTTAGTATTCTGGTCTGGAATACCCCATGGCCACTATAGTCCATGGAGTCACAAAAAATCAGACATAACTGAGAGACTTTCATTCAGTTCACTTACTACTCAGTATGCCAGCAATCCTGGAAAACTCAGCAATGGCCACAGGACTGGAAAAGGTCAGTTTTCCTTCCAAATCAAAGAAAGATAAGACCAAACAACATTCAAACTGCTGCACAATTGCACTCATCTCACAACTAGCATAGTAACATTCAAAATTCTCCAAACTGGGCTTCACAGTACATGATCTGAGACTATCTAGATGTTCAAATTGGATTTAAAAAAGACAAAGGAATCAGAAGTCAGAATGTCAACATCATGGGATCATAGGAAAAGCAAGAAAATTCCTGAAAAACATTTACTTCTTCATTGACTATGTTAAACCTATTGACTGTGTGGATCACAACAAACTCTGCAAAAATTTTAAGGAGATGGGAATACCAGACCATCTTACCTATCTCTTGAGAAATCTATATGCAGGTCAAGAAGCAACAAGCAGAACAAGATTGCTTTCAAATTGGGAAAGAGTATGTCAAAGATGTAAATTGTCACCCTGTTTATTTAACTTATATGCATTGTACAGTGGGGAAATGCCTAGCTGGATGAAGCACAAGCTGGAATTAAGATTACTGGGAGAAATGTCAATAACCTAAGATATGCAGATGACACCAGCCTCATGGCAGAAAGTGAAGAAGAACTAAAGAGCTTCCTGATGAAAGTGAAAGAAGAGAGTGAAATGTTGGCTTAAAATTCAGCATTCAAAAACCTCAGATCACATCATCTAGTGCCATCACTTCATAGAAGATAGATGGGGAAACAATGGAAACAGTGAAAGACTTTATTTTGGGCGAATCTAAAATCGCTGCACATAGTGACTGCAGCCATGAATTTAAAAAAACATCTGCTCCTTGGAAGAAACTATATGACAAATCCAGAAAGCGTAAAAGAAGCAGAGACATTACTTTTCTGACAAAGGTCCATCTAGGCAAACCTATCATTTTTCTGGTAGTCATAGATGGATGTGAGAATTGGACCATAAAGAAAGCTGAATGCCAAAGAAATGATGCTTTTTGAACTGAGTATTGGACAAGACGCTTGAGAGTCCTTTGGCTTGCAAGGAGGCCTAAGCAGTCAATCCTAAAGGAAATCAGCCCCAAATATTCATTCTAAGGACTGATTTTGAAGCTCCAATAATTTTGCTACCTGATGAGAAGAACTGACTCATTGGAAAAGTCCCTGATCTTTGGAAAGTTTGAAGCCAGTAGGATGAGGAAAACACAGAGGATGAAATGGTTGGAGGTGATCACTGACTCCATGGACATGAGATTGAGCAAATGTCAGAAGCTGGTGATGAGCATGGAAGCCTGACCTGCCCCAGTCGTAGGGAATGCAAAAAGTTGGATATGACTGAGTGACTGAACTAAACTGAACTTGTCTTATTTGGAGAACAATATTATGATGTTTACAATATTATGATGGAATTAGGACAAATCATTTCACAGTTTGTCCAGGAATTTGAAATTGGATGTTGAATGTTATAATTTTTACCCTGTCTGATGTGAGATAATTTTTTTAATTTTGATAAGTATTCTGGCACTGTTTTAGACCACTGTTAATTTCATGGAAATAACTGTAATTTTGAAGGCTTTTTATCTGCTTTGTTAACTGAGATGAGACCAGCCTTTAGACCTGGTTAAATTTTCCCCACTCACAAGGCAATATTGTCTTCAGGCCCACACTGATGTCCTGTGAGTTGAGTAATTTCTATTCTCGTGGGTGGGAACACAATTAGACTTCACTCAATTTGCAACTCAGTGATTGTTCCCTCTAATTATGACCAATACTATAAACTCTCAACTTAAAACTGGAGGGGCATCTCTTGAGGACTCCCACAGTTCTATGTGTGTAGCTCTCTTCTGTGAATTCTAGACTCCCAATGCTTTCTTTCCCAACTTGGGGACACTATTTGGATCTGCCTGCATGCACCCTTTGTGTGTCATGTGTTGCAAACTCAGTTTAGAGTTGGGACAGTTGCACAGCTCACCTTGCTTGTTCCCTCCTCTTAGGAATTTATTCTCAGCTGCTTAATATTTGATATACAAAAAATGGCCAGTTCAGTTATTTTGTCTAATTGGGGATTATTTGAGACAGGAAGATAAATGTGGTGTTTGCTCCTCTTCTGCCAAAACCGAAGCTGCCCTCAGTGAGCTCCTTGTGCATGCTAGGCACTGATTTCCATGAACGGGTGCAAACATGATGGGGAACATGCATTGGATCGTTGAGGAGCCCCCGTCTTGCTGAAGTTACATGCTAATTCCTATATAATAATTGCTATATGGCATGTACAAAGGAGTAGCTACTCTAGGCCCTCCTGCACACTTTTGGCCACCGCTCATTGGACGTGGGGCTGCTCCTCTTGGCCACCACCCCAAACTTGACTGTGTGGTAGATCCTCTAGGCAGCAGTCCCTAAATTTGGCCATGGGATATTCCGTCTCATGCACTGCCCCTGACTTCAGGCTTGGAGTAACTCCTCTCAGTTGTGCTTCTGAGTGTTCCATTGCAGCTGGAGCACTTCAGCCCAGTCAATCACAGCTAATCAGTCTCTACACTTTGGTGGAGCAGCCATGAAGAAATACCCCAAGTCCAAGGTAAGTGAAACCCAAGTAAGATGGTAGGTGTTGGAAGATGGCATCAGAGGGCAGATACACTGAAACCATAAATATTGAAAACTAGCCAATCTGATCACATGGACCACAGCTTTGTTTAACTCAGTGAAACTAAGCCATGCTGTGTAGGGCCATCCAAGAAGGTCACTCATGATGGAGAGGTCTGACAGAATATGGGGCAATGGCGAAGGGAATGGCAAACCACTTCAGTATTCTTACCTAGAGAACCACCAGAACAGTATGAAAAGGAAGAAAGATAGGACGTTGAAAGATGCACTGCCCAAGTCGCTAGGTGCCCAATATGCTACTGGAGATCAGTGGATATATAACTCCAGAAAGAAGGAAGGGATGGAGCCAAATAAAAAACAATACCAAATTTTGGATGAGACTGGAGATAGAAGCAAGGTCCCATGCTGTAAATAGCAATATTGCATAGGAACCCAGAATGTTAGTTCCATGAATCAAGGCCAATTGGAAGTGGCCAAACAGGAGATGGCAAGTGTGAAAGCCGACATTCTAGGAATCAGAAAACTGAGATGGACTGGAATGAGTGAATTTAACTCAGATGAACATTATATCTTCTACTCCGGGCAGAAAAGGAACATCCATCATGGTCAACAAAAGAGTCCGAAATTGGCTTAAAGGTCAACATTAAGAAAACTAAGATCATGGCATCTGGCTCTATGACTTCATGGGAAATAGAAGGATAAACAGTGGAAGCAGTGTCAGGCTTTACTTTGGGGGGCTCCAAAATCACTGCCATTGTTAATTGCAGCCATAAAATTAAAAGACACTTACTTGTGGTGAGAAAAGATGCTTGGGATGATTTCATTTTTTTTTAATTTATCAAGGCTAGATTTATGGCCCAGGATGTGATCTATCCTGGAGAAGGTCCCGTGTGCGCTTGAGAAAAATGTGAAATTCATTGTTTTGAGGTGGAGTGACCTATAGATATCAATGAGGACTTTTGGTTTATTGTATCATTTAAAGTTTGAGTTTCCTTGTTAATTTTCTGTTTAGTTGATTTATCCATTGGTGTAAGTGGTGTATTAAAGTCTCCCACTATTATTGTGTTGTTGTTAATTTCCCCTTTCATACTTGTTAGCATTTAGCTTACATATTGTGGTGCTCCTATGTTGGGTGCATAAATATTTATAATTGTTATTTCGTCTTCTTGGATTGATCCTTTGATCATTATGTAATGTCCATTTTTATCTCTTTTCACCGCCTTTATTTTAAAATCTACTTTATCTGATATGAGTATTGCCACTCCTGCTTTCTTTTGGTCATTATTTGCTTGGAATATCTTTATCCAGCCCTTAACTTTCAGTCTATATGTGTCTCTAGGTTTGCGGAGGGTCTCTTGTAGACAACATATATAGGGGTCTTTTCTGACCACAATACAGTGAGATTAGATATAAATTACATGAGAAAACCATTCAAAACGTCCAACATATGAAGGCTCAACAACACACTGCTGAATAACCAACAAATCACAGAAGAAATCAAAAATGAAATTCAGTTATGCATAGAAACCAATGAAAATGAAAACAAAACAGCCCAAAACCTATGGGACCCTGTGAAAGCAGTGCTAAGGGGAAAGTTCATAGCAATAGAAGCTCACCTCAGGAAACAAGAAAAAATCAAATAAATAACCTTACATTACACCTAATGCAACTAGAAAGGGAAGAGATGCAGAAGCCAAGGTCTCTTAGCACGAAAGAAATCTTAAAGATCAGGGCAGAGATAAATGCAAAGGAAACAAAAGAGACCATAGCAAAAATCAGCCAAGCCAAAACCTGGTTCTTTGAGATGATAAATAAAATTGACAAACCATTGGCCAGACTCATCAAGAAACAAAGGGAGAAGAACCAAATCAACAGAATTAGAAATGAAAACGGAGAGATCACAATAGAAAACACAGAAATAAAAAGGATCATAAGATATTATTATCAGCAACTATATGCAAATAAACTGGACAACCTGGATGAAATGGACAGATTCCTAGAAAAGTACAACTTTCCAAGACGAAACCAGGAAGAGATAGACAATATTAATAGAGCCATCAGAAGCACAGAAATTGAAACCATAATCAGAAATCTTTCAAAAAACAAAAGCCCAGGACCTGATGGCTTAACAGCTGAATTCTACCAAAAATTTAGAGAAGAGCCAGCACCTATTCTACTTAAACTCTTCCAGAAAATTGCAGAGGAAGGTAAACTTCCAAACTCATTCTATGAGGCCAACATCACCCTAATTCCAAAACCCGACAAAGATGCCACAAAAAAGAAAACTACAGGCCAATATCACTGATGAACTTAGATTCAAAAATCCTTAACAAAATTCTAGCAAATAGAATCCAACAACACAAAAAATCATACATCGTAATCAAGTAGGCTTTATCCTAGGGATGCAAGGATTCTTCAATATTTGGATATCAATCAATGTAATACACCATATTAACAAATTGAAAAATAAAAATCACATGATTATTTCAATAGATGCAGAGAAAGCCTTTGACAAAATTCAACATCCATTTATGATAAAAACCCTCCAAAGAGCAGGAATAGAAGGAACATTCCTCAACATAATAAAAGCTATATATGACAAACCCACAGCAAACATTATCCTCAATGGTGAAAAACTGGAAGCATTCCCCCTGAAATCCGGAACAATACAAGGGTGCCCGCTGTTACCACTACTTTTCAACACAGTTTTGGAAGTCTTGGCCACAGCAATCAGAGCAGATAAAGAAATTAAAGGAATCCAGATTGGAAAAGAAGAAGTAAAATTCTCTCTGTTTGCAGATGACATGATCCTCTATATTGAAAACCCTAAAGACTCTACCAGAAAATTACTAGAGCAAATCAGTGAATACAGCAAAGTTTCAGGATACAAAATCAAAACACAGTAATCCCTGGTATTCCTATACACTAACAGTGAGAAATCAGAAAGAGAAATTAAGGAAACAATTCCATTCACCATTAAAACAAAAATAATAAAATACTTAGGAGTATTTCTACCTAAAGAATCAAAAGACTTGTATATAGAAAACTATAAAACACTGATGAAAGAAATCAAAGAGGACACAAACAGATGGAGAAATGTGCCGTGTTCGTGGATTGGAAGAATCAATATAGTGAAAATGAGTATACTACCCAAAGCAATCTATAGATTCAATGTAATTCCTATCAAGCTACCAGAGGTCTTTTTCAGAGAATTAGAACAAATAATTTCACAATTTGTATGGAAATACAAAAACCCTCGTATAGCCAAAGCAATCTTGGGAAAGAAGAATGGAACTGGAGGAATCAACATGTCTGACTTTAGGTTATACTACAAATCCACAGTCATTAAGACAGTATGGTACTGGCACAAAGACAGAAATATAGATCAATGGAACAGAATAGAAAGCCCAGAGATAAATCCATGCATCTATGGACACCTTATTTTTGATAAAGGAGGCAAGAATATACAATGGATAAAAGACAACCTCTTTAACAAGTGGTGCTGGGAAAACTGAACAGCCTTTTGTAAAAGAATGAAATTAGAGCACTTTCTAACACCATACACAAAGATAAACTCAAAATGGATCAAAGATCTAAGCATAAGACCAGAAACTATAAAACTCCTAGAGGATAACATTGGCAAAACACTCTCTGACATAAACCAAGGCGGGATACTCCATGAACCACATCCCAGGGTATTGGAAATAAAAGCACAAAGACAAAAACAGGACCTAATTAAAATTGAAAGCTTCTGCACAACAAAGGAAACTATAAGCAAGGTAAAAATACAGCCTTCAGAATGGCAGAAAGTAATAGCCAATGAAGCAACGGACTAGTAATTAATCTCAAAAATATATAAGCAACTCCTGCAGCTCCATTGTAGGAAAATAGACAACCCAATCAAAAAGTGGGCCAAATAACTTAACAGACATTTCTCCAAAGAAGACATAAAAATGGCTAACAAACACATGCAACAATGCTCAGCATCACTCATTATCAGAGAACTGCAAATCAAAACCAAAATGAGATATCACTTTACACCACTGAAAATGGCTGCAATCCAAAAATCTACAAGCAATAAATGCTGGAGAGGATGTGGAGAAAAGGGAACTCTCTTACACTGTTGTTGGGATTGCAAACTAGTACAGCCACTATAGAAAACAGTGTGGAGGTTCCTTTAAAAACTGCAAATAGGCCTGCCATATGACCCAGCAATCCCACTGCTGGGCATATACACCAAGGAAACCAGAATTGAAAGAGCCACGTGTACCCCAATGTTCATCGCTGCTTTGTTTACAATAGCCAGGACATGGAAGCAACCTAGATGCCCATCAACTGACGAATGGATAAGAAAGCTGTGGTACATATACACAATGGAATATTACTCAGCATTAAAAAAAAATCATTTGAATCAGTTGGACGAAACTGTAGCCCATTATCCAGAGTGTAGTAAGCAAGAAGAAAAACAACAATAGAGTATATTAACACATATATATGGAATTTAGAAAGATGGTAACTATAACCCAGCATGCGAGACAGCAAAAAGAACGCAGATGTATAGAATAGACTCATGGACTCTGTGGATGAGGGAAAGGGTTGGATGATATGGGAGAATGATATTGAAATATGTTAATTATCATATGTCTAATCAATCACAAGCCCAGGATTGATGCTCAGGGCTGGTGCAATGAGATTTCCCAGGAGGAGAGAGGAAGAAGGGGGGTTTTGGAGGAGGATCATATGTAAACCCATGGTGATATCATGTCATTGTATGGCAAAACTAAAAAAAAAAAAAACACTGACTCCTTCGAAGGAAAGTTACAGCCAACCTAGAAAACATATTAAAAATCAGATACATTACTTTACCAACAACGGTACATCTAGTAAAGTCTATGCTTTTTACAGTAATCATGGATGAATGTGAGGATTGGATGGTGAAAAAGCTGAGTGCCAAAAAATTGATGCTTTTCAACTGTGTTCTTGGGGAAGACTCCTGATAGCCACTTGGACTGCAAGAGGATCCAACCAGTCCTTCCTACTGAGATCAATCCTGGCTCTTCATTGGAAGGACTGATGTTGAAGCTGAAACTTCAGTACTTTGGCCACCTTATGCAAAGAGTTGACTCATTCGAAAAATTCCTAATGCTTCAAGCGATTGGGGATAGGAGAAGGGGATGAAAGGGGATGAGATGGCTGGATGGCATCACCAAATCAATGAACATGGATATGGATAGTCTCCACAATTTGGTGACGGACAGGCAAGTCTGGCGTGCTGTAATTCATGGGGTCATAAAAGAGTCAGACACGACTGGGAGACTGAACTGAACTTATGTACACAGAACCATCGGGGAGCATGAAGAAGTCTTTTGGAAGGGAGGAAAAAACAACTCCTAGATAGCTAATAATGATGGGACAGCAGGCCTTTTCAAGCTGGATAAGCTGTAGGGAAGGAATTCTAATCCAGGTGGAGGGAAAGGTAAGAGCAATGACAGGGGGGCAGTGTTGGTACCTCACAGAGAACAAGCTCCTAGTCCTATTAAACTTTATCAGTGCCCAAAGTTGTCAGGTGATGGAAACATGAGTTTTGTTTTGGAAGTTGTAGAACATTTTCAATGAAAAGACTGATGCTGAAGATGAAACTCCAATAACTGGAGACCTGATGTGAAGAGTCAGCTCATTTGAAGAGCCCCTGATGCTGGCAAATATTATGGGAAAGAAGAGAAGGGGAAGGAAAGATGAGATGGTGAGATGGTATCACCAACTCGATGAACATGAGTTTGAGGAAACTCTGGGAAATAGTGAAGGCAAGCAAGCCTGGCTTGCTGCAGTCCAAGAAATAACAAAGTGTCAGACATGACTTAGCAACTGAAGAACAACAACAAGAACATAGGATCCAGAGGAGCTGGTGTTTGATGCGAGTGGAGAAAAATTTAGAATCAAATGGAGATTGCTCTGCACTGGTGCAAATCCTTCAATTGTAAGCTAAGGAGCACAAGATTTTGAATTTGTTACCAAATATTCAAAATATTTAATAACTATATCAGATACATTACAGATATATGTATACTGCAGTAGTGAGAGCTTTTACTGACTTTGTTCTCTGTATTTTATTGGAGGATATGGAAGAGACCTGGAGTGGACTGAGTCTGCAAAAATATGATGACCAGCTGCTGGATGGCGAGGCTCATGGTAGACATTCTGCACTGGGCAGAAAACAAATCCGGAGAAAAAGTCTCCCTTCAGGAGTGCACATGTCAATGTATAGGTTGTTGCAGTGGATCACTTCAATGGTGTTTTGAGACAAGCAAGAAATGCATGATGGGTGGTTTGTGTTGGTCAATTCCTGTCTACAGTTAGCTGACTGAAAGTCTGGTTACTTCATTTCATGGCTGGAATCCTCCCTGGAAAAGAAACCTAGATCAGATCCACACATATTTCTTCATTAAACAGCAAGCATAGGAAGATTTATAAGGCACCTGCAGATGTTTTAGACATGAGGGACTGAATGGGGCAGTTCCATTTCAGAGGTTGAGATTGGACTGTGCAGGTGGCCATACTACCAGCTTCTTGTGCTATGCTAGTGATGTGGGAAACTGTCATTAGACCAAAAGCCTTTACAACTGTGTTTGTTGTGTGATTTCAGACTAGAAATATTTGACCAAAAAAGGCTGAATGGTAAGGCTGAGGCAGGGAGTAATGTGAGCCAGTCTTTTAGCTCCTGTTGGAGCATGAACAGTACCTACCTAAGTCAATGCAGTGTCATAACTCAGAAATAGATGTTATTTTGCCTGACTCAATATGCAGTTTTAGGGATAGCAGCCATAATCTCTGGAGCAGAATAATTAGTATTTCATTCAGAGTCTCTCTGGACCACTTGCATGCACACATGCAGTCTAAAAAGGTGGAATTATCATCATGATGCCCATTTACAGATGAGGAAACTGAGAGTAAGGGACTTGATCAAGGTTACACAGCTAAGCATGTGAAGAGTCAAGCATAAATCCAGTCCTCAAATTGTGTGTTTTTGCTCCAATACACTGCATGCAGAGAGAGGTAATCTAGCACTAACTGTTGAGACAGAAGCAAACAATATTCAGGTTTAAATTGAAGAAAGTAAAGAAAACTACTAGAACATTCAAATATGACCTAACTCTTCATGATAATTCAGGGGAGCTGACAAATAGATACAAGGGATTTGATCCGATAGGCAGAGTGCCTGAAGACCTATGGATGGAACTTTGCAACATTGTACAGGAGGTGGTGATCACAAACCTTCCCTAAGAGAAAGAAATAGGAGAAGTCAAAATGGTTGTCTGAGGAGTGCTTACAAACAGCTGTGAAAAGAAGAGAAACCAAAGTCAAACGAGAAAAGGAAAGACATACCCAATGGAGTGCAGACTTCCAGAGGATAGCAATGAGAGATACGCAAGCCTAGGAAGAGAGGTAAACAATGGAATTAGAAAGACTAGAAATCTCTTCAAGAAAATTGGAGATACCTCAGTAAAATTTCATGTAGTGATGAACACAAAGGACAGAAAAGGCAAAGACCTACCAGAAGCAGGAGAGATTAACACAGGGTAGCAAGAACACCCAGAAGAACTGTGGTCACTTTACATGAGTGACCACAACATCATGCCTATCTGGGTCATTATGACGCAATGCTGCTGCTGCTGCTGCTGCTGCTGCTAAGTTGCTTCAGCAACTTTACTGAATAAAGTAAAGTAAAGTAAAGTCAGCTTTACTCATGTAAATCAGGACATCCTGGAGTATGAAGTCAAGTGGCCCTTATGAACCATTACTCAGAACAAGTTAGAGGAGGTCATGGAATTCCAGCTGAGCTGTTAAAACTCCTAAGAGATGTTTCTGTAAAGAGGTAGTGCTGCTCTCAATATGTCAGCTGATTCGGAAAACTCAGTAGTGGCCACAGCCTTGGAAAAGTTCAACTTTTATTCCAATCCCTGAGAATGGCATTCCAAGAAATTTTCAAACTACCAAATAATCGCTCTCATCTCACATGCTCGAAGGTAATGCCCAAAATGCTTCAAGCTAAGGTTTAGCAGTACATGATCTGAAAGATTACACATGTAGAAGCTGGAATTAGAAGAGGTGAAGGAACAAGACATGAAATTGCCAGCATCTCTTGGCTCAGACTGAGAGTAAGGGAATTCAAGAAAAACATCTACATGTGCTTCAATGAGTGTGCTAAAAAGCCATTTACTGTGTGGATCACAACCAACTGTGGAATATTGTTAAAGAAGTAAGAGTCCCAGATCATTTGTTTGTTTCCTGAAAAATCTGTATCCAATTCAAAAAGTGATGATTAGAACCAGACATGGAACAGCAGCTGAATGATGCAAAATTGGGAAAGGAGCACGACAAGGTTAATTTGTCAGTCTGTTGTTTACCCTATATGTAGGACATATCTTCAAGAAAAATGGAGAATACCAAGGGAACATTCATGCAATCATGGGCACAATAAAGGACAGAAATGGTATGGACTTACAGAAGCAGAAGATATTAAGAAGAGGTGGCAAGAATACACATAAGAAAAAAGATGTTTATGACCCAGATAACTACTATGGTGCCATCACTCACCTAGACCCAGACATCCTGGAATGTGAAGTCAATGGGCCTTAGGAAACATTGCTACAAGCAAACCTAGTGGAAGTTATAGAATTCCAGTTGAGCTACTTCAGGTCCTAAACGATGATGCTGTTAAAGTGCTGCGTTCGATATGCCAGAAAATTTGAAAAAGTCAGCAGTGGTTACAGGACTAGAAAAGATCAGTTTCGTTGCAATCCCAATGAAGGCCAATGGGAAAGAATTTCCCTCTCAATTGCACTCATGTCACACGATAGAAGAGTCATGCTCATAATTCTCCAAGGGCAATGTGAAATATTTGCCCTATCAATTTCACTCATCTCACATGCTAGCAAAGTTATTTCCCAAATTTTCCAAGCTAGGCTTCAACAGTACATGAGTACGAATTTTCAGAAGTTCAAGCTGGATTTAGAAGACTCAGAAGAGACAGAATTCAAATTGATAGCATCTGTTGGATCATAGAAAAAGCAAGATAATTCCAGAAAAAAACAACTTCTTCTGCTTTACTGATTGAGCCAAAGCCTTTTTGTAGATCACAACAAACTGGAAGATTCTTCAATAGGTGAAAAGACAAAACCACGTAACCCGCCTCCTGAGAAATCTGTAGGCAGGTGAGAAAGCAACGGTTAGAACCAGACATGGAAAAGCAGACTGATTTCAAAACGGGAAAGGAATACATCAAGTCTGTACATTATCAGCCTGCTTATTTAACTTATTAGCAGAGGACATCATGTGAAATGCCTCGCTGGCTGAAGCACAAGCTGGAATCAAGATTTGCAGAAAAATATCAATAACTTCAGATATACAGATGACACCACCCTTATGGCAGGAAGCAAGGAGGAAGAGAAGAGCCTCTTGAAGAAAGTGGAAAAAGTGAGTGAAAAAGCTGACTTAAAACTCAACATTCAGAAAACTAAGAGCATGGCATCTGGTCCCTTCCCTTCATAGGAAAGAGATGGTGAAATAGTGGCAGACTTGATTTTCTTGGATTCCAAAATCACTGCAGATGGGTACGGCAGCCATGAAATTAAAAGACATTTACTACTTAAAACAAAACTACAACCAACCTAGAGAGCATATTAAAACACAGAGACATCACACTGCTGACAAAGGTCTGTCTAGTCAAAGCTAGACATGATTTTCCAGTAATCATGCATGAAAGTGAGAGATGGATTTTAAAAAAGGCTGATCACAAAAAACTGTTGCTTTTGAATTGTGGTGTAGGAGAACACACATGAGTCTGTGCAAAGAGACCAGCCTAAATGTAATCAAACCTGAATATTCCTTGAAAGGACTGATGCTGACGCTAAAACTTCAATACTTTGCCCACATGATGGGAATAAGTGACTCATTGGAAAAGACCCTGAGCTGGGAAAGATTGGAAGCACAAGGTGAAGGGGACGACAGAGGATGAGATGGTTGGATAGCATCAGGGACTCGATGGACATGACTTTCAGCAGGTGCCCAGATTTGGTGATGGACAGGCAAGCATGGAGTGCTGCAGTTCATGAGGTTGCAAACAATTGGACGCAAGTGAGTCACTGAACTGAACTGAGGACATATCACTCCAAGTGTTGGGATGGATAATCCCAATCTTGAATCAAGATTGCAGTGGAAAATAACAACAGCAGATATGAAGATGTAAACACCCTAGTGGCAGAAAGGGAAGAAGAACTAAAGAGGCTCCTGATGAAAGTGAAAGAGAAAAGGGAAAGCTGCCTTAAAACTCAACATTCAAAAAACCAAGGTCGTGGCACTCAGTCCCATCACTTCATGCAAATAGATAGAGGAAGAGTGGAAAAGGTGGTAGATTTTATTTTCTTGAGCCCCAAAATCACAATGAGGCTTGACCACAACCAGGAATTTAAAAGATACTTGCTCCTTGGATGTAAAGCTATGACAAATCAGAACAGTGTATTAAATAGCAGAGACATCACGTGGCTGACCAAGGTCTGTAGTGTCAGAGCCTTCGTTTTTTCAGTAGGCTTGTACAGATATGAGATTTTAGAATGAGGAGCACCTAAGAATTGGGGTTTTTGAATAGTGATGCTGGAGAAGGTTCTGGAGAGTCCCTTTTAGATCAAGAACATGAAACCTGTCAATCCTAATGATAACCAATCTCTGACCCCTGCTGTTCCAGATGAGGCCTCTGACAAGGGAGTCCATGTGGGAAGAACTGATGCTTCCATTCCAAAAGTATCTAACCACGGCAGCTCCAACCAAATAATTTGTAGCACCATCCTTGGAGGAAGCTCAGAAAAGCAGAAGCCTCTGTGCACTGGGTGCCAGATATATGAGTTGCATTCTACTCAGCAGCATTGGAGGCCAAGGAAGAGGCATTTGGGCCCTGCAGGAGGAGGACGGCTCAGGGATCCACAGGGCCATCACATTCCTAGTGGTCCTGGACAGGACACAGCAGGTGTGCATTGCAGAAAGCTGTTGACTGGGGTGTGGGGACAAAAACAAGCCCTTTCAGTAGGATGGACTCACACAGAACCCCTGAAGCAGAAGCTCACTGCGATGCCAATATTCACCTGAGATGGGATGATTAGATTATTTTCATTACTGCTTATAATTCCTCTGAATGATGAAGTGGTGGAGTCAGTGGTGGAAGAATCATAAACTCTTCCATGGTCTAGACCATCTCCCAGCCAGTACTTTTGAGGGTACATCCCCCCAGCTCCAGTCACGTGGTTCTGGAGGAAGCTGACAGCCATGTGTGTTGCTGGATCAGGGCCATGTGACCATGGAAAGCCAATTGTAGGACCGCATGGACCTGCCAGGATCGTCGGTCTCCAGTTGACTCCATGGCCCTTCCAGGATGGTTGGTCTCCACCTGGACAAGTGATCTGAGATGTGCCATTGAGAACACTCCCTTGAACCCAGATGTCTCTGAGCTACTTTTCTTATGGGTTACATGACTTCAGGATATAAAACTCAATGGCAGGTAGCTCTGGATGCCCTCACTTAGTCTAGAAGCCTTTGGGAAGAAAGCTGGCAGACTAAGACAATCAAAGAAGAGAGAGAGGCGAGAGTGAGGATGAGAAAGAGAAAACTGATGACTTCCGATTTCTTGGGTCCAGTCCCTGAGATCTTTGGATCTGCTCTTGATCCTGTGTCTCAAATGTCCAGAATCCTTCCGATAAGTCCCCCATTTCCTTCAAGCCAACTGGAGTTGGGCTAGTCTCAGCTGTGCCTCAGACACGGTACCAGATCCTTCCTGATCATTATGCACTTCCCAGACACAAACATAGGCACCTGTTTATTTCAGCATCATTAAGAGTGAAACATTTTATTCTTTATTGAGAATAGCATTGTCAGAGCACGACATAAGAAGTTCACCAGCATCCCTGGGCATGAGTGCCCTAAGTGTGAGAGAGTATGTGTTTGGAGCAGCCTGGTTGATTCCTAAACCAGTCCAAGCATTTACACTGCTGAAGCCAGACCAATCCTGTGATTTCCTCGATCAAAAACTGAGAAATACACCCTCAGGAAGACCTCACTCAGGATCCAGTACTGCTCAATATGATTCTTCTCTGTTCCTCCTTTAATGGCAGTGAAGCAGTAGCCTTGAGAATCCTGGGAGAGTTAGAGATGCATAACAGTCAGCCTGAGCACTTACCTGTGACCCCCCCCCCCAATATCTAAACTCAGCACACTTCTTTGTTTTCTTTCCCTCTTTCCTAAGAATCAGGTGGTTTTCTCAGCACTTTAGGATGTGCGGATTCATGCAAAACAAAAAGGGCCAAGACACATGGTTTCCACAAGGAAAGGTGTGAGGGAGGCGAGCACAGGGAGTAATGGGTTATCAGATATAAATATGCAGAGGAATGATAAACGACAAAATAGTATTGAGATAACCTGTAAATATATTCAATATCCAGTGATAAACCATAATGAAAAAAGAATAAGAAAAACAATGTATGTTTTTGGATGTGTATAACTGAGTCAGTTTGCTGTGCAGGAGAACTTAAGGCAACACTGAAGATAAGTCATACTTTAATAGAAATGTTTAAAAAAAAAAAACAAGAGTGTCCCATAGTTCTCATCACACTCTCTGTTTCTTCGCTACTGACTTCTCATTTTTGTTTTCTCTGCAGAGACTGCCACTTCTTCATCCCTATAACCTGTTCTTTTTTAAAAACCTTTGCTTTTTTTTCGAGTATAGGTGATTAACAATATTCTGAGTTTCAGGTGGACGATGAAATGACTCAGTCATACACATACATGTATTCTTATCCCAAAGATAACCCGCCCATCCTGGCTGCAAACAAACATTGAGCAGATTTCTCTGTGCTATACAGCAGCTCATTGCTAGTTATGAATGGTAAATACATTAATAAAAATACTCACAACATGTTCTGTACGTCTTCACTCAGGCCCTGTGGAAAAACTCCTTGAACTAACTCCCACACTCTTTGGCCACTCCAGGAATGGTTGGGTGACTTACTCTCACACTCCATACCCACCAGTTGGTCTGTATCCCTCATCACCCCTTGTAAGTCCCCAGTGCCCCTTCGCAGAGCAACTTTGATGCCATTTGCTTGAAATCCAATGTAGATTTGCCTAGAGACAACTGGGCCCCCTTATTGCTCTATGAGTCTGTGGGGTTAGAATTACTGAAATTCCCTCTCTTCCTCATGCCTTCTTTGAGCCCATCAGCCTGCTCTGAACTCCCACAGGGAGCCCTCCACCCTGTGTCAGGGCTGAACAGTCACTGTGCACCCTTTAGTCACCTTAGCATCCACCCTCCCCACTGAGGGGTTGGGTGTTTCAACTCACAAAGGGGGCATAGCAAGGGAAAGATGCAGATAAGACTAGGATAACTATATATTTTGTCATATAAACCAGGAAAACTTCGAGAAGGGAAGAGAGATTGTTAATCCCTATAGTGGGAGAGCACACTGGGGCCGTCCCCAGCCATTCCCCTTGTCACATTGCTAGAGATGACTTTCTGTGTTCATGCATCTGAGGGCTCTGATTGAACTGAAGTTCCCTGAGGACTGAGGTCCTTATGTTACCCTCTCTGTGATTCACACCAGTCCAGCAAGGGGTAACATCTCCACATCTATTTCAGGAAGATTAGTGTCCTAGACTGACCTTTACTCTCAAGTGGCTGATTTTGTGGGAGGCACTGACCCAGGTACAGGGGCTCAGGAGCATCTGCAATGATGTGACGTGGCCTGCAGAGGGCGCCCTCCTCCCTGAACCAGCTCAAGGGTTTCTGCAAGTTCCTATCTGAGAACAAACCCTCAGCGTTGTACTCTCACCTTGAGGACGTAGGCTTCAGCTGTCACTGGGTAGGGGATACCGTTGATAGTGAAGATAAGAGCAGGCAAGATTTTGATGTTAAGGCATGAAACATAGTACTGTTAAAGAGAGAGTGAGAGATGTTGGCCCTAGAGATCCTTGTTTTATGAAGAGTCTGGGAGTGACCTTGTGGCATGACCTTCACCTTGGGACCCTTTGGCGTGGCACGGAGGAGCCTCTGAATGTTATTGACCAGATACGTTGGGCCTCTGATATATGATGATCCGGTGTCCAAAAGGGCCTCGCAGCCACGAGAACAACCAACAACCTGTCCGTCCATGGTAATGCTGAGAGTCAGTGGGGAAAAAAAGAGCCTCAAGGTCATTCTGAGTCTCTCCAGAGCTGCCCCCTTCCCGGCTCTCTCCTCAACAGCCCATCATCTCTTTCCTGACTCTTTTCCTTTGCTCTCGACATGAAACCTTCCTTGACGTCCTGGAATGCAATATTTAAATACACCAGGCTCTTTTGTACCTTGACACAAGCTGGTCTTCCTTCCTAGAAGATCCCCGTCCCTGTTGACTCACAAATTTCTTCTCCTCTTCCAGATTCCAGCTTAACTGTCATTGGCTCAGGGATGTCTTTTCATTGATGTATAACAGTCTCCTGTCTTAGTCAATCTCTGTAGACTCTTCCTTATGCCTAGCATGTACCAAAGTGACAATTCACCATGTCTGTGAGGCATTTCTTGTACATCTGCCTTCTCAGATGGGAGGGAAAGTTTTGTCCTCATCACGTCCCTAAAGTGACTGGCCCACAGTAGATGCACGATGCTTGTCTATTGAATGGGTGGATGAAGATTGTGAAAATAATGAATGAGGACAATCCAGAGAGCTATATCTGGTGTCAAACAAAAATGATTCAAATACAAAGTGACGTGGGAGGTTCACTGCTACAACAGATTCTTATGGGATGGGGGAAATCAGCTGCCTTGGGAGAAGGTACCTCCAGCACTGTTCACTTCAGATACTGATTCCCTAGCCAGCGATATCTGAGTTGCCCAGGGGAACTCCAATGGACAGGTCAGCATATGTCTGAGAGTATTACACAGCATCCCATCAATTATTGCTCCTGTTCTCAACAATAACTAGATCCCACTTTCCTGTTTTCTCAGTTACAGCACCTTCTCCACTGTATTTCTAGGATAAACAATAGAGAGCTGGACTAAGTGGGGTATCTTTTATTATGAGTGGCTCTCAGATCTCAAGACTGTGGCCAACCACTCTCCACTGCTGGCAAGGTTCTTCCTAAGGAGACCAGTTTTCCCCATTTGTTTAGAATGTTCCCTATTTTTAAACGGACATCCATATGAAATGTGAGCTTCCTCAGTCCTGTGTAAACATGGACAGTTGGTAATCTTATCACAGCTCTTTTCAGGCTGAGGGAATTCTCTCTAATACTCTTTTAACCAAACTACAGGGTCCTCTAACAATATTCCACACCTCACACTTAGGTGTGAAGCCCTCCCCCAGGGGCAGAGGCCTTTCTGGACCCTGTTAAGGACCCTGGACAGAGCCCTGGTCAGGAGGCCAGGGGCGATTATGAGTCCATGGGTGGTTGCTGTATTATGTGTTTCTGTGTTTGTGTGTGTATCTGCATGTGGCTCTGTGTTTCCTAGTGTGTCTTTCGGCCTATGCAATGTATGTCTGTGTGTGTCTTGCATGTATCTGCTTGTGTGTTTAAATGTTCCTGCCTTTGTGTTTGCATGTGTCTGTTTCTCTGTATGTGTCATTGTGGATGGTGTATATGTCTGTTTGGTGTATGTCTTTGAGTGTATTTCTGTGAGTCAGCCTTGTGTCCCTGTACAGATGTAGGAGCATCACTTGAGGTGACCCTCAGAGGCAGAAGCTTACTTGTCCATGTGTACAGTCCAGTCATGTATTTGGGTCACTGGTACCCAGTGGAGCGGTCCATTATAGTAGGCTCTGTCCACGCCACCCAACATCAGCAAACTGCCTTCCGTCTTGTTCCTGTAGAAAGAATAAAGGGTGTGATCTTTGGAGGAAAGTAACAACAGCACTGCCAGAGCTGTGCTTGTCCACCCATCAAGGCCCTAATAATGTCCCTATTTACAGATGCAGAAATTGAGCTATGAGTGATTGTGAACTGGAGTAAGGTCAGGTAATGGCCAATGAGTGGCACAGAGGAGGGTAGAAGCTGGGCCACTTTCCCTGGGCTCCGCCTACTCAAGCTTCCAAGGAGGCTCTGGACCTCCTAACCAGAGTACTCAGAGATACACACAGAGGACAGTGTGCTGAAGGATCTGGCTTCCCCTTGTTTCAGGAGAGAAAAATCATGGCATGAAAGTTCTCAAGGTGTGGGTTCAGGCTCACCCAGGGTTGGCATTGCTAACCTATGACCTCTGCTGCCCTTAGCGCCCCTCACTCAGCAGGGGATCCCATCTCTGCTCTCTCCTCTTTAAATCCCTATTCTTTTTGAAGAAGGAATCCCATTGTTTCATTTTGAATCCAGACTTTTGTTTTGCACTGGCTCCTGCAAATTGTGTAGCTGGTCTGGACTCCCAGTGAAATGTTACAGAGGAAGGAAAGATTTCCACCATCCCTCTCTTTCCTTGCATTTCAAAATCATCAGTAAATTTTGTTGCCTTTTCTTCCAACTCACATCCTGATACCTTGCATTAGTCTTCATCTCCACTCACCCCTTACACCAAACCACTGCTCTTGAACCCAAGAGCACAGTTGTGTTCCAATAAAATTGTCTTTATAAGGGCCCGGAGTGAAGCCAGTTGAGGCCCTTGGGCCATAGTTTCCCTGGGTTACATTATCTCTCAAGATACTTCTGTACCAAGTGTTCTATAGTTTTCTTGCCACAGAAGCATCTTAAGCCTATTTGGAGAGAGGGCGTGTCCAGCTCAGACTTACTTGCTCAAGTAGAAGGCAAAGACAGGCTCAGAAATGGCACCTCGTTTCATCATACTGTCAAAGATTGGGATGGCACTTAGGATGCACTTTGCAGGGTACCTCAAACCTAAGACGCCATCAAAGGGAAACTTGTCAAATCCATAGGTCTCCCAGCTTAGACCGAATGGCTGGTTAGTACTTACAAGGTTCCCAATCTGAGGGAGAGAAGAGTGTTACCATTAGAGGTTTTTAAAGTAGGGCTAGGATTGAGCTAGAGTGCATTGCCATTAGATCCCCAGAGAAGAACTGAGGCTGGTCTGTGTCTTTGATGGACCTCTGAAAGTTAGAACAAACTGAGGAGAGTTTAGGTTCCATTTGGGAGGGGTTGTGGATGTTAAAATATCTGCCCCTCTAAAGGTACATTATCTGCTTGAGTCAAATAGGTTGCAAGTCTTCTGTACAGTTGAGGAACAAAAAGGATCCAGTGGTGACCCGTTAGGAACAACATGAGTAGAGAGCAGAGCATCTTCTCTTTGTCATCACTATGACCTAATGCCAGAAATGGATTGAATTCACTGTAATGTACTGTGGATTCTGCATCTGCCCAGGAAGACAAAAGTTTAAAATATACTCTTACTTGCAGAGTTCTATGAAGGTACTGCCTGAGAAATTCGCATTAGGCATATGTGTGTGTTTGTGTGACTGTGTATGAGATAAAGGGAATAAAAGAGAGGGTAACTATAAAGGCACTTTTGGGGAGGTAAGTCATAAGTTGCATTAGGGTCTCACAGGGCCCCTAGAGTGAGAACTCATTTATCAGACACCTCTGACATCTCTGTACTCCTTGTTTCCATATTGGATATCAGAAATACTTGAATACCCCCAGGGTACCCAGTTCAGATTGATTTTGCCCCCAAACATCCCACTACATCTTCAGTCCTGAAAAGCCAGCCCACTCCACTGCTTTCAACATGTGTTACCTGACAAGGCCCTTGCTCTCTGCACTCAGTTTCATCATCTATATTATGAGCAATTAAAGTAACTGCTGTGTGGGGTTCTTTCAGGATTAACCTAGTTTCTACCTGAAAGTGCCTGGAACATTCTGAGAATTTACAAGTGGGTGATTCCCATCCCCCTTCTCACTCCCAGCAAAATGAACCTTGAAATACTCATGGGCAGAGGAACTGCAAACCCACCCCAGGATACTCTCTGAGATAGCTAATCTGGGAGTTTGTATGTCACCATGGGTGCTGTCTCCCCAGGGTCATGACCCTGTGGGTAGGATGGCCAATCACTAGAGGAGTTAGTGTAGGACGGGTCCTGCCAGGTCATCCTGAATCTGCTTTGTTGCCGATGTCACTCCTTTCCCAGTCCCAACTCAGCTTCTGGTTACACGTTACCCGAACAGTGTCAATAGCAATATATCCCTTTACTCTCCCAGATCCATAGATGATTTCAAAGGGCTTGGTCGTATTCCGGTAAGTAGAAGACTCCTGATACTTGAAGGTAAGGTGTGTATCTGCAGACACAAGAGATGAGTGTCAGACAGTGACACTGTCAGATGAGTCAGACACACTGTCAGAAGAATGTCAGATGAATGTCAGGTTCCAATGATGAAAAGAGGGTGTCAAACACGTAAGAGATGGGTGGGTTGGGGGTGTCTGTACTCACAACAGGAAGAACTGTGGCAAGTGATGGAGGGCACCCACAAGTCAGCTGACCCCGAATCAAATACAACCCGGAATTCCTGAGGAGGTGTTCCAATAGTGATGTTACCAAAGTAGATGATCTACAGGGACCAGGAGGATTGCATAAGTATGGATCTGGCTCCCCTTGGTTTCAACACTGCTGCCTCCTTCTGGGTGTCACATGTCTGCTGAGATCACTTTCCAACCACCATGCAGCTAACAACCTTTCTCACTGAGATACCTGCATTTGATATATTTTCCTGAATGACACATCATGAAGAGTATTTAATCTATGACTAGTTGTTGAAGAAATACCTCCTGTATTTGAAGTCCAGAGTCATGATCATTGTACCCCCAGGGAAGTCCTGGGGCCTTCATTTGAGAAGCATTCTAGTCTCTCCAAACACAGCCTGAGGACCTCTATCTCCAGGAGGTCCTCTTTGATCAACACCACCCACTCCCTCTAAACTCAAACCACATCCAACCAACACCACACAGGTGACCGTTTCATTTGACATATACTTACTCTTTGCCTCACTCACAGGCTGACGTGGACATCCTTGAAAACAAAATGAGCCCTTTTTTTTCTAAGCTAATAAATTTAATCACATTCTTAGGTTCTTATGGTATTACACAGAATAGGGGTTCAGTAAATTTTTACTGTTGTGTCTCTTGCATCTGTGGAGGTGGAATTCCTCTTCCTGGGGATTCACAATTGCTTTGTAGTTGACTTTGTCCTTTGATCAGAGATGGCTCGCCCTTTATCTGTAACTGAATGGCTCAATCTCCCTCAAACTAATGACACATTTTGACAGAAATGAATGTTTACCTGCCACCTGGTCATTGCTGGACCTAGGAACCACAGATAAAGAGTGGAGGATGAGAGTGCCTTCTCCTGTGAGAATGAGGTCCCTTTTCCCCAGTGTCCCTGCCTTCTGCACATGTCCAAGCCCCACGATCTGACCTTCCACCTGAAGATGAGCCCAAGTGCTAGGCCACTCCACCAGGGGGCGCGGGGGACCAATATCCTCCCTCGACACTCACATTCCTGAAGTTCGTCATCGGTACGAAAGTTATATTTGAGGTACGAGTAGAAGTCTGGGGCAGTCTATAAGCATATTCCTTCAGGAAACCGTTCAACAAGCTTTTTTCACTGGTGGTTTCTCGCATGACGTTCACTTTCATTAGAGGTATTCTTCACCAAGCATTAGGAATAGAAATCCAAGGAGAAGCAACAGTTAGCTGCAATTAATGTATACCAGTCATTGTTACGGCACTGTGTATTTTGTAATCATTTTGATGAGTCACCTGATTATCTGAATTTTATGCATATACCATGGGAAAGACATAGATTTGAAATAGGTTCTGTTTTCTAATCTTGGATAAGCCATAAGACCATGTGGGGTCTGAGTATCTCCCTTGGTAAAAAGGTGGAATATAATAATTCCCACCAGCCAAACAGAAAATTTTGGGGATGAGTGAAGTGATGGATATAAGGTATCTGATAAACAGGAAGTCTCAACAATGACAACCAATAGCATAGCTGTTGCCATTCCACTGTATCCTTGTCACAGAATCTCAGGGAAGGAGATAGAAGGGGGATTCTTATTTCTCTTTCACAAGGGAGGAACTTGAAATGCAAGAGGTTTGAGAGTTGGCTATGGTCACACTGCTTGTCATATATAAAGCAGTGTATAAGTAGCTCTCCCAATCTGTTTCCAAGTGGAAACAGAAGAGAGAATTGTTAAACAATCCAGGAGATAGGAAAAAAGTTAGGGAAATTCATAGGCTTGAGGAGGAAGGATGAGTTAAGTGAAAAATTAAGAAAAAAGTAAATAACACAGAGAGAAATACACTCACAGATATTTGCAAAGAGTTGCAAAGATAAATGATCGTGATACAGAGATGTGGACATAGATATATACACACTGAAGGAGAGAGAGAGCAAAGATGACACGTTCAATAAAGTGTGGAAAATGTGGTACTCCACAGGACCACATCTACATCTGCATTGACTGTGCACTGGACAATTGCAAGGAGTTTCATTCTCAATAGGTCATGATATAACTGGTATCCAAGAGTGGTGCAACCATGCACATCTACAACAAGACCCTTGCTGCCTTCATAAAGCAAGGTATTTATGAATAAGGAAGAGTTGAACTTTAAGACTATCATGGAAATATTCCATTCCCTTCTAAATCTGATGGGTAGAAGAATAATCAGAATAAAAAAAAATCTGAGAAAGGAAGATGATGTGGCTTACAATCCCGATACTTACATGCCTATGCATTCTGAGAAGCCCACCAGCCCAAGGAGCACAAGCCACTTCATTCTTCTTTCCTGGTTCCAAGAACTCAGGGAAATTCAGGTTCTTAGAATATAGTGGTAACCAGGAGGCCCTAGTTATATACGCTCTGACATGCCCTTATTTTCTCCTTTAGGCCACTAATAGATCTGAAAAGAACACAGAGCTGTTGATAAAGTCTTTACCTCCGTCATTGTCCTTGGTGAGTTTACTTTGAAGCTTCTCAGAATGCAAAGAATTGAACTGTAATCTCTTCCTTGAAGCTTGGTTAGAAAATCAAACTGATCTACATGAACATCTAAGAAGATGGAAAACTTTGCCTACCTGGAGGGAAAAAAACTGCTAAGAACATAATAAAAATGGATGCTCAGTGGCATGATCGACCTTTTGGGTTTCATGTCGCCTTCCTAGCCACTTCATGAGATATGCATCACTTTCTTAATTGGAGAGGAGATTGCCAGGAGGATAAGCTGTCAAATAGCAAAGGAAAGTCTTCGGGGACATACAACTGTCTTTAGGTAGTGGGTCTAGTGGCAGAGATCAAGAGCATTTATGATGCCAGCCTTCATCAAACATTTAGGGCAGAGAAGTACTTCAATTGCATGGTTTCAGAATTGGAAGAAATGTCTTATGCATCCACAAGATATTTTATATCATCCAACATAAATACAAGGAATAACTGTGTGCTGGGTTCTGATTTAGAGGCTTCAAGCTCAACGTTGATCAAGACAAAACTAGTATTTATCTTACACATGAGAGAGCAGTCTAATTCTCACAAATTCATGGCCCCAGGAGGCAAGAGAAATGACACTAGGACTAGGTGGTCATGTTGGACCCTGGGTAGCAAGATTTTCCCCTGGGAACAGTCATTCCTCCTCTTCAATCATGCTGAAAAGCAAGCTAGTTGGCCATGTTTTCATGCCAGAATTCTGTTTATTTATGTACAATCTATTGATTTTCATGTTAGGAACTAATATTTTCCAAAAAAAATGATGGGAATGAAATCTCCATAATGATGTGCTGGAATCATCCTTCAGTCTCCAGAGATGTTGATTTCTGGCCTAGAATTGCGAGTGCAGTGGGGAAAGAAGGTATTTAATTCAAGTTGGATGATGTATGAAAAGACTGAATGCATACTAAACATGCTTGTTTCCTTTCTATTTGTAAGGTTATATCATCAGGATCATACAAACAAACACATTTAAGTGCTGAAGATAAATGGATATATTTCTGATATAATTTCCCCATAGACTCGATGCCATGAAAAATTTTTCTGCCAAATAAAACACATAAAAAAGTAATTTTATATTGTGTTACCAATCAAAGAAGATAAAACAACTATTGCAGCCAAAGTAAAAACAATCATGTTTAATGACTCATCCAGGACTCCCAGAGTATATTGTTGCATGAGATCTATCCAGGCCTGTCCCTTGAATAAAACAGGAGCCTTTCCTGGTTTCCAGGTGTGTATAGATGGGGCAATGTATTTTA
>ML664194.1:186480-295928 GCA_007570785.1 Antilocapra americana | reverse complement strand
GTATTTAAAATACTACAAAATTTGTCTAAGAGTCCTGGGATATTTTGTTCCCAGAGTTTTTTAGGACAGATGATTCATCAGACTAATTTGTGTTTCTGCTGAGGAATCTAGAAGCTTCTCCATCGGTAACTTCTGAATTATAACTACTGGATCTCATCCCACAAAACCCAAGTGGTGGAAAGTTCCAGTGGGCAAGAGCTCTCAGGTCCTCAGTGTCACAGCAGCTGTGTCCCAAGTAGTCTAACACTCCCAGCCCTTAGCCCAGGATCCCTGAACATTCCCAGGCAGTTATGACCCCTGCCACATGAGGCAGCCTCGGCAACCTCAGCAACATGTACTTCTGAGCCACTTGTCCACTGATTGGCACTGAGCTTCAGTCTGGAACAAGTGTTCTAGAGCAAACCCAGTCTTCCACATCCTGGACCTGGGAAACAGAACCATGGTGTGTATGACTCACCATAAAGCTGCAGGTAAGTTAGTGAAGAGTTGGGACCCAGGAACACTGGTTCTAAGACTAGGAGACTTCCAGGAATGGAAAGATGAGAGAAAGCTTAGTTGCATCAACTGCTAGGCAACTCTCAGATGTCTGCAGGCACCAGAGTGGAATTTCCTTTCCCACTGCCCCTCAAGTCTCGTCCTGATTTTATCAGCATACCTGCTTTCTTGTACCAGCAGGAAAGCAATACTGAGGGCTGTTTCTTCTGGGTGTCAGGCACAGTCGTAGCACCAGCTGTAGTGACCCCATTAAGCAGTTGGACAGGTGGTTACTGACTCACTCCCAACTCAGAATCCTCAGAGCTCCTGCTCCTCATTCACACAACATAGAACATTGGGTGACTGGGTAACATGGACATGCATTCACAGCGAGAAGCATTCTCTTCTCAGCCTTCTGGCTACTTAGATACTGTATCTTAATGATTCCTCAAAGAACTCTTGGGTGAGCAAGGTTGGGGTCTGAGACTAGCCTGTATGTAGGGGATGTGTTGCCTCTTTGATGCTCTAAATAGGCCTTGGAAATTCAAAGGCCTGTGAGGTTTCCAATCATATGTAAGTCTTTTAAGGACTTTGCTTTATGAATCTCGTTAGAGAAAAAGGACAGAACAAGTCTGGACATCTCTGGGACCCTGCTAACTGTGAGTAGACTTCCAGCCACCAGGCTTCAGAGTCAGGTGTTCATGTTATTCACAAGCCACCACTGAAGAAGGAATGGAGGAAAGAGATTTTGAGCAGAGATCCATGTAGTCAGAGGGCCATGAGAAGCACACCGGCCAAGATGAAACAAGATTGATTGCTTGTTTCTTTGTTCTCTCAGTGCCTTGGCATTTCTACCCCTCAGGACAAGTACATGGGGATAGTCAGAATCATTTTTGGTGCCCCTGAAACCTGATGTTCCTGGTGATAACAAGTTTTTGTACACATCCCTGAGTCCAGAGCCTATTCAGCCTTGTGATAGCCCCAGGTTTTTCCCTCTTGAGAACGCTGACATAGATCATTGATGGTAACTCACACGTGAAGTATGGGGTGACAACATGGTGATTGACCTATAGGCCAAGTTCCAAGCATGGAAGAAAGATTGACAGTGGAAGGGTAGCCATTTATCAAGCTTGGGTACGTGGGTCCTTAGTAGTGCCTACTTCTGAAATCTAGAATGATTTTGCATGGCCAGGTCCTTCTCAACATTTAGTATCATCTCAAATAAGCCTCTCTTAGGCTTGCTTTCTCTGGCCACTTTACACTCACAAGCACACACTCTGACCCGAAAAGTGCCTATAGACACTTCAGCCCATCAGAAGAATAATTAGTTACCAAACTGGAAAGGTGGAAGGGGGGTAAATTGAATTTGAGATTAATATATGTATACTACTATATTTAACAGATAATCAACAAAGACCTACTGTACAGCACAGGAATTCTGCTCAATTGACTGTAATAACCTGTATGGGAAAAGAATCTAAGAAAGAATGGATACATGTGTATGTATAAGTGAATTAAATTCCAATAAAACTATTATTAATACAATACTGCAAGTCAACTGTGCTCCTATATAAATTAAAAGTTAAATTTAGGAGAGCAGTCCTAAGAGAGCAGAGAAATATGGGAGAGAGACCACTTTCTCCTGCAGAAATTTATCAAAAGGAAATTTGAACAAAGAGCAAATTCCACAAAACAAATTCTGAAATCAGGCAAAGGACAGCAGGCACCCAAAAAGGCAGCCCATTGTCTTCAAAAATAGGTAGGACAAAATATAAAGGATAAACAGAGAGGCAAAATAGGTATGGATGGAGACCTATCCCTGGAGCAAGGGATGGGGGGTGACATAAAAGAGGAGAGGTTTCCAAACACCAAGAAACCTTCTCACCGGTGGGTCTGTGGGGGAGTTTTGGAATATCAGAGGACATCATAACCAGGAGGGAAAATAAATAAATAAATAAATAAATAAAACCCACAGATTACATGAAGAATGGTAACTCCCAGTGGAGAAGAAGCCCAGACACTTGAGACCACCACCAGCAAACAGGACTGAAGAAGGAGGCATGAGCTGATTTGTTTATGGTAAGGACCCAGACTGAATGCCCTGAGGATAAGATAAGGGAGCTAACATGAAATAGCAACCCAGCTGTGGGATAACCAGAGAGAGAGAAAAAAATCAGAGAGAGAGAACTCTCCTGTGAAAAGCCCTAACCTAAGGCACTGCCAGGCCCACTCAGAAAACAAAAGACTGATTGAATACTAGAGGAAAGCTAGCCAGCTACAGACTGGCCCATCCCCGTCAGAGTTAGAGAGGCAGGCCATCAACAACCAGAGCTGGAAAGGGGTAATCTCAGCCCCAGATACAGCATCCACTACCAAAATGCGAGCAGGCTCCCAGTTTGTAACCAAGTCTTCCTGGGATCCTGGACAGTAGACATCCACCTGGAGAATCACAGCCAGAGATCAGCTCCCCAGAAGAGATACACAGCACACCTGTGCACCCAGGAAACCAAGCAGCTTGGACTGGGGAAACGATAAGATGCACCATGCCTATTGAGTGTGTGCACACCACGCACCTTGTCCCTGAGTTTCTCATACCTGGGAAGAGCACAAAACACAGGCCCAATCGAGTCTGCACCTTTGTGGACTACCTGAGAATATGAACATGAGCAGCATAGACCTGGGAAGTGTATACAACCAGGGCCCACTTTAGACAGGTCCCCTGCAGAGCAACCTGAAGCCTGAGCATTGTAGACTGTGAATGCACACATGCCATGAGCGGAGACAAACTCAGTGTGGTGGAGACACTGTGAGCACACCCCACACACTCTGGTGATGTTTGTTTGCAGTGTTCTTTACTCCCCACAGCAACTGAGCCAAATAAGTGACTACATTCACTCCCTTCTGCCAAGGCAGAAATTAGACACTGAAGAGACTTGCAAAGAGAAGAAGGCCAAATAAACAGAGGGAACTGCTTTCCAAGTGACAGGTGCAATATATTAAAACCTTGTAGTTAGCACTAATTACATTGGAAGGGGCCTATACATCTTGAGAAGTATAGCTGCAACAAGGAACTATGTGAAACTGAACTGACCCCACACAGCCCACAACACCTCCAGAGTAATCCCTAGATATATTATTGATTTTAATATTTTTTTCAATTTTATGTCTTCTATTACCCCTTTAATTTTCATTTTTATAACCTACTATTATCTTGCAAAAAAAAGAAAACACTATTTTCAAAGTAAACTTCATAAATATATATATATAAATACATAAAAATACATAAAAATATAAAAATACATAAATATATATACACAATGTTTTGTGTTTCTGTTTTTGGAAATATTTTATTTTTGAGAGTCTCACCTCTAATGTAGATTTTTAATCTTTGCTTTTTGTATTTGTTATCAATTTTGTATCTTTAAAAATCCAATCTCCAGTACCCATTTTTACTTAGGAGTGTGATTACTCTCTTGATTGCCCTCCTTTCCTTTTGACTCAGCTTTTTCTCCTCTAGGTAACCTTTAACTCCTCCTTTCCTCTTCTCTTCTCGACCCAACTCTGTGAATCTCTTTGAGTATTTTGTGCTGTGAAGAACACTTAGGAAACTGATTAATGGCTAGATCTGTCTCTTTCCATTTGACTCCCCCCTTCTCCACCTTTTCACCTCCAACCCTTTCCTCCCTCTTTTCTTCTCTATGTAAATTCGTGAACCTCTCTGGGTGTTCCTTGCTGTAGAGAGCAGATAGGCATTTAATTACTGGCTATATTACTCTATCCCTCTGTTTTGATTACTCTTCTTCTCCTCGTGATTACTTGTATCTCCCCCTCTCTTCTCTTCTTCATGTAACTCAGTGAAACTTTCTGACAGTCCCTCATTGAGGAGAATCCTTTATCCATTAACCTAGATATTTTATCATCATTGCTGTATGGGTGGAAAAGGCTTGAGGTTAGTGTAAGAATAAGACTGAAAATCAGAGGCACAAGCCATAAGTCCAAAACCTGAGAACACCAGAGAACTCCTGACGTCATGAAACATTCGTCAATGAGAGCTCATCCAAAATTCTCTGTACATACACTGAAACCAAGCTCCACCCAAGAGCCAACTAGTTCCAGAACAAGATACAGCAGGCAAACTCTCCAGAAACACAGGAAAGTAGCCCTGAGCTTTAATAGACAAGCACACCAAAGTCACACCAAACCATAGACATCTCAAAGCTCTCTACTGGATGCGTCATTGCACTCCTGAGAGAGGGAATACATCTCCAACCACCAGAACACCGATGCAAGCTTCCCTAATCAGGAAACCTTGACAAGCCACTCTTTCAACCCCACCCCAAAGGAGGAATCTCCACAACATACAGGAGCCACAAACTACTAGAATACAGAAAGGCCAGCCCAAGCACAGCAATCTACATAAGATGAAAAGCCAGTGAAATATTCAGCAGGTAAGGTAACATGATAAATGCCCAATTAGCCAAACAAAAGAGAAAGAGACAGGGAGTCTATGTGAAAAAAAGCCAGAATAATGCTCTTAAAAATGATCCAAAATCTTGACAAAAAATGAAGTTACAGTTAAATAGACAAGGGACAAGAATTGAGAAGATGCAAGAAATATTTCAAAAGCACCTAGAAGAAATTAAAAAGTCAATGAATAATGAATAATGCAATAAATGAAATTAAAAACAGTCTGGAGGAAACCAACAGTAGAATGATGGAGGCAGAAGATAGGATATGTGCGGAAGAAGATAGATGGTGGAAATAAATGAAGCAGAGAGGAAAAAGAAAAAAATAATTAAAGAAATGAGCAAATACTCAAGACCTGTGGGACAATGTCAAATATCCAAACATTCGAATCATAGGAATCTCAGAAGAAGGAGATGAAAAGAAAGGCCATGATAAAATACTTGAGGACATAATAAATGAAAACATGCCTGAAATGGGGAAGGAAATAGCCACACAAGTCCAAGAACCAGAGAGTCCAAACAGGAGAAACCCAAGGTGAAACACCCCAAGACACATATTTATCAAATGAGTAAACATCAAAATCAAACAACAAATATTAAAAGCAGCAAGAGAAATACAAGAAATAACACACACAGGGATTCCCATAAGGATAACAGCTGATCTCTCAGCAGAATCTCTTCAGGTCAGAAGAGAGTGGCAGGTCATACTTAAAGTGATGAAAGAGGAAAACCTACAACCGAAATTACTGTACCCAGCAAGGATCTCATTACAACATGAAAAAGAAATCAGAAGCTTTACAGAGAAGCAAAAGCTGAGAGAATTTAGTGCCTCCAAACCAACTCTTCAACAATTTCTAAAGGATCTTCTCTAGACAGGAAACACAGCAAAGGTTTATAAATTCAAACACAAAACAACAAAGTAAATAGCAATGAGATCATACTTATCAATATTTACTTAAAATATAAAAGTCTGAATGCCCCACCAAAATACAAAGACTGGATGAATGGATACCAAAACAAGACCCATATATATGTGGTCTACAAGAGACCCACCTCAAACCTAGGGACACATACAGACTGAAAGTGAAGGGCTGGAAAAGATATTTCATGCAAATCGAGACCAAAACAAAGCAGTAGTAGCAATATTCATATCAGATAAAATAGATTTTGAAATAAAGGCAATGAAAAGAGACAAAGAAGGACACTAAATAATGATCAAAGTATCAAGCCAAGAAGAAGATATAAAAAGTATTAATATATATGCACCCAACATAGGAACACAATATGTAAGGCAAATGCAAACAAGTATGAAAAGGGAAATTAATAATAACACAATTATAGGGGGAGATTTTAATACCCCACTCACAGCTATGGATAGAACATTCAAACAGAAAATTAACAAAGGAACACAGACTTTAAATAATACAATGTATCGTTACACCTAATTGATATCTATAGGACATTTCACCTTTTTCTCGAGTGCACATGGAACCTTCTCCAGGATAGATCACATCCTGGGCCACAAATGTAGCCTTGGTAAATTAAAAACAATAGAAATCATTCCAAGCATCTTTTCTGATCACAATGCAGTAAGAGTAGATGCCAACTATGGGGGAAAAACTATTAAAAATCGCAACATATGGAGGCTAAACAACACGCTTCTGAATAACCCACAAATCACAGAAGAAATTAAAATATGCATAGAAAAGAATGAAAATGAAAACACAACAACCCAAAACCTATGGGACATAGTCAGAACAGTGATGAGGGGGACGTACATAGCAATACAGACTTGTTTCAGGAAACAAGGAAAAAGTGAAATAAATAACCTAACTCAATACTGAAAACAACTAGAGAAGGAAGAAATGAAGAACGTCAGGGTTAGTAGAAGGAAAAAAATGTTAAAAAAAAAATATCAGGGCAGATGTAAATACAAAAGAAACAAAGGAGACCCTACCAAAAATCAGTAAAGCCAAAAGCTGGTTCTTTGAGAAGATAAATAAAATTGACAAACCATTAGCCAGACTCATCAAGAAATAAAGGGAGAAGAATCAAATCAACAAAATTAGAAATGAAAATGGAGGAATCACAACAGATAACACAGAAATGCAAAGGATCACAAGAGACTACTATCAGCAACTGTATGCCAATAAAATGGACAACTTGGAAGAAATGGAAAATTTTTTAGAAAAATGTAACTTTCCAAAACTGAATCAGGAAGAAATAGATAATCTTATGAGACCCATCACAAACACAGAAATTGAAACTGTAATCAGAAAACTTCCAGCAAACAAAAGCCCAGGACCAGACAGCTTCACAGCTGAAGTCTATCAAAAATTTAGAGAAGAACTAACACCTATCTTACTCAAACTTTGCCAGAAAATTGAGAGGAAGAAAAGCTTCAAAACACCTTCTATGTGGCCACCATGATCCTGATACCAAAACCAGACAAAAAAGCCACTAATAAAGAAAACTCCTGGCCAATATCACTGATGAACATAGATGCAAAATCCTTAACAATTTTATAGCAAACAGAATCCAACAACATATTAAAAAGATCATACATCATTACCAAGTGGGCTTTATCCCAGGGATGCAAGGATTCTTTAATATCCACAAATCAATAAATGTCATGGACGACATTAAAAAATTGAAACATAAAAACCATATGATTATCTCAGTTCAGTTAAGATCACTTCAGTCACTCAGTGGTGCCTGACCATTTGCGAGCCCATGAATTGCAGCATGCCAGGCCTCCCTGTCCATCACCAACTCCCAGAATCCATCCAAACCCATGTCAACTGGGTCAGTGATGGCATCAAACCATCTCATCCTCTGTCATCCCCTTCTCCTCATGCCTTCAATCTTTCCCATCATCAGTCTTTTCAAATGAGCCAGCTCTTTGCATTAGGTGGCCAACGTATTGGAGATTCAGCTTGAGCATCAGTCCTTTCTATGAACAACCAGCACTGATATCACTTAGTATGGACTAGCTGGGTCTCCTTGCAGGCCAATGGACTCTCAAAAGTCTTCTCCAACATCACAGTTCAAAAGCATTAATTCTTCAGCACTCCTATTTCTTTGTACTCCAACTCTCACAGCCAAACGTGATCACTGGAAAAACCATGGCCTTGACTAGATGGACCTTTGTTGATAAAGTAATGCCTCTTCTTTTGAATATGCAATCTATTTTGGTCATAACTTTCCTTCCAAGAAAATTTCATGGCTGCAATCAACATGTGTAGTGATTTTGGAGCCCAGAAAGATAAAGTTAGCCACTGTCTCCACTGTTTCACCATCTATTTGCCATGAAGTTATTGGACCAGATGTCATGATCTTACTTTTCTGAACGTTGAGCTTTAAGTTAGCTTTTTCACTCTCCTCTTTTACTATCATCAAGAGGCTGTTCAGGTCTTCCTCACATTCTGATATAAGGGTGGTTTCACTTGTATATCTGAGGTTTTTGAGATTACTCCTGGCAATCTTATAGATGCAGAGCAATGCTTTGACGAAATTCAGCATCCGCTTATGATGAAAACCCTCATGAAAGCAGGAATAGAAGGAACATACATCAACAAATTAAAAGCTATATATGACAATCCCACAGGAGACATTTTCCTCAATGGAGAAGTATTGAAAGCATTTCCCCTAAAGTCAGGAATAAGACAAGGGAGTCCACTCTCACCACTACTATTTAACATACATTTTGAAGTTTTAGCCACAACAATATAAGGGAAAGAAAGAAATAAAAGAAACCTAGACTTGAAAAGAATAAAAACTCTAACCATTTGCAGATGGCACGATCCTCTACATAGAAAACCCTAAAGACTTCACAGGTAAATTACTAGAGGTAATTCATGAATATAATAAAGTGTCAGGATATAAAATTACCACACAAAAATCTCTTGCATTCCTATACACTAACAAAGAGAAACCAGAAAGAGAAATTAAGGAAACAATGTTATTCACAATGACAACAAAAAGAATAAAATCCTTAGGAATAAATCTATATAAACAAACAAGAGGCCTATATATAAAAAAACTACAAAACATTGGTGAAAGAAATCATAGAAGATTTAAATAGAGGGAGAAATATAACATATGCATGGATAGGAAGAATCGATACAGTGAAAATGAGTGTACTACCCAAGCAATCTATTGATTTAATGCAGTCCTTATCAAGCTACCAATGGTATTTTTCACAGAACTAGAACAAATAATTTCACAGTGTGTATGAAAATAGAATAAAATATGGAAGAACCAAAGCAATCTTGAGACAGAAAAATGGACTGCGAAGAATCAACCTTCCCGACTTCAGGCTCTATTGCAAAGCTACAGTCATCAAGACAGCAAGATACTGGCACAAAAACAGAAATATAGATCAATGGAACATAATGAAAAGCCCAGACATAAATCCATGCACCTATGGACACCTTAACTTTGACAAAGTAAGCCAGAATATACAATGTAGAAAAGATAATCTCTTTAACAAGTGGTGCTGGGAAAGGTGGTCAACCACTTGGAAAAGAATGAAACTAGAATATTTTCTAATACCATAGACAAAAATAAACTCAAAATGGGTTAAAGATCTAAATGTAAGACCAGAAACTATAAAACTCCTGGAGGAAAACAGGCAAAACACTCTCTGACATAAATTATAGCAGGATCCTCTATGACCCACCTCCCAGAGTAATGGAAATAAAATAAAAAATAAAAAAGAGACCTAATTAAACTTATAAGCCTGGGAAAAACGAAGGAAACTATAAGCAAGCTGAAAAGACAGCCATATAATTGGAGAAAATCATAGCACATGAAGCAACTGACAAAAAATTAATTTCAAAAATACGCAAGTAACCCCTGTAGTACAATTTCAAAAAAAAAAAGACCCAATCTAAAACATGATGTGCCAAAGAACTAAACAGACATTTCTCCAAAGAAAACATACAGATGGCTAACAAACACACGAAAAGATGCTCAACATCACTCATTATCACAGAAATGCAAATCAAAATTACAACGAGATACCATTTCATGCCAGTCAGAATGGCTTTTATCCAAAATTCTACAAACAGTAACTGCTGCAGAGCGTGTGGAGAAAAGGGAACCCTCTTATACTGTTGGTGGGAATGCAATCTAGTACAGTCACTATGGAGAACAATGTGGAGATTCCCTAAAAAACTTGAAATACATCTACCACATGGCCCAGCAAACGCAAAGCTGGGAATACACACCAAGAAAACCAAAACTGAGTGAGACACTTGTAATCCAATATTCAATGCAGCACTGTTTACAATAGCCAGGACATGAAAGCAATCTAGATATTCATCGGCAGACGAATGGATAAGAAAGCTGTGGCACACATACACAGTGGAATATTACTCAGCCATTAAAAAGAAATCATTTGAATCAGTTCTTATGAGTTGGCTGAAACTAGAGCCTATGAATCAGAGTGGAGTAAGTAAGAAAGAAAAACACCAAAAACACCATTATAGTGATGCATATATATGGAATTTAGAAAGATGGCAATGATGACTCTATATGCGAGACAGCAAAAGAGATACAGAGGTATAGAAGAGTCTTTAGGACTCTGTGGGAAAATGTGACAGTGGGACGATTTGAAAAAATAGCATTGAAACAAGTATATGTTCATATGTGAAACAGATTGTCAGTACAGGTTTACTGCATGAGAGCAGGTGCTCAGGGCTGGTGCACTGGGAAGAACCTGAGTAATGGGATGGGGTGGGAGGTGGAAGGGAGTTCAGGATGGTGAACAAGTACACGTATGGCAGATTCATGTCAATGTGTGGCAAAACCAACACGATAATGCAAAGGAAAAAATAAATTAATTTATTTATATTATTCTTTTTTCTTTTTTATTGTTTTTGCCATACAATGTCATGATATCACCATGGGTTTATGTATACTCCCCCTCCAGAAGCCCCCTCCCTTCTCCCTTCCCCCCTGGAAATCTTGCTGCAACAGCCCCGAGCATCAATCCTGAGATGGCGATTGATTAGACATATGATAATTAACTGTTTCAATGCCCTTCTCCCATATCATCCCTCCCTTTCCCTCATCCACAGAGTCCATGAGTCTATTATGTACATCTGCGTTCTTTTTGCTGTATCGCATGTTGGGTTCTCATTACCGTCATTCTAAATACATATATATATATATATATATATATATATATATATATATGTATATATATATATATGTATGTGTTAATATACTGTATTCTTGTTTTTGCTTCTGGCTTACTTCACTCTGGATAATGGGCTCCAGTTTCGTCCATCTGAGTAGAATTGCTTCAAATGAATTTTTTTTTAATTCTGAGAATATTACATGGTGTATATGTACCACAGCTTTCTTATCTATTCGTCAGTTGATGGGCACCTAGGCTGCTTCCATGTCCTGGCTATTGTAAACAATGCAGCGATGAACATTGGGGTACACGTGGCTCTTTCAATTCTGGTTTCCTCGGTGTATATGCCGAGCAGTGGGATTGCTGGGTCATATGGCAGGACTATTAGCAGCTTTTTAAGGAACCTCCACACTGTTTTCCATAGTGGCGGTACTAGTTTGCATTCCCACCAACAGTGTAAGAGCGTTCCCTTTTCTCCACATCCTCTCCAGCATTTATTGCTTGTAGATTTTTGGATTGCAGCCATTCTGACTGGGGTAAAGTGATACCTCATTGTGGTTTTGATTTGCATTTCTCTGATAATGAGTGATATTGAACATCTTTTCATGTGTTTGTTAGCCATTTTTATATCTTCTTTGGAGAAATGTCTGTTAAGTTCTTTGGCCCATTTTTGGATTGGGTTGTTTATTTTTCTAGAATGGAGCTGCAGGAGTTGCCTGTATATTTTTGAGATTAATTGTTTGTCCGTTGCTTCATTGGCTATTATTTTCTTCCATTCTGAAGGCTGTCTTTTCACCTTGCTTATAGTTTCCTTTGTTGTGCAGAAGCTTTTAATTTTAATTAGGTCCCATTTGTTTATTCGTGCTTTTATTTCCAGTATTCTGGGAGGTGGGTCATGGAGTATCCCACTTTGGGTTATGGCAGAGACGGTTTTGCCTATGTTATCCTCTAGGAGTTTTATAGTTTCTGGTCTTATGCTTAGATCTTTGATCCATTTTGAGTTTATCTTTGTGTATGGTGTTAGAAAGTGATCTAGTCTCATTCTTTTACAAGTGGCTGTCCAGTTTTCCCAGCACCACTTGTTAAAGAGGTTGTCTTTTCTCCATTGTATATTCTTGCCTACTTTGTCAACGATAAGGTGTCCATAGATGCGTGGATTTATCTCTGGGCTTTCTATTCTGTTCCATTGATCTATATTTCTGTCTTTGTGCCAGTACCATACTGTCTTAATGACTGTGGATTTGTAGTATAACCTAAAGTCACGCAGGTTGATTCCGCCAGTTCCATTCTTCTTTCTCAAGATTGCTTTGGCTATACGAGGTTTTTTGCATTTCCATACAAATTGAGAAATTATTTGTTCTAATTCTTTGCAAAAGACCTCTGGTAGCTTGATAGGAATTGCATTGAATCTATAGATTGCTTTGGGTAGTATACTCATTTTCACTATATTGATTCTTCCAATCCACGAACACGGCACATTTCTCCATCTGTTTGTGCCCGCTTTGATTTCTTTCATCAGTGTTTTATAGTTTTCTATATACAAGTCTTTTGATTCTTTAGGTAGAAATACTCCTAAGTATTTCATTCTTTTTGTTTCGATGGTGAATGGAATGGTTTCCTTAATTTCTCTTTCTGATTCCTCACTGTTAGTGTATAGAAATGCCAGGGATTTCTGTGTATTGATTTTGTATCCTGAAACATTGCTATATTCACTGATTAGCTCTAGTAATTTTCTGGTAGAATCTTCAGGGTTTTCAATATAGAGGATCATGTCATCTGCAAACAGACAGAGTTTTACTTCTTCTTTTCCAATCTGGATTCCTTTAATTCCTTTATCTGCTCTGATTGTTGTGGCCAAGACTTCCAAAACTATGTTGAAAAGTAGTGGTGAGAGTGGGCACCCTAGTCTTGTTCCTGATTTCAGGGGAAATGCTTTCAGTTTTTCACCATTGAGGATAATGTTTGCTGTGGGTTTGTCATATATAGCTTTTATTATGTTGAGGTATGTTCTTTCTATTCCTGATTTTTGGAGGGTTTTTATCATAAATGGATGTTGAATTTTGTCAAAAGCTTACTCTTCATCTATTGAGACAATCATGTGATTTTTATTTTTCAATTTGTTAATGTGGTGTGTTACATTGATTGATTTGCGAATATTGAAGAATCCTTGCATCCCTGGGATAAAGCCTACTTGATCATGATGTATGATTTTTTTAATGTGTTGTTGGATTCTAGTTGCTAGAATTTTGTTAAGGATTTTTGCATCTAAGTTCATCAGTGATATTGGCCTGTAGTTTTCTTTTTTTGTGGAATCTTTGTTGGGTTTTGGAATTAGGGTGATGGGGGCCTCATAGAACGAGTTTGGAAGTTTACCTTCCTCTGCAATTTTCTGAAATAATTTGAGTAGAATAGGTGTCAGCTCTTCTCTAAATTTTTGGTAGAATTCAGCTGTGAAGCCATCTTGTCCTGGGCTTTTGTTTTTTGGGAGATTTCTGAGTATGGTTTCAATTTCAGTGCTTGTGATGGGTCTATTAATATTATATATCTCTTCCTGGTTTACTCTTGGAAAGTTGTACTTTTCTAGGAATTTGTCCATTTCATCCAGGTTGCCCAGTTTATTTGCATATAGTTGCTGATAATAGTCTCTTATGATCCTTTGTATTTCTGTGTTTTCTGTTGTGATCTCTCCATTTTCATTTCTTTTTTTCCTTTTTCTATTGTTTTTGACATACAATGACATGACAACACCATGGGTTTACATATGCTTCCACTCCAGAACCCCCCTCCCTCCTACCTCCCCTCCCTGGGAAATCTCGCTGCACCAGCCCCGAGCATCAATCCTGGGCTGGTGATTGATTAGACATATGATAATTAACATATTTCAATGCCCTTCTCCCATATCATCCCACCCTTACCCTCATCCACAAAGTCCACGAGTCTTTTCTATACATCTGTGTTACTTTTGCTGTCTCGCATGTTGGGTTCTCGTTACCGTCTTTCTAGATCACTTTCTAACACCATACACAAAGATAAACTCAAAATGGATCAAAGATCTAAGCATAAGACCAGAAACTATAAAACTCCTAGAGGATAACATAGGCAAAACACTCTCTGCTATAATCCAAAGCGGGATACTCCATGATCCACCTCCCAGAATATTGGAAATAAAAACTCGAATAAACAAATGGGACCTAATTAAAATTAAAAGCTTTTGCACAACAAAGGAAACTATAAGCAAGGTGAAAAGACAGCCTTCAGAGTGGGAGAAAATAATAGCCAATGAAGCAACAGACAAACAATTAATCTCAAAAATATACAAACAACTCCTGCAGCTCCATTCTAGAAAAATAAAAAACCCAATTAAAAAGTGGGCCAAAGAACTTAACAGACAATTCTCCAAAGAAGATATTAAAATGGCTAACAAACACATGAAAAGATGCTCAACATCACTCATTATCAGAGAAATGCAAATCAAAACCACAATGAGGTACCACTTTACACCAGTTAGAATGGCTGCCATCCAAAAGTCTACAAGCAATAAATGCTGGAGAGGATGTGGAGAAAAGGGAACCCTCTTACACTGTTGTTGGGAATGCAAACTAGTACAGCTTCTGGCTTACTTCACTCTGGATAATGGGCTCCAATTTCAATCATCTGAGTAGAATTGCTTCAAATGAATTTTTTAATGCTGAGTAATATTCCACTGTATTTATCTTCTCAAAGAACCAGCTTTTGGCTTGGATGATTTTTGCTATGTTCCCTTTTGTTTCCTTTGCATTTATTTCTGCCCTGATCTTTAAGATTTCTTTCCTTCTACTATACCTGGGCTTCTGCATCTCTTCCCTTTCTAGTTGCTTTAGGTGTAAAGTAAGGTTTTTTATTTGATTTTTTTCTTGTTTCCTGAGGTGAGCTTGTATTGCTATGAACTTTCCCCTTAGCAGTGCTTTCACAGTGTCCCATAGGTTTTGGGCTGTTGTGTTTTCATTTTCATTCATTTCCATACATAACTGGGTTTCATTTTTGATTTCTTCTGTGATTTGTTGGTTATTCAGCAGTGTGTTGTTAAGCCTCCATATGTTGGAAATTTTGAATGGTTTTCTCCTGTAGTTGATATCTAATCTCACTGCATTGTGGTCAGAAAAGATGCTTGCGATGATTTCAATATTTTTAATTTTATCAAGGTTAGATTTATGACCCAGGATGTGATCTATCCTGGAGAAGGTCCTGTGTGCGCTTGAGAAAAAGCTTAAATTCCTTGTTTTGGGATGAAATGACCTATAGATATCAATTAGGACTAGTTGGTCTATTGCATCATTTAAAGTTTGAATTTCCTTGTTACTTTTCTGTCTAGTCGATCTATCCATTGGTGTGAATGGTGTTTTAAAGTCTCCCACCATTATTGTGTTGTTGTTATTTTCCCCTTTCATACTTGTTAGCATTTGCCTTACATATTGTGGAGCTCCTATGTTGGGTGCATAAATATTTATGATTGTTATTTCTTCTTCTTGGATTGATCCTTTGATCATTATGTAATGTCCATCTTTATCTCTTTTCACTGCCTTTATTTTAAAGTCTATTTTGTCTGATACGAGTATTGCCACTCCTGCTTTCTTTTGGTGTTTATTCACATGGAATATCTTTTTACAACCTTTAACTTTCAGTCTATATGTGTCCATAGGTTTGAGGTTGGTCTCTTGTAGACAACATATATAGGGATCTTGTTTCTGTATCCAATCGGCCAATCTTTGTCTTTTGGTTGGGGCATTGAGCCCATTTACATTTAAGGTAATTATTGATAAGTATGCTCCCGTTACCATTTATTTTATTGTTTTGGGTTCGAGATTATCTACCCCATTTGTGTTTCTTATCTAGGCAAGATCCTTTAGCATTCGTTGTAGGGCTGGTTTGGTGTTGCTGAATTCTCTCAGTTTCTGCTTGTCTGAAAAACTTTTGAATTCTCCTTCAAATTTGAATGAGATCCTGGCTGGGGACAGTAATCTGGGTTGTAGATTGTTTTCTTCCATGATTTTAAGAATGCTCTGCCATTCCCTTCTGGCCTGAAGCGTTTCTATTGAGAGATCAGCTGTTATCCTTATGGGATTCCCCTTGTGAGTTATTTTTTGCTTCTCCCTTGCTGCTTTTAATATTTGGTCTTTGTATTTGATATTTGTTAATTTGATAAATATGTGTCTTGGGGTGTTCCGCTTGGGGTTCATTCTATTTGGGACTCTCTGTGTTTCTTGGCCCTGAGTGGCTATTTGTTTCCCCAATTTAGGGAAATTTTCAACAATTATCTCCTCAAGAATTTTCTGATGGTCTTTCTTTTTGTCTTCTCCTTCTGGGACTCCTATGATTCGAATATTGGTGCATTTAATATTGTCCCAGAGGTCTCTAAGATTGTCCTCATTTCTTTTAATTCTTTTTCCATTTTTCCTTTCTGTTTCATTTATTTCTGCCATTCTGTCTTCTATCTCACTTATCCTGTCTTCTATCTCTGTTATTCTACTGTTGGTTCCCTCCAGGGTGTTTTTGATCTCATTTATTGCATTATTATTGCATTTTGACTCTTTTTTATTTCTTCTAAGTCCTTGTTAAAGCTTACCTGCATCTTCTCAGTCCTTGCCGGCAGGATATTGAACTGCAGCTCCAACTTATTTTCCAGGTTTTGGATCATTTTCACTATCATTTTTCGGAATTCTTTGTCAGGTAGACATCCTATCTCTTCGTCTTTTATTTGGTCTAGGGGATATTTATCCTGTTCCTTTACTTGCTGGGTATTTCTCTGCCTTTTCATCTTGTTTATCTTGCTGTGTTGCCCCTTTATTGTGGGGGTTTCTCACTATGGGAGGGGTTGGATGTGTGGTTTGTAGAAGTTTCCTGGATGGGAAAGCTTGTGTGGTGTTCTGGTGGGTGGATCTGGGTTTCCTCACTGTAACTAACAATGGAGTGTCCAGTAAAGAGATTTGAGGTGTCGGTGGACTTGGTGTGACCTTGGGCAACCTGTGTATTGAAGCTCCAGGCAGTGTTCCTGCGTTGCTGGAGAATTTGCTTGGTATATCTTATTCTGGAGCTTGTTGATCCTTGGGGGTTGGTTAATTTCAGTTTTACTATGGAGGAGGTTAATGAGTTCCTATCGATTAATTAACTCTTGGATCTAGGAGTTTTCTGGAATTCTCAGGGTCTGCGTTTAGCCTCCTGTCTTCCAGTAGCCTCAGGGCTCTTTTATCTCTGCAGTGATAGTGGCGAAACTTCTAGTTTAATGATGAGAAGTTTCTTCACAGTGAGGGACACCCTGTCAGGTACACAGAGTTACATGGCATGGACCAGAAGGAGAAGAGAGGAATCCGATGGTGAGGGAGTGAAGGGGCCAGTGATTGCTCCTCTGTGTGCCCTCCACAGCCTGGATCCCTTGGAGATGTTCACAGAGTTATATCGAAATGTGAGGAGCATGGATGGAGACAGAATTCACCAGAGCGAGCAAAGAGAGAGTCAGATGGATAGAGAGAGATCCAGCCAGTGGTCAGTTATTTCAGTGTTCTTCACAGCTGGTAACTCAAGCAGAGTCCCAGAGTTGGGTAGAGAATATACACAGGAAGAGGACGTTGAAGGTGTCTTGGTAGGAGAAGAAAAGAGAAAAAAAAAAGAAGAAAGAAAAAAAAAAGGAGAGACAAGAATGGGGAGAGAGCCATCAAGCCAATGATCTCACTCCCAGGTAACAATGGGTACTGGAGCTTGGATCCTTAAAGGTACAAAGTTGATACCCAATTCTAATAAGCAAAGATTAAAAATCTAGGGTAAAGACGAGATTCTCAAAAATACTATTATGAAAAAAAGAAAGAAAGAATGATAAAGAAGAAAATACAACAACAACAACAACAACAAATCAGTAAAAAAAATTTAAAAGGGGAATAAAGTGGAGATATAAAAGGTAAGAAAGGAGATAGGATGGAGAATACAATAAGGGAGAAAGAGGAGATTAAAAAAAAAGAAAAAAAGGAAAATAAAAATAAAGGAAAAGAAAGAAAGAAAAAAAGAAAATAACAAGGTTATAGGGGACTTAAAAATTCTAAAAAAAAGGGTATAAAAAAGTTTTAAAAATTTAAAAGATGTTCCTAGTACAGTTATAACTATGGCTTTCTCTGGTGCTGGTGCGTACAGCGAGGGGTCAGTTCATTTTTCAGATAAATCCTTGTTCCGGCTTGTACTTCTCACGGTCTATAGACTCCTTTCTATGCAGTCTGCGCCACCTGCAGGGATTTAATCTGCTACTCCTGTCAGTTCCAAAGCTGTTGCCTCTGCTAGCTTAAGCATCTTCTGTTTGCTGGTCTTTTATGTGTCTATTCAGCGCTCTGTGGTTTGCTCTGCTCCTGGTGAGTGTGCTTCCCCCGCCCCCTCTGCTCGGCTCTCTGTAGTCCGCCTGGCGCAGTTGGGGAGTGCGGCTTCTCCCGTCCCCCGGCCCAACCTCTTGGCTTTCCCGACGTGCAGCTAAGCAGGTCTTCTAAGGTGTGCAGAGCGCCAATCTGTCCAGAATCCCCAGAAGTCTTGGTTAGCACCTAGCTCTGTTCGCAATTTGGCTGCGGAAGCCTCGCCGGGGCTGGGCTATGCCCGCTGGTCTCAGGCAGGGGTTGGCTTGGTCTGCAGCCCACAGGCTCCCTGCTCCACCTGGCCGGCCGCCTCCCTGCCGACTCTGCCTCACCCTTTGGTCTCACCGGGGCTGGGTTATGCCCGCTGCACTCGGGCGGGGGCTGTGCCGGTCCGTGGCCCACAGGGCCCCAGTTCTCCTCTGCCGGCCATCTCTCTGCCGACTCCGCACACCCTTTGTTCTGTGGCACCCGGCCGGCCGTCTCTCTGCCGATTCCACACCTCCCTTTGTTCTGCGTGGGCCTGGCAGGGGGGCTCTTCCTGGGGAAAGCTACTTCTCAGTCTATCTCCAGTTAGCCCCCTGGGTTGGGTCCCTCAGGCTGCTCCGTTCCCTGAGCACGTGGCCTGCTCCTCCCTGAGGAGTCCGCATTGGCTAGTGGGGAGTGGGGCATCCGGCCGCTGCTTCCCTGTGCCTTCCAGCCAGAGATGTAGCTTGCAGGGCTTAATTATTAATCTGCTTTTACTCCCAGCTATCTTGCTCTCCAAGATTCACCGCAAATCCGTCTGAGAGAATGCTCCCTGGTATTAGGAAACCTTTCTCCTCTTTTTTTCCTCTTTATTCCAGACTCCCCTTCCGGGTGGATCCCCGCCCCCAACTCTGTCTCTCCCTTTACTTTTTTCTCTCTCTTTTTTCTTTTGTCCTACCTCCTCTCGTCGGTAATGGGCCGTCCCTTCAGATGCCCGATGTCCTCTGCCAGCATTTAGATCCTGTTTTATGGAGTTTGTGCGGTCTTTAAAAGTTCTTTTGGTGTATTTATTGGGGAGAGAGTGGTCTCCCCATCCTATTCCTCCGCCATCTTAGTTCCCCTCCACTAAATCTTCTTCTTCAGAGATCATGAACCCAACATTGTTCACCATAAGCTGTCAATATTAGATGTTTATTTTCTTTGACACAAAATATCGTATTTGGTACATAGTAGTCTTTTCCCACAAATACTCATTATGTATATTTTGTGACATGGTCATCTGTTCCCTAAAATACTCCAGAGAAATGAATAAAAAGTAAAAACGGTAAATTAAATGAGGGTCTGTCTTGATTTAAAAGCAGATTCCAATCAAAAAGTGGGCCAAAGAACTAAACAGACATTGTGCCAAAGAAGACACAAAAATGGCTAACAAACACAATAAAAGATGTTCAACATCACTCATTATCAGAGAAATGCAAATGAAAACCACAATGAGGTTCCACTTTACACAAGTCAGAATGGCTGCCATCCAAAAGTCTACAAGCAATAAATGCTGGAGAGGATGTGGAGAAAAGGGAACCCTCTTACACTGTTGGTGGGGATGCAAACTAGTAGAGTCACTATGGAGAAAAGTGTGGAGCTTCCTAAAAAATAAACTGGAAATATAACTGCCAAATGACCCAGCAATCCCACTGGTGGGCATACACACCGAGGAAACCAGAACTGAAAGTGACACGTGTACCCCAATGTTCATCACCGCATTGTTTACAGTAGTCAGGACATGGAAGCAACCTAGATGTCCTTCAGGAGACGAATGGATAAGAAAGCAGTGGTAGCTATACACAGTGAAATATTACTCAGCCATTGAAAAGAACATATTTGAATCAGTTCTAATGAGTTGGCTGAAACTAGAGCCTTTGATGCAGAGTGAAGTAAGAAAGAAAAACACCAATATAGTATAGTAACACATATATAAGGAATTTAGAATGATGGTAATGATAACCATGTATGCAAGTCAGCAAAAGAGATGCAGATGTATAGAACAGTCTTTTGGACTCTATGGGAGAGGGTAAGAGTGGGATGATATGGGAGAATGTAATTGAAACGTTTAAATTATCATATGTGAAATGAATCTCCAGCCCAGGTTTGGTGCATGATACAGGGTGCTCAGGGCTGGTGCACTGGGAAGATCTAGAGGGATGGAATAGGGAGGGAGATGGAAGTAGGGTGCTTGAAGGGGAACACATGTATACCCATGGTGGATTCATGTCAATGTGTGGCAAAACCAACACAATAATGTAAAGGAAAAAATGAATGAATTAATTAAAAATAAATGAATAAAATCAGATTTGCACAGTTGCAATGGATTTAATTCTGCCAACCCCAGAATTCTGATACTGAATCCTTACACCTTGATGTGATGGTATTAGGAGTTATTGCTTTTGGGAGGTAACTAGATTGTCATGGGATTTAGATGGTGGGGGCCCTATAATGGGATTTCCCTTTCCCTCTTTTTCTCTCTTTTCCAACTTGCCCTCCCACACCAAAAGTGTGAACATAGTAAAAAGAGAACTGATGCACGTCAGAATGACTTCAACATGAACCCAACTGTCCACAACCTTGATCTTGTATATTCTCCAGTCTATGGCAACCTGTGGGACTAGGAGTCGCTTTGTAGTCCTTGATGCCGAATGATGAATACAGGGTTGATGACACTATTCTTTCTTGTAATTGTTATGTTTGAAACCATTTTGTAATAAGAAATTTACATAATGTCCATTTTGAAGTTTCTGTCTTTTGTGATATGCTGTGGAGCTCCAGAGAGCAGATTCAGGCAGGACCCCAGTGCGAGAGTGGTTGCAGACACACATGCCATTATTCCAGCTCTTCTCCTGTCATCTGAAAACTGTCCACCACACCCCATAGCTCTACCCCCACCGCTATCTGCATCTATCAGTTCAGTTCTGTTCAGTCGATCAGTTGTGTCCAACACTTTGCTGTCCCATGATTCTCAGCACGCCAGGCCTCCCTGTACATCACCAGCTCCCAGGATCTACCCAAACCTATGTACACTGAGCCACTTATGCCATTCAGCCATCTCATCCTCTGTCATTCCCTTCTCCTTCTGTCCCAATCCTTCCCAGCATTAGGGTCTTTTCTAATGAGTCAACTTTTCGCATGTGGTGGACAAAGCATGGGAGTTTCAGTTTCAACATCAGTCCTTCCAATGAACACCCAGGACTGATCTCCTATAGGATAGACTGGTTGGGTTTCCTTGCAGTCCAAGGGACTCTCAAGAGTCTTCTCCATCACAACAGTTCAAAAGCATCAATGCATCTGTGCTCAGCTTTCTTCACCATTCAAATCTCACATCCATACATGACTACTGGAAAAATCATTGCCGTGACTAGACGGACCTTTCTTGACAAAGTAATGTCTCTACTTTTCAATATGCTATCTAGGCTGGTCATAATATCCTTCCAAGCAGTAAACGTGTTTTCATTTCATGGCAGCAATTACCATCTGCAGTGACTTTAGAGCCAAAAAATAAATAAATAAATAAAATCTGATTCAAATGAATTTTTTTTAATGCTGAGTAACATTCCATTGTGTATATGTACCACAGCTTTCTTATCCATTCGTCAGTTGATGGCCATCTAGGTTGTTTCCATGTCCTGGGTATTGTAAACAATGCAGCGATGAAAGTTGGGGTACACGTGGTTCTTTCAATTCTGGTTTCCTCGGTGTATATGCCCAGCAGTGGGATTGCTGGGTCATATGGCAGGACTATTAGCAGCTTTTTAAGGAACCTCCACACTGTTTTCCATAGTGGCTGTACTAGTTTGCATTCCCACCAACAGTGTAAGAGAGTTCCCTTTTCTCCACATCCTCTCCAGCATTTATTACTTGTAGATTTTTGGATTACAGCCATTCTGACTGGTGTAAAGTGATACCTCATTGTGCTTTTGATTTGCATTTCTCTGATAATGAGTGATGTTGAGCATCTTTTCATGTGTTTGTTAGCCATTTTTATGTCTTCTTTGGAGAAATGTCTGTTAAATTCTTTGGCCCACTTTTTGATTGGGTTGTTTATTTTTCTAGAATGGAGCTGCAGGAGTTGCCTGTATATTTTTGAGATTAATTGTTTGTCAGTTGCTTCATTGGCTATTATTTTCTCCCATTCTGAAGGCTGTCTTTTCACCTTGCTTATAGTTTCCTTTGTTGTGCAAAAGCTTTTAATTTTAATTAGGTCCCATTTGTTTATTCGTGCTTTTATTTCCAATATTCTGGGAGGTGGGTCATGGAGTATCCCACTTTGGGTTATGGCAGAGAGGGTTTTGCCTATGTTATCCTCTAGGAGTTTTACAGTTTCTGGTCTTATGCTTAGATCTTTGATCCATTTTGAGTTTATCTTTGTGTATGGTGTTAGAAAGTGATCTAATTTCATTCTTTTACAAGTGGCTGTCCAGTTTTCCCAGCACCACTTGTTAAAGAGGTTGTCTTTTCTCCATTATATATTCTTGCCTCCTTTGTCAAAGATAAGGTGTCCATAGTTGTGTGGATTTATCATGGAATTGTATGGCAAAAACAATAAAAAAAATAAAGAAAAAAAATCTGACACTGTCTTCACTGTTTCCCCATCGATTTGCTATGCAGTGATGGGACCAGATGCCATGATCTTAGTTTTCTGAATGTTGAGCTTTAAGCCATTTTTACACCCTTTTTTCAGTTTTATCAAGAGTCTTTTTAGTTTCTCTTCATTTGCTGCCATAAAGGTGGTGTAATCTTCATATCTGAGGTTCTGGTATTTCTCCCAACAATTTTGATTCCAGCTTGTGCTTCTTCCAGCCCAGCATTTCTCATGGTGTATTTCGCATATAAGTTAAATCAGCAAGGTGACAATATACAGCCTTGACTTTTCCTTTACTTATTCGGAACCAGTCTGTTGTTCCATGTCCAGTTCTAACTGTTGCTTCCTGACGTGCATACAGATTTCTCAAGAGGCAGGTCAGATGGTCTGGTATTCACATCTCTTTCAGTATTTTTCACAGTTTATAGTGATCCATGCAGCCAAAGGTTTTGTTATCATCAATAAAGCAGAAATAGATTTTTTTCTGGAACTCTCTTGCTTTTTCAATGATCCATCGGATTTTGGTAATTTGATCTCTGGTTCCTCTGCCTTTTCTAAAACTAGCTTAATCATCTGGAAGCCCATGGTTCACACATTCCCGAAGCCTGGTTGGAGAATTTTGAGCATCACGTTACTACCGTGTGAGATGAGTTCAGTTGTCTGGTAATTCGAGCATTCATTGGTATTGCCTTTCTTTGGGATTGGAATGAAAACTGACTTTTCCAGTCCTGTGGCCATTGCTGTATTCCAACTTTGCTGGCATATTGCATGCAGCACTTTCACAGCATCATCTTTTAGGATTTTAAATAGCTCAAGTGGAATTCCATCACCTCCACTAACTTTGTTGATAGTGATATTTTCTAAGGTCCACTTGACTTCATATTCCAAGATGTCTGACTCTAGATGACTGATCACACCATTGGGACTATCTGGGTCATGAAGATCTTTTTTGTACAGTTTTCTATGCATTACTGCTATCTCTTCTTAATATCTTCTGCTTCTGTTAGGTCCATACCATTTCTGTCCTTTATTGAGCCCATCTTTGCATGAAATATTCCTTTGGTATCTTTAATTCTCTTGAACAGACCTCTAATCTTTCCCATTCTGTTGTTTTCCTCTATTCTTTTGCATTGATCATTGAGAAAGACTTTCTTATCTCTCCTTGCTATTCTTTGAAAGTCTGTATAAAAATGGAAATATCTTTCTTTTTCTCCTTTGCTTTTTACTTCTCTTCTTTCACAGCTATCTGTAAGTCTTCATCGGACAGCCATTTTGCTTTTTTGCATTTCTTTTCCATGGGGATCATCTTAATCCATATCTCATGTACAATATAACGGATGACCATCCATAATTCATCAGGCACTCTGTCTATCAGATCTAGTCCTTAAATCGATTCCTCACTTCCACTGTATAATTATAAGAGATTTTATTTACATCATACCTTAATGGTCTAGTGGTTTCCCCTGCTTTCTTCAATTTATATTTGAATTTGGCAATAAGGAGTTCATGATCTCAGCCACAGTCAGCTCCTGGTCTTGTTTTTGTTGACTGTATAGAACGTTTCCATCTTTACTCCCCTGCTAAGCTTATTAGTCATCCAGCTGGAGATCGTGATGATTCAAGACAGGGTCTGGAGAAAGAACGAATGTGATCATTATTACCTGGACCACTCCCTCTCTGGTTTTCTCTTCTTTACTGATATCTGCAGGTGATAGGCAGGCCTTGCATAGGAAGGAAGGCAAAGTGGGTCCATGGGGATAGATTGAAGGAAAGGGTGGAGGAATACACAACCTAGCCACAAAGAGGTGGACAAGTTGTTCAGGACATGTGAGGAAGAAGCACTGGGAAAAGAATGGTTCCTACCAGAGGGCAAAACCTGCCTGGGCTTTCTGGTTAAACTTGCTGGACGACACTTCCTTTCTGCTTCAATTCATGCTTCAGAAATGGAGAGGATAGAGCTGTACTCACTGCTAATGAGTCACAGGGAGAGGGACAGCCTCCCCCAAGGGCCCTTTCTTTACACTCTAACCGTGGGCATCATCCCAAGCCAGACAGAAACATGGCAGGTCATCCTAAAGATGAGCTATTCAAAAAAAGCCTTTAAAATACCATGAAATTTATCCAAGAAATTTCTTACATCTTGTTTCCAGAATTCTTTTGGGAGAGCTGATTCATGAGCCCAACGTGGGTTTATGATGAAATCTACAATCGTCCCATTTGATAACTTCTGGCTGAACCTGATCTCAACTCACTGAAACCAAGTGGCAGAAAATTCCAGGGGGCAAGGTGTCTCAGGTCCTCCATGTTACAGCAGCTGGTGCCAAGTGGTCTACCACTCCCTGACCTGAGCCGAGGATCTGGGGCCATCACCAGGCAGTCATGGCTCCCTTCCTACCAGATGCAGCCTCAGCATCCTTGGCAACACGTACCTCTGAGCCACTTGTCCGCTGATTGACACTGAGCTTCAGTCTTGAGTGAGTGTTCTGGAGCAACTCCAGTTTTCCTCATTCAAGAGATGGGAAATCATATTCTGGGTTGTATGACACAGTGCATTGCTGCAGGTGGGCTGGGGAAGTGCTGGGACCCAGGACCTCTTGTTCTCAGGCTGAGAGATCTCCAAGAAGGGAAATATCATCAATTGCATCCACTGCTGGGCAGGTCTCAGAGGCCTGCAGGCACCAGAGTGAAAGTTCCTTTTCCCTTGACCCACATATTTGGCTCTGATTCTATCAGCAGACATGTCTTCTTGTAGCAACAGGAAAGCAATACTTGGAGCTGGTTATGCTGGGTTCCAGGCACAGTGGGGACAGCCCCAGCTGGAGTGGCTATGGGAGCCAATACAAAGTGGTGCCTGACTCACTCCTGGCACAGCAGCCACAGAGGTAACCTGAATTTAAGAGATGTGTTCCCTCTTTGATGCTGAAAAAATACTTGGAGTTTTGAAATCTCTGAGAGGGGGTGAACCAGTCATGTTCTTTGTGGACTTTGATTTATGGATCTGGTTGGGTAAACAGAGACACAAAATTCAAGGCTGGGTTACCTTAGGTCAGCTGATTGTAATTTCTGTAGCAGGCACCAGGCTTCAGGGTCAGGTGCTAATATTAGTCAAAGGCCACCTTTGGAGACGGAAAAGAAGAGATTTTGGGCACAGAGCAGTGTGGCCATGGGGACACAGGATTACACAGGGCAAGATGGGACAAGAATGATTCCTTGGTTCTTGGCTCCATCAGTTCCTTGGAATTTCCTCCCTTGAGGACAAGCACACATAGACAGAGTCCCTGGGGGTGACCCTGGCACCTGATTCACCTGGTGATAGCCAAATCATGTTCACAATACAGAGCCCAGCAGCCCTGTGACAGCCCCACTCTTCCTTCTGAGGAGAATGAGAGGGCTCATTGCTTTCAACTCACAAGTGAAGTAGGTAATGAGGTGCTAGTGTGTGACCTGTGACCATCTTCCAAGTGTGGAAGAAACATTACAGGTAGAAGGATAGTCACTTACTAAGCTCAGTTACCTTTGGCCTTTGTAAGCTATTTCCTGCATTTAGAATATTCTGCTCCCATCTTTCTGCATGGCTGGCTCCTTCTCAACACTTAGCATCATCTCAAATGTGTTTCTCTCAGGTTTGCCTTCCTGGCCACTCCACTCTCACAAGCATAGAGCCTGATCCATTAAAGAGCCCATAGAAACTGACTGCACTTCCCTCCTTCAAGAACAAAATTATAATTAGCAAAGTGGAAGGTGAGAGAGAGATAACGTGAGAGTTTGAGATTCATATAAATATACTAATACACATAAATTACATTATCAACAAGCACCTAATATATAGCACAGAAATTCTACTCAACATTCTATAATAACAGGAATGGGAAAAGAATATGTAAAAAGAATGCATGCATGTGTATGTAAAATGGAATTAATTCCTCATACAATTAATACTAACACAACACTGTAAATCAACTATACTCCTGTATAAACTAAAGCCAATTGAAAAAATTAGATTACCTCTAGAGACTCATGGGGCTTTTTAGATTCCTAGAATTTCACATATGATGCTCCAGAGGACAGAGTGAATATAGAAACCTGGACATTATCCATAATTGTATTATCCTAAGCTTAGTATCCTTTTGCTTATAGCATCATTTTTGATTTATCTTTAGAGGATCCAATACTAGGGCCTGTAGACATGAGCTATAGGTTAGTTGAAGAATGAGAGGCAGGTGCTGGAGTGGGTGTGAAATACCAGCTCCCTAGCCCTGGCTTGGGGCACAACTTAGGTTTCACGGTTCCTTGTAGGAACAAGCTGCAGCTTCCCTCTCCAAGAATTGCAAGGAATGAGACCAGGGCTAGTTTCATCCTGTCTCCTGTCCTTCCCCTTTGACCTCACTCGTTTCTTTTCCAGAAAATTTTTGAAAAGGGTTGGCTGTAGTGGGTCTTCACTGCTGCTCAAGTATTCTCTATTAGCAGTGAACAGGAGCTACCCAGAGTTTCTGTGCTGGGCCTTTTCATTTGGGTGTTTTCTCATGTTGCACATCAAAGATACTAGGGCACACAGGCCAGTAAATTGTGGTGCACTGGCTTAATTTGCCTGTGGCATCTGGAATCTTCCCCAACCAGGTCTCCAATGCATATTCCAAGGTCCGGCAGGTGGACTCCTAACCTCTGGATTAAAAGGGAAGTCCTTCTAGGAGGAACTTTGAAATAAATCACTTTTACATGAAACTTGGCACCATGGCCTATTTTTGAGGAGACTCATATAGGAATGCCCCCTTCTTCAGGCAACCTCCTGAGAGCAGGACTGATTTAAGTTCCCATCCAAGAGTTCCTTCAGCATCATGAAGCTGTCCCTGCCATATGGCGTTGTTCTTGCTTGAGTTTCTGGAACCAGCACTAAACCACAACTTACAGAGGGCAGGGTTATCACTTGACTCACTTGTAAGAATTCATCAGTAGATTTTGTCTCATTACACCAGATCCTAATGTCAAAACAAAGCTAACACAAAAATCAGTTTTTCTGTTATAAGTGTTAGGTTACAGGTTCGACTGCTGTAACCAAACCTAAATTAACACTGTTTAAAATACAGTTAAATACAAGTTCATCTCTCTTTCTTACAAAAAGAGTCCTGGTCACTTCACAATCATGAAGCCCCACTTCTTTCTTGTTGTATCTTCCAACTGTGATACTTACCTCTGGTCTCACATAGCTTCTCCAGCTCCTGTTATTACATCTGCCTTCCAGCTGTGGGACAAACAATACTTTTATTTGGAGGTGATATATCATTTCTACTCCAATTACTTTGGCCAAAGTAATTTCCACAGTCATGGCAAATCTGGCAGTGCTGGGTACACAGAAGATCAGGGGAATGTGATCCTACAGCAGAACATTCATGATGAGTAGCAAGGGCCACAACCCTTCATTCAAGCCCTTGTGGTTTGTTTTTCTTTGGTTCTCTCCACCCTGCTCTCAGCCTGTTTTTGCCTGTAGATATGCATATGGATGTGATTAAAAGAGAGGATATGGCCTAGACTGAACAAATATGAAGAAAACAAGAAAGGAAAGAAAATGATGAAGATTAAAAATTCAAAATCTACAAGAAAGCCTTTTTGCAATCATAATGTTGCATATATACAAGTTAGGAATACCTGTGGTTTATGAATCTATTAATAAAATAATAATAAAAAAGTTTAAAATATAAACGTATTCACTAAACCAAACAAAATAAGAAGGCTATACCATATTGACCACATAGTAGTGTCAAGATTAAGTTGGGATGCACATTGCAAAAGCCTAAAATAACATAACTTTAACAAGATACACTTGAGTTTTTTTATCCCTCTGAAACAAATCTGGAGGTAGGCCATCCAGTGCTTGAGTGGAATCCATCTCCAATTGTATTGGTGGTCCAATACAATGGTAGGTGTTCCAACCATCACAGGTAAAATCCAGACAGAAATTTGGAGGATGGTGGGGAAGGGAGAGCCTCATCTCTTAGATGAATCAGCTCCTTGAAAGCAGTTTTCCAAGAAATCCCTCTTACAGGCCCGCTATATCACAAAGTAACCTGTCACGACCAAGAGCACAGGCAGGTAGGATATGTGATCTTTTAACTACTGGGCACATTGCCATATAACAAAACACACTTGGCTTTGAAAGAGAAGTGGGGATTAGAGAATTTTGAAGGCAGCCCATAGCCCCGGGCTCAACAAGAAAAATTTTCTGCATGGATCTGCTGAAGTGCTGCACACAATTTTGGAGCCAGGAAGAAAGAGAAGCAGTGAGAAACAGATAGATGGATCTGGCTTGTGTTCCAGGAAAAAAAGAAACACAGTAGAGATCTGATCAGATCAGATCAGAGTACTGATCTCTGGTCAGTAGAGGTCTTCTAAGGACTGAATTAAGGATTGTACATACCACATGACACAATTTGTTTTGAAAACTGCTTTTCCAATTCTGATCCCAAATCTCTATCAATACCTCAGCTTCTGAAATATCTCAGCTTTGTTATCCTGATTTCTGCCCTACCTGTCTCAGCTTCCTTACTTTTGTTAACATTGCTTCTCCATCTAGTCCATCAGTCTAACAAGATCCAGGACTGAGGAGCTTAACCAACATTTTCCAGAAGTGAGTAGATATATGATAACTATTTTTACTTTAATATGTTCGGTTTTTTAGGTTTATTTATTTTATTTTATTTTTTTATTAGTTTTGCCATACAATGACATGATATCATCATGGGTTTACATATGCTCCCCCTCCAGAAGCCCCCTCCCTCTTCCATCCCTCCTCCCTCCTCCCAGGAAATCTTGATGCACCAGCCTCGAGCATCAGTCCTGGGCTGGCAAGTGATTAGATATATGATAATTAACATGTTTCAATGCCATTCTCCTATATCATCCCACCCTTACCCTCATCCACAGAGTCCACAAGTCTATTCTATACATCTGCATTCCTTTTGCTGTCTCGCATGCTGGATTCTCGTTACCATCTTTCTAAATTCCATATACATGTGTTAATATACTGTATTGTTGTTTTTGCTTCTGGCTTATTTCACTCTGGATAATATGTTTGTTCTTGATCAAGGTCATTTGAAGTACTAAGCATTTCCTCTAAAAATCCAACCAAGAGTGTGGCATCATTGGAACTGGAGTTGATTTGTTCACAATTGTAGTCACAGGTCTGAGCAGAAGAGTATGTTCCCTGAATACGAACAGGTTCCATTTCAAATGGCATTCAAAAATCCCCATTTCTTCATAAGTCCAGAAAATTTACTTAGGGAGCCGACTCACACAAGTGGATATATAGCACTGTAGTTGAATAGCTTTATGATGTTTTTCACCGAAATAATAGACAAGAAACAAACACACAGCAATGGAGAAACAGACATAGAGGATAGACTTATGGACATAGGGAGAGGGCAGGAGAGGGTGAGATGTACGGAAAGAGTAACATGGAAACTTGTATTATCATATGTAAACTAGATAGCCAACAGGCATTTGCTGTATGGCTCAGAAAACTCAAAAAGGGGCTCTGCATCAAGCTAGAGAGGTGGGATGGGGTAGAAGATGGGAGGAATGTTCAAAAGGGAGAGGATTTATATATATATATGTGTGTGTGTGTGTGTGTGTGTATGTATGTATTTATATATATATATATATATATATATATATATATATATACACCTATGGCTGATTCATGTTGAGATTTTACAGAAAACAACACAATTATGGAAAGCAATTATCCTTCAATAAAATAATTAAGGAAAAAAAAGAATCAGTAACAAGCCAGGAAAGAAACATTTTTCATCTTTGGGTACCTTGAAGAATAAAGTTTTAGTAGCATCTACATTACCTATGCACTTAAGCTTCCTTGCAGATATTGCTCAGTTTAGACACTCAGTCATGTCTCACTCTTTGCAAGCCCATGGATTACAGAATACAAGGTTTCTCTGGAGCCTATTCAAATTCAAGTCCATTGTGTCAGTGATGCCAAATCATGATCTCACTCTCTGTCATTGCCTTCTATTCCTGACTTCAATCCTTCCCATCATCAAGGTCATTTCCAGTTAGTCAGTTTTTCACATCAGGTGGCCAACGTATTGGAGCTTCAGCTTCACCATCAGACCTCCCAGTGAATATTCACGACCGATTTCCTTCAGAAATAACTGGTTGGATCTCCTCACAATCCAAAGGACTCTCAAGAGTCTTCTCCAACACCACATTTCAAAAGCATCAATTCTTTGGCACTCAGCTTTCTTTGTAGTCCAACTCTTATATCCATATATGACTACCGGGAAAGCCATAGTTTTGACTAGATGGAAATTTGTTGGTAAAGTAGTGTCTCTACTTTTTGATATTCTGTCTAGGTTGGTCTTACTTTTTCTTCCAAGGAGCAAGTGTCTTCTAATGGCATGGCTGCAGTCAGCATCTTCCATAAGGGTGGTGTCTTCTGCATATCAGAGGTTACTAACATTACTTCCAGCAATCTTGATTCCAGCTAGTGCTTCTTCCAGCCCAGTGTTTCTCATATGTACATTGCAAATAAGTTAAATAATCAGGGTGACAAAATACAGCCTTGATGGTTTCCTTTTTCTATTTGGAACGAGTCTGTTGCTCCCTGACCTGAATACAAGCTTCTAAAGAGACTAGTCATTGATCCATTTTGAGTTTATCTTTGTGTATGGTGTTAGAAAGTGCTCTAGTTTCATTCTTTTACAAGTGACTGTTCAGTTTTCCAAGAACCACTTGTTAAAGAGATTGTCTTTTCTCCATTGTAAATTCTTGCCACCTTTGTCAAAGATAAGGTGTCCATAGATGCATGGATTTATCTCTAGGCTTTCTATTTTGTTCCATTGATCTATATTTCTGTCTTTGTGCTAGTACCATACTGTCTCAATGACTGTGGATTTGCAGTATAGCCTAAAGTCAGGAAGGTTGATTCCTCCAGTTCCATTTTTCTTTCTCAAAATTGCTTTGGCTATATGAGGTTTTTATCTATTTCCATACAAATTGAGAAATTATTTGTTCTAATTCTCTGGAAAAGACCTCTGGTAGCTTGATAGGAATTGCATTGATTCTGTAGAATGCTGTGGGTAGTATACTCATTTTCACTATATTGATTCTTCCAATCCACGAACATGGCACATTTCTCCATCTGTTTGTGCCCTCTTTGATTTCTTTCATCAGTGTTTTATAGTTTTCTATACACATGTCTTTTGATTCTTTAGGTAGAAATACTCCTAAGTATTTTATTCTTTTTGTTTTGATGGCGAATGGAATTGTTTCCTTAAATTATCTTTCTGATTTCTCATTGTTAGTGTATAGGAATGCCAGGGATTTCTGTGTGTTGATTTTGTATCCTGAAACTTTGCTATATTCACTGATTAGCTCTAGTAATTTTCTTGTAGATTCTTTAGGGTTTTCAATATAGAGGATCATGTCATCTGCAAAGAGAGAGAGTTGTAATTCGTCTTTTTCAATCTGGATTTCTTTGATTTCTTTATCTGCTCTGATTGCTGTGGCCAAGACTTCCAAAACTATGTTGGAAAGTAGTGGTGAGAGTGGGCACCCTTGTCTTGTTCCTGATTTCAGGGGGAATGCTTTCAGTTTTTCACCATTGAGGATAATGTTTGCTGTGGATTTGTCAAATATAGCTTTTATTATGTTGAGGTATGTTCCTTCTATTCCTGCTTTTTGGAGTGTTTTTATCATAAATGGATGTTGAATTTTGTGAAAGGCTTTCTCTGCATCTATTGAGATAATCATGTGATTTTTATTTTTTAATTTGTTATTGTGGTGTATTGCATTGATTGATTTGCAAATATTGAATAATCCTTGTATCCCTGGGATAAAGCCTATTTGAACATGATGTATAATTTTTTCAATGTGTTGTTGGATTCTATTAGCTAGAATTTTGTTAAGGATTTTTGCATCTAAGTTCATCAGTGATATTGGCCTGTCGTTTCAGAAACTATAAAATTCCTAGAGGATAACATAGGCAAAACACTCTCTGTCATAATCCAAAGCGGGATCCTACATGACCCACCTCCCAGAATATTGGAAATAAAAGCACGCATAAACAAATGAGACCTAATTAAAATTAAAAGCTTCTGCACAACAAAGGAAACTATAAGCAAGGTGAAAAGACAGCCTTCAGAATGGGAGAAAATATTAGCCAATGAAGCAACAGACAAACAATTAATCTCAAAAATATACAAGCAACTCCTGCAGCTCCATTCTAGAAAAATAAACCACCCAATTAAAAACTGGGCTAAAGAACTTAACAGACATATCTCCCAAGAAGACATAAAAATGGCTAACAAACACATGAAAAGATGCTCAACATCACTCATTATCAGAGAAATGGAAATCAAAACCACAATGTGATATCACCTTACACCAGTCAGAATGGCTGCAATCCAAAAATCTACAAGTAATTAATGCTGGAGAGGATATGGAGAAAAGGGAACTCTCTTACACTGTTGATGGGATTGCAAACTAGTACAGCCACTATGGAAAACATTGTGGAGGTTCTTTAAAAAACTGCAAATAGACCTGCCATATGACCCAGCACTCCCCCTGCTGGGCATATACACCAAGAAAACCAGAATTGAAAGAGCCACGTGTACCCCAATGTTCATTGCTGCTTTGTTTACAATAGCCAGGACATGGAAGCAACCTAGATGCCCATCAACTGACGAATGGATAAGAAAGCTGTGGTACATATACACAATGGAATATTACTCAGCATTAAAAAAGATTCATTTGAATCAATTCTACTCATGTGTATGGAACTGGAGCCCATTGTACAGAGTGAAGTAAGCCAGAATGGAAAACAACAATACAGTATACTAATGCATATATATGGAATTTTGAAAGACTGTAACAAGAACCCAGCATGCGAGACAGCAAAAGGAACTCAGATGTATAGAACAGACTCGTGGACTCTGGATGAGGGCAAGGGTGGGATGATATGGAAGAATGGCATTGAAACATGTAAATTATCATATGTGCAATCAATTGCCAGCCCAGGATTGATGCTCGGAGCTGGTGCATAGAGGTTTCCCTGAGGGAGGGAGGAGGGAGGGGGGTTCGGGAGCGGGGGGATATGTAAACCCATGGCGATATCATGTCATTGTATGGCAAAACTAATAAAAAAAATTAAGAGACTAGTCAGATGCTCTGGTATTCCTATCTCATTCAGAATTTTCCACAGTTTTATTGTGATCCATACAGTGAAAGGCTTTGGCATAGTCAATGAAGCAGATGTAGGTGTTTTTCTGGAACAATCGTGCTTTTTTGAGTATGCATCGGATGTTGGTAATTTGTCTCTGGTTCTGCTGCCTTTTCTAAAACCATCATGAACATCTCGAAGTTTGTGGTTCACATATTGGTGAAGCCTGGCTTGGAGTATTTTGAGCATTACTTTACTAACATATAAGACGAGTGCAATTATGCAGTATTTTGAGCATTCATTGGTATCGCCTTTCTTTGGGATTGGAATGAAAACTGAACTTTTCGAGTCCCGTGGCCACTGCTGAGTTATCCAAATTTGCTTGCCCATTGAGTGCAGCACTTCCACAGGATCATCTTTCAGGGTTTGACTTAGCTCGACTGGAATTACATCACCTCCCCTAGCTTTGTTCATAGTGATAATTTGTAATTCCCACTTGATTTCCTGGTTCAGGATGTATGGATCTAGGCAAGTGATCATACCTTCATGATTATCTGGGTTGTGAAGATCTTTTTTTTGGTACAGTTCTTCTGCGTATTCCTGCCATTTCTTCCTAATATGTTCTGCTTCGAATAGGCCCATACCATTTCTGTCCTATATCGAGCTCATTTTACTTGAAATAATCCCTTGGTTTCAAATTTTCTTGAAGAGATCTCTCATTATATGAAAGTGGAAGAGGAGAGTGAAAACATTGGCTTTAAACTCAACATTAAGAAAACTAAGATCATGTCATGCATCCCCATCACTTCAAGGGAAATTGATGGGGAAACTTCAGAAACAGTGTCAGATTTTATTTGGGGGGGGGCACAAAAATTACTTCCAATTGTGATTGCAGCCATTAAATTAAAAGACACTTACTCTTTGGAAGGAAAGCTATGACCAACTAAGATAGCATATTGAAAAGCAGACACATTACTTTGCAACAAATGTCTGTCTTGTCAAGGCTGTGCTTTTTTCAGTAACCACGTATGGATGTGAGAGTTGGACAGTGAAAAATCTGAGTGGCAAAGAATTTGTGCTTTTGAACTGTGGTGTTGAAGAAGACTCTTGATAGTCACGTGGACTGCATGAAGGTCCAACCAGTCCATCCTAAAGGAAATCAGTCCTGGATGTCATTGGAAAGACTGATGTTGAAGCTGAAACTCCAATAATTTGTCCACCTCATGCGAAAAGTTGACTCATTGGAAAAGACCCTAATGCTGGGAGGGATTGGGGGCAGGAGGGAAAGGGGATGACAGAGGATGAGATTGCTGGATGGCATCAAAGACTCATTGAACATGAGTTTGGGTTGACTCCAGCAGTTGATGACGAACAGGCTGGCCTGGTGTACTGCAATTCATGGGGTTGGAAAGAGTTGGATACCCCCCTGAGTGACTGAAATGAACTGAACTGAACTGAGTCACCATCTACAGTGATTTTGTAGACCACCCAAAAAAAGATCTCTCACTGTTTCCATTGTTTCCCCACCTTCTTTCCATGAAATGATGGGGCCACATGACATTATACTAGATTTCTGAGTGTTGAGCTTTAAGCCAACTTTTTCAGTCTTCTCGTTCACTTTCATTCAAGAGGCTCTTTAGTTTTTCTTCACTTTCTGCTGTAACTGTAGTGTCATCTGAATATATGAGGTTATTGATATTTCTCCTGGCAGTCTTGATTTCAGTTTGTGCTTCATTCAACCTGAAATTTCAAATGATGTGTTCTGCATATATGTTAAATAATCAGCTTGAAAATATACAGCTTTGATGTACTCCTTTTCATATTTGTTACAACTCTGTTGTTCCATGTCCAGTTCTTATGTTGACCTGCAAACAGATTTCTCAGGAGGCAGGTCAGTTATTCTAGTAGTCCCAACTCTTTAAGAATTTTCCACAGTTTGTTGTGATCCACACAGTCAAAGGCTTTGGGGTAGTAAGTAAAGTAAAAATAGAGGCTTTTTGGAGTGCTCTTGCTTTTTCAACGATCCAATGGATGCTAGCAATTTGATCTCTGGTTCCTCTGCATTTACTAAATCTAACTTGAATATCTGAAATTCATAGTTCACATACTGTTGAACTCTGGCTCAGAGAATTTTGAGTATTAATTTGTTATCATGTGAGATGAGTGCAATTGTGTGGTATTTTTAACATTTTATTGCACTGTCTTTCTTTGAGATTGGAATGAAAACTGACCTTTCCAGTGCTGTGGCCAGTGCTGAGTTTCCCAGCTTCACCAGCATATAGAGGGCAGCATTTTCACCGAATCTTCTTTTAGGACTTGAAACATCTCAGCTGAAACGTCATCAGCTGAACTATCTTTGTTTGTAGTTATGTTTCCTAACACCCACCTGACTTGACATTCCGGGATGTCTGGCTTTAGGTGAGTGATCACACCATTGTGGTTATCTGGGTCATGAAGATCTTTTCTGTACAGTTCTTCTGTGCATTCTTGCCACCTTTTCTTAATATCTTCTGCTTCTATTAGATCCAGACCATATCTGTCCTTTATTGTGCTGATGTTTGCATGAAATATTCCCTTGTTATCTCTAGTTTTCTTGAAGAGATCTCTAGTGTAGGCTTGAATTAATGATTCTGTACTACTCCATGGTTATACATATGTTCCCCTTCCAGAACACTCCTCCCACCTCCCTCCTGACATCAATGTATGGCAAAACAAACATGATAATGTAAAAATAAAATAAAAGAATGGAATTCTTGTTCAAGAAAAAAGAAATAAAATAAACATACTGTACTACTCCATAAAGTTTTGTACAGTAAAGTACACAAGAACACAATCACTTGTCAGAGATGTAATCAAAATAATGTATGCCAGACCAGTGAATAAAGTGATGTGATGAGGCATGCAAATGCACTTTTACATCTTTGAAAGTTTTCAACTTGAAAGTGGGTAAGTAACAGACGTGTTACACAAGTATTCTGTGAAAGTATATGGAGTAAGTGAACAAAAGAAAATAATTAGCAGCTGTGTTTGCTTTCACTTTTTGCTTGTAGTCTGACCACTCCGAATATGAATGTCATTGGGTTTAATCAAAGCCTGGTACATGAGAACATTGCTGCAAGAGATAGAGAACAAGATCCCAGGAGATTGGACAAGATCCAGGGTTGGCTGAAAAGAACCAGAAGTACAAAATAGGAAGAAATAAGTTTTCACAGGTTTATCTGAAAGAGTTAGCAAATATAATCCTGATTTGTGTGTAGTGGTTGATCTGTGGTTTAGAATTGCAGCCCCTGTGACTTAGGATGAGCCAGAGAGGAGACGAGAGAGGAGAGTGAACCATGAAAATCAAACATGTGTCCCAGGTAAAGTATCTCTACTATTGAATGCATTTCAGTCCTGTCAATTTATCTGCTCCCTCCTGGGAAGAATTAGAGTAGTAAAATAGGGAAGGTCAGCACTGTGCTATCACTTTATTCCTCTTTCTAACCAGTGAACATTGATTTCTAATGTAATTTCTTCATAAAGAGGATGTACTTTGTATGACTGAAGTATTCTAACATACTGTTCCGTATAATCTTTTGGGCTGTTCTGTACCCAGGCACATGGAGCCCTAGGGCCTGGTAGGCTCTGTTTCTGCTGTAGAGTGCCATGCATGTGGATCTCCTGTCATCGGGGGCCTGAGTTATATCTTCAATCTGGGTTCACATTGGAGGGATTAACTCTAGTCAGGTTTAATTCTATCATCATGCTGTTTATTTTCAATATGTCCCATGTTCCTTCTTCCCATTTCTCTTTTTATCCCTGACTTCTTTGTGACTGAGTAGTTTTTACAATTTCCTTTACTTTATTAACTGTCACTCTTTTTTTAAATGGCAGATTTTAGATTCCTGGTGTGTATATTTAACATCCACAGTCTATCATCAAGTGATCTTTTGTACCTTTACGTATAGCATAAGAACCTAACAATATGATACTCTCATTTCCTCCATCCTGTACTTTTTTGCTTTTTTGTCAAACATTTCAATACTACATCCATTATAAATTACATATATATTGTTGCTATCCTTGTTTTACACAGTCAGTTATTTTCTAAAGTAATTAATGAGAAAAGAAAAGCTCTTTTATTTAAAAATTATCTATTTATCATTTCTTTGACAGTGTTGGGTCTTTGTGGCATGCAGGATCTTCCTTGCAGTCAGGACTCTCTATTTGAGGAGGGCAAGGTCAGTACTTGCAGCATGTAAACTATATTTGAGGCATGCAGACTTAGTTGCTCAGGGGCATGTGGGAACTTAGGTTTCCGGCAAAGGAACAAACCAGCATTCCCTGCATTGCAAAGCAGATCCTTAATCATTGGTCCACTGGGGAAGTCCCTATATTTACCTTTCAATATACATTGCATGTTTATCATCTGGGGTACTGTTCCTTCCCCCTGTGGATCCAGATTTCTACTTCTTTTCAAATTCCTTCTGACTTGACACCTTTCAAAAAACATTTTTTGTTACATTCCTCTGTTGGTGACGATGGAGTTTTGTAGCTGTTTTCTGTCTGAGAAAGTATTTTATCATGCTATTGATATGTATTTTTTGGTATATAATTCTGAATCAATTATATTTCTCTCAGCCTTTTAAGAGGTGATACCAGTGTTTTATGGCTAACACTGTCATATGATTAATTTGCTGTCATTCTATTTTTGTTCTTCTCTGTCTCTTTTCCCTTCTGGCTACATTTCTCGGGATGATTGTTTCAAAAGATTAATTGTGATGTGCCTTTGTGAAGTTGTATTTGAGTTGATTTTCTGTATTTATACATCTAAGTTTTCATCATTTATGGAAAATTTTCAGCCAGTAGTTTTGCAGTTCTTTTCTTCATTTTCCTGTCTTTGACTTCCTGTAACATATATTCCACTTACACGCATTTTGGTATTCTTAAAGTTGTTTCAAAGCTATCTGGTGCACAATTAATTTTTCTCCATTATTTTCTTTACTATTTTACATGCATCTATTTAACATGCTCAATATTTTTTAGCTAATGAATGTAAGGATTACAATTGAAGTAAGATTTTAATGTCCTTCCCTGCTAATTCTGTAATCTATATTAGTAAGTGTGTTTCTACTAATTGATTTTTCCCTCATTCTTTTAATATCTTTCTTCTTTACACATGTGGAGTTTATTCTTTTTAAATTTACTTATTTATCTTAATAAGTATTAAATGAAATTCCAGGTGAGCTATTTCAGCAAAGCTATCCTACTTCCCCTGACACCTCAATGGCTAAAGAATCCACCTGCAATGCAGGATGCCTGAGTTTGACTGCTGGCTTTGGAAGATTCCCTGGGAAAAAAAAAAACAGCTCTCCATGCTAGTATTCTGTGCTGGAGTACTCCATGGCCACTATAGTCCATGGAGTCACAAAAAAATCAGACATAACTGAGAGGCTTTCAATTCAGTTCACTTACTACTCAGTATGCCAGCAATCCTGGAAAACTCAGCAATGGCCAAAGGACTGGAAAAGGTCAGTTTTCCTTCCAAATTTAAGAAAGGTAAGACCAAACAACATTCAAACTGCTGCACAATTGCACTCATCTCACACACTAGCAGAGTAATATTCAAAATTCTCCAAACTGGGCTTCACAGTACATGAATTGAGAATGTCTAGATGTTCAAATTGGATTTAAAAAAGAGAAAGGAACCAGAAGTCAGAATGTCAACATCATTGGATCATAGGAAAAGCAAAAAAATTCCTGAAAAAACATCTACTTCTTCATTGACTATGTTAAAGCCATTGACTGTGTGGATCACAACAAACTCTGCAAAATTTTTAAGGAGATGGGAATACCAGACCATCTTACCTGTCTCTTGAGAAACCTATATGCAGGTCAAGAAGCAACAAGTAGAACCAGATTGCTTGCAAATTGGGAAAGAGTATGTCAAGGATGTATATTGTCACCCTGTTTATTTAACTTATATGCATTCTACAGCAGAGGAAATGCCTAGCTGGATGAAGCACAAGATGGAATCAAGATGGCCGGGAGAAATGTCAATAACCTCAGATATGCAGATGACACCAGCCTTATGGAAGAAAGTGAAGAAGAACTGAAGAGCCTCCTGATGAAAGTGAGAGAGGAGAGTGAAATGTTGGCTTAAAATTCAGCATTCAAAAACCTCAGATCACATCATCTATTCCCATCACTTCATAGCAGATAGATGGAGAAACAATGGAATCAGTGAAAGACTTTATTTTGGGGGAATCTAAGATTGCTGCACATAGTGACTGCAGCCATGAAGTTAAAAAATTCTTGCTCCTTGGAAGAAATTCTATGACAAATCCAAAAAGCATAAAAGAAGCAGAGACATTACTTTTCTGACAAAGGTCCATCTAGGCAAACCTATCATTTTACTGGTAGTCATGTATTGATGTGAGAATTGGACCATAAATAAAGCTGAATGTCAAAGAAATGATGCTTTTGAACTGAGTATTGGACAAGATGCTTGAGAGTCCTTTGGCCTGCAAGGAGGCCTAACCAGTCAATCCTAAAGGAAATCAGCCCCAAATATTCATTCTAAGAGCTGATGCTGAAGCTCCAATAATTTTGCTACCTGATGAGAAGAACTGACTCATTGGAAAAGTCCCTGATACTTGGAAAGACTGAAGGCAGGAGGATGAGGAAAACACAGAGGATGAAATGATTGGATGTGGTCATGGACTCCATAGACATGAGTTTGAGCAAACATCAGAAGCTGGTGATGAATATGGAAGCCTGACCTGCCCCAGACCAAACGACTGCAAAATGTTGGATATGACTGAGTGCCTGAACTAAACTGAACTTGTCTTATTTGAAGAACAATATTATGATGTTTACAATATTATGATGGAATTAGGACAAATCATTTCACAGTTTGTCCAGAAATTTGAAATTGGATGTTGAATGTTATAATTTTTACGCTGTCTGATGCGGGATATATTTTCTTTAATTTTGATACATATTTTGGCACTGTTTTAGACCACTGTTAATTTCGTGGAAATGGCTGTAATTTTGAAGGCTTTTTATCTGCTTTGTTAACTGAGATGAGACCAGCCTTTAGACCAGGTTAAATTTTCCCCACTTGAAAGGCAATATTGTCTTCAGTCCCATACTGATGTCCTGTGAGTTGAGTAATGTCCATTCTCGTGGGTGGGAACGCAATTAGACTTCACTCAATTTGAAACTCAGTGATTGTTCCCTCTAATTATGACCGACATTATAAACTAACAACTGAAAACTGAAGGGGTATCTTCTGCAGACTCCCACAGTTCTATGTGTGTAACTCTCTCCTGTGAACTCTAGAGTCCCAACACTTTCTTTCCCAACTTGGTGACACTCTTTGGATCTGCCTGCATGCACCCTTACTGCACCATGTGTTGCAAACTCGGTTTAGAGTTGGGGCTGTTGCACAGCTCACCTTGCTTGCTCCCTCTTCTCAGGAATTCATTCTCAGCTGCTTAATGTTTGATATACAAAAAACGGCAATTTCCATTATTTTGTCTAGTTAGGGGTTGTTTAAGACAGGAAGATAAATGTGGCGTTTGCTCCTCTTTCTGCCAAAACCAAGGCTGCACTCAGTGAGCACCTTGTGCATGCTAGGCACTGATCTCCACGAACGGGTGCAAACATGATGGGGAACATGCATTGGATCCTTGGGGAGCCCCAGTCTTGCTGAAGTTACATGCGAATTCCTACATAATAATTGCTATGTGGTATGTACAGAGGAGTAGCTGTTTTTGGCCCTCATGCACCCTTACAGTCACTGCTCCTTGGATGTGGTGTTGCTCCTCTTGGCCACCACCCCAACCTTGACTGTGTGGTAGATCCTCTAGGCAGCAGTCCCTAAATTTGGCCATGGGTTTTTCCCCCTCAGGCACTACCCCTGACTTCAGGCGTGGAGTAACTCCTCTCAGCTGTGCTTCTGAGGAGTCCATCACAGCTGGAGCACGTCAGCCCTGTCTGTCACAGCTAATCAGTGGCTGTACTTTGCCAGAGCAGCCATGAAGAAATACCCCAAGTCCAAGATAAGTGAAACCCAAGTAAGACAGTAAGTGTTGGAAGATGGCATCAGAGGGCAGACACACTGAAACCATATAGAAAACTAGCCAATCTGATCACATGGACCACAGCATTGTTTAACTCAGTGAAACTAAGCCATGCTGTGTGGGGCCATCCAAGAAGGTCAGTCATGGTGGAGAGGTCTGACAGAATGTGATCCACTAGAGAAGGGAATGGCAAACCACTTCAATATTCTTGCCTTGAGAACCCCCGGAACAGTATTAAAAGCAAGAAAGATAGGACATTGAATGATGCACTCCTCAAGTTGCTAGGTGCCAAATATGCTACTGGAGATCAGTGGAGAAATAACTCCAGAAAGAAGGAAGGGATGGAGCCAAACCAAAAACAATACCCAGTTGTAGATGAGACTGGAGATAGAAGCAATGTCTGATGCTGTAAATAGCAATATTGCATAGGAACCCAGAATGTTAGTTCCATGAGTCAAGGTCAATTGGAAGTGGCCAAACAGGAGATGGCAAGTGTGAAAACCAATATTCTAGGAATCAGAAAACTGAGATGGTCTGGAATGAGTGAATTTAACTCAGATGACCATTATATCTTCTACTGTGGGCAGGAAACCTTAGAATTAATGGAGTATCCATCATGATCAACAAAAGTGTCCGAAATTGGCTTAAAGGTCAACATTAAGCAAACTAAGATCATGGCATCTGGCTGGATGACTTCATGGGAAATAGAAGGGGAAACAGTGGAAACAGTGTCAGGCTTTATTTTGGGGGGCTCCAAAATCACTGTAGATATTAATTGCAGCCATAAAATTAAAAGACATTTACTCCTTGGAAGGAAAGTTACAGCAAACCTAAATGACATATTGAAAATCAGATAAATTACGTTGCCAAAAAAGGTACATCTAGTCAAGGCTATGCTTTTCACAGTAATCAGGGATGGATGTGAGAGTTGGATGGTGAAAAAGCTGAGTGCCAAAGAATTGATGCTTTTCAACTGTGGTCTTCGGGGAAGACTCTTTTTTCTTGTTTTGTTTCTTCCTTTTATTGTTTTTGTCATACAATGCCATGATATCACCATGGGTTTACATATGCTCCCCCTCCAGAACCCCCTCCCCCCCCCCCCCCTCCCCCTCCCTCCCCCCTCCCTCCCCCCTCCCTCCTCCCTTCCCTCTGGGAAATCTCGATGCTCCAGCCCCGAGAATTAATCCTGGGCTGGCGATTGATCAGACATATGATAATTAACATGTTTCAATGCCATTCTCCCATATCATCCCACCCTTTCCCTCATTCAGAGAGTCCGCAAGTCTATTCTATACATCTGCATTCCTTTTGCTGTCTCACATGTTGGGTTCTCGTTACTGTCTTTCTAAATTCCATATATATGTGTTAATATACTGTATTGTTGTTTTTGCTTGTGGCTTACTTCATTCTGGATAATGGGCTCCAGTTTGGTCCATCTGAGTAGAATTGATTCAAATGAATTTTTTTTTAATGCTGAGTAATATTCCATTGTGTATATGTACCACAGCTTTCTTATCCATTCATCAGTTGATGGGCATCTAGGTTGCTTCTATGTCCTGGCTATTGTAAACAATGCAGCGATGAACATTGGGATACACGTGGCTCTTTCAATTCTGGTTTCCTTGGTGTATGGGGAAGACTCTTTATAGTCGCTTGGACTGCAAGAGAATCCAACCAGTCCATCCTACTGAGATCTGTCCTGGATGTTCATTGGAAGGACTGATGTTGAAGCTGAAACTTTAATACTTTGGCCACTTCATGCAAAGAGTTGCCTCATTGAAAAAGTTCGTAATGCTTCGAGGGATTCGGTGTACGAGAAGGGAATGACAGAGGATGAGATGGCTGGATGGCATCACTGACTCAATGAACATGGATTTTGGTAGACTCTGGAAGTTGGTGATGGACAGGCAGGTCTGTTGTTCTGTGATTCATGGGGTCATAAAAGAGTGAGACACGACTGGGAGACTGAACTGAACTTATGTATACAGGACCATTGGGGAGCAGGAAGAAGTCTTAGAGAAAGGAGGAAAGAACAACTCCTAGATAGCTAACAATGATGTCTCGGCAGGCCTTTTCAAGCTCGATAAGCTGTAGGGAAGGAATTCTAATCCAGGTGGGGGAATGGTAAGAGCAATGGCAGGGTGGCAGTGCTGGAAGCACCCAGTGAACAAGATCCTAGTCCTATTAAACTTTATCGGTGCCCAATATTGTCAGGTGATAGAAACATGAGTTTTGTTTTTAAAGAAAACATATTCAATTAAAAGACTGATGCTGAATATGAACCTCAAATTCCTAGGCCACCTGATGTGAAGAGTCAGCTCATTTGAAGAGACCCTGATGCTGGCAAATATTGTGGGAAGGAATAGAAGGGGATGACAAGACGAGATGGTGAGATGGTATCACCAACTCGATATACATGAGTTTGAGGAAACTCTGGGAAATAGTGAAGGCAAGCAAGCCTGGCTTGCTGCAGTCCAAGAAATCATAAAGAGTCAGACTTGATTTAGGAACTGGAGAACAACAACGAGAACATAGGATCCAGAGGAGCTGGTGTTTGATGAGAGTGGAGAAAGATTTAGAATCAAATGGAGATTGCTGGGCACTGGTGCAAGTCCTTCAATTGCAAGCTAAGGAGCACAAGGTTTTGAATGTGTTACAAAAGGTTCAAATTAAATATATATATATATATATATACATATATATATATATATATACATATATATATTTATTTAATAAATCAGATACATTACTGATATATGTATACTGCAGTAGTGAGAGCTTTGACTGACTTTGTTCTCTTGATTTTGTTGGAGGATGTGGAAGAGACCTGGAGTGAACTGAGTATGTAAAAACAAGATGACCAGCTGCTGGATGGCGAGGGTCATGACAGACATTCGGCACTCGGTGGAAAACAAATCTAGTAAAAATGTCTCCCTTCAGGAGTGCACATGTCAATGTATAGGCTGTTACAGTGGATCACTTCAATGATGCTTTGAGGCAAACAAGAAATGCATGATGGGTGGTTTGCTTTGGTCAATTCCTGTCTACAGTTAGGTGACTGAAAGTCTGGTTACTTCATTTCATGGCTGGAATCCTCCTTGAAAAAGAAACCTAGATCAGATCCACACATATTTCTTCATTAAACAGCAAGCATAGGAAGATTTATAAGGCAACTGAAGATGTTTTAGACATGAGTAACTGAATGGGGCAGTTCCATTTCAGAGGGTGAGATTGGATTGTACAGGTGTCCATAGTACCAGCTTCTTGCGCTATGCTAGAGACGTGGGAAACTGTCATTAGGCCAAAAGCCTTTACAACTGTCTTGTAGTGTGATTTCAGACTATAAATAGTTGGCAAGAAAAGGCTGACTGTTAAGGCTGAGGAAGGGAATAATCTGAGCCAGTCTTTTAGCTCCCGTTGGAGCACCAATACATTAACAGTACTTAAGTCATTGCAGTGTCATGACTCAGAAAAAGATGTTATTTTGCCTGACTCAATATGTAGTTTTAGGGATGGCAACCATAATCTCTGGAGCAGAATAATTCGTATTTCATTCAGAGTCATGAGCTCAGAAAGCCTCTCTGGACCACTTGCATGCAAATATGCAGTCTAAAAGGTGGAATTATCATCACGATACTCATTTTACAGATGAAGAAACTGAGATTAAGGGACTTGATCAAGGTTACAAAGCTAAGCATGTGAAGAGTCAAGCATAAATCCAGTCCTCAAATTGTGTGTTTTTGCTGCAGTACACTACATGTGGAGAGAGGTAATTTAACACTAACTGTTGAGAGAGAAGGAAACAATAATCAGGTTTAAGTTGAAGAAAGTAAAGAAAACCACTAGAACATTCAAATATGACCTAACCCTTTATAATTATTCAGGGGAGCTGACAGATAAATACAAGGGATTCGATCTGGTAGGCAGAGTGCCTGAACACCTATGGATGGAAGTTTTCAACACTGTACAGGAGGTGGTGAACACAAACCATCCCTAAGGGAAAGAAATAGGAGAAGTCAAAATGGCTGTCTGAGGAGTGCTTACAAATAGCTGAGAAAAGAAGAGAAACAAATGTCAAATGAGAAAGGGAAAGATATACTCAATGGAGTGCAGACTTCCAGAGGATAGCAACGAGAGATAAGGAAGTCTAGGAATAGAGGAAAGCAATGCAATTAGAAAGACTAGAAATATATTCAAGAAAATTGGAGATACCTCAGTAACATTTCATGTAGTGATGGACACAAAAGACAGAAAAGGCAAGGACCTACCAGAAGCAAGAGAGATTAAAACAAGGTGGCAAGAACATCCAGAAGAACTACACAAAAAGATCATAGTGACCCAGATAGGCATGATATCGTGGTCACTCATGTAAAGCAGGACATCCTGGAGTATGAAGTCAAGTGGCCCTTAAGAAGCATTACTCAGAACAAGTTAGAGGAGGTGATGGAATTCCAGCTGAGCTGTTAAAACTCCTAAGAGATGTTTCTGTAAAGAGGTTGTGCTGCTCTCAATATGTCAGCAGATCTGGGAAACTCAGTAGTGGCCACAGCCCTGGAAAAGTTCAGCTTTTATTCCAATCCCTGAAGATGGCACTCCAAGGAATTTTCAAACTACAAGAAAATTGTTCTCTTCTCACATGCTCGAAGGTAATGCCCAAAATGCTTCAAGCTAAGCTTTAGCAGTACATGAACTGAGAGATTCCACATGTAGAAGCTGGAATTAGAAGACTTGGAGGAACAAGAGATCAAATTGCCAGCATCTATTGGCTCATACTGAGAGTAAGGGAATTCAAGAAAAACATTTACATCTGCTTCAATGATGTGCTAAAAAGCCTTTTACTGTGTGGACCACAACGAACTGTGAAATATTCTTAAAGGAGTAGGAGTCCCAGATCACTTGTTTGTTTCCTAAAAATTCTGTATCCGATTCAAAAAGTGACGGTTATAACCAGACATGGAACAACAGCTGAATGATGCAAAATTGGGAAAGGAACACGACAAGGTTAATTTGTCAGTCTGTTGTTTACCCTATATGTAGGACATATCTTCAAGAAAATTGGAGATACCAAGGGGACATTCATGCAATCATGGGCACAATAAAGGACAGAAATGGTATGGACTTACAGAAGCAGACGATATTAAGAAGAGGTGGCAAGAGTACACATAAGAGCTATACAAAAAGATGTTTATGACCCAGATAATTACTATGGTGCCATCACTCACATAGACCCAGACATCCTGGAATGTGAAGTCAATGGGCCTTAGGAAACATCACTAAAAGCAAACCTATTGGAAGTGATAGAATTCCAGTTGAGCTACTTCAGGTCCTAAAACATGATGCTGTTAAAGTGCTGCATTCAATATGCCCGAAAATTTGAAAAGGTCAGCAGTGGTTACAGGACTAGAAAAGATCAGTTTCATTGCAATCCCAATGAAGGCCAATGGGAAAGAATTTCCCTCTCAATTGCACTCATGTCACACGATAGCAAAGTCATACTCCTAATTCTCCAAGGGCAATGTGAAATAATTGCCCTACCAATTTCACTCATCTCACATGTTAGCAAAGTTATGCCCTAAATTTTCCAAGCTAGGCTATAACAGTACATGACTATGAACTTTCAGAAGTTTAAGCTGGATTTAGAAGACACAGAGAAGACAGAATTCAAAATGACAGCATCTGTTGGATCATACTAGAAGCCTGAGAATTCCAGGAAAACAACTTCTTCTGCTGTATTGATTGAGCCAAAGCCTTTGTGTAGATCACAACAAACTGGAAAATTCTCCAAGAGGTGGAAAGTCCAAACCACCTTACCAGACCCCTGAGGAAATCTGTATACAGGTGAAGAAGCAACAGTTATTACCAGACATGGAAAAGCAGACTGATTTCAAAATGGGAAAGGAGTACGCCAAGTCTGTACATTGTCAACCTGCTTATTTAACTTATTAACAGAAGACATCATGTGAAATGCCTCGCTGGCTGAAGCACAAGCTGGAATCAAGATTGCCAGAGAAATATCAATAAGTTCAGATACACTGATGACACCACCCTTATGGCAGAAAGCAAGGAAGAAGAGAGAACCTCTTGAAGAAAGTGAAAAAGCTTACTAAAAACTCAACATTCAGAAAACTAAGAGCATTGCATCTGGTCCCATCCCTTCATGGCAAATACATGGGGAAACAGTGGAAACAGTGGCAGACTTTATTTTCTTGGGTTCCAAAATCATTGCAGACGGGTATGGCAGCCATGAAATTAAAAGACCTTTACTCCTTAAAACAAAAGCTACGACCAACCTAGAGAGCATATTAAAAAGCACAGACATTACACTGCTGACAAAGGTCTGTCTAGTCAAAGCTAGACATGATTTTCCAGTAATCATGTATGAAAGTGAGAGATGGACTATAAAAAATGCTGAGCTCTGAAAAATTGATGCTTTTTAATTGTGGTGTTGGAGAACACACGTGAGTCTGTGCAAAGAGATCAACCAGTCATTCCGAAATGCAATCAATCCTGAATATTCATTGAAACGACTGATGCTGACACTAAAACTCCAATACTTTGGCTACATGGTGGGAACAAGTGACTCACTGGAAAAGACCCTGATGCTAGGAAAGACTGAAGGCAGAAGGATGCAGGGGTCCAGCCCCGGTGGGGTCTGGGGGTCTTGAGGGATGAGTGGTGTCAGCAGAAGAACTGAGCTGAGTCAGTGTGTGGTGAAGAAGCAGTCTCTCTTTATTGCTGTTAGTTTTGTGAGGTGATGGAGTAGTCTCTCCAAAAGGCGATGGAGAAATCTCTCACTTTACTTCGGTTAGCTTATACTTTTATAGCCAAAGAACATCCCCATTACATCACAACTATTTTATGCAAACTTTAGTTTTCTGCCCGCCATTAACAACTTTTGCATTAAGCTCATGTTCCTTACAAATGGTCGGATTTCTGCATAATCAGACTTAATAATAGTATGTTTACCATTTGAATGTCTCTAGCATAACTTTATTTGGCATACTGCGGACAAATATTCACTGCCTTACAAGATAGCCTTTTCATCAAAGATAAAAATCTTGCAAATTATCCAGGAAAAATAGGGCTAGAATCTATCTCAAAAAGAGGGGGTTGTAAAGAACTCACTTTCCATATCCGAGAGGGAAGAAGGCTGTAAATGGTTACTTTACTTTAAGAATATATGCATTTCTTTTGTCCCCAGAAAAGGTGTGTCTTTCCACTCATCTCTGAATATTCAGGGATTGAAACAAGAATCCTCCTACCAAATGTTCCCTGACAAGGCGCAACTATGTAGAAACTAGCTTGAAACTCTTTTACTCTATTAACCTATATTGGTTTTTATAAGAAAAGACAAAAGAAGACAAAGAGACAGTTTAGCAGCACTGATTTAACAATGAAACCGTAATAACCTTACAACTACTAAAAGGAAATATTATTTCTACACTATCCTAAAGCAATCAGTGTCTCTAACTATGCTGGCCACAGTTATGAGCATTCTTTTCTTTTAAACTTTCTTTACTTTATTGTGTTGGTTTTGCATTACAATGACATGAAACCACCATGGGTTTACATACGCTCCCCCTCCAGAACCACCCTCCCTCCTACCTCCCGATTCCCTCCCCCTGGGACATCTAAGTACACCAGCCCCGAGCATCAACACTGGGCTGGGGATTGATTTCACATATAATAATTAACATGTTTCAATGCCATTCTCCCATGTCATCCCACCCTTGCCCTCTTGCACAGAGTCCACGAGTCTGATCTATACATCTGCATTCCTTTTGCTGGCTCTCATGCAGGGTTCTCATTACCATCTTTCTAAATTCCATATTTATGTGTTACTATACTGTATAGTTGTTTTTCCCACTGTCTTACTTCTCTCTGGATAAGAGGCTCCAGTTCCGTCCACCTGAGTAGAATTGATTCAAATGAATATTTTTTAAGGCTGAGTAATATTCCATTGTGTATATGTACCACAGCTTTCTTATCCATTCGTCAGTTGATGGGCATCTAGGTTGCTTCCATGTCCTGGCTATTGTGAACAATGTGGTGATGAACATTGTGGTACACGTGTCTTTTTAAATTCTGGTTTCCTCAGTGTGTATGCCCAGCAGTGGGATTGCTGGGTCATATTGGAGGTCTATTTGCAGTTTTTTAAGGAATCTCCACACTGTTTTCCATAGTGGCTGTAATAGTTTGCATTCGCACCAACAGTGAAAGAGGGTTGTCTTTTCTCCACATCCTCTCCAGCATTTATTGCTTGTAGATTTTTGGACGACAGACATTCTGACTGGTGTAAAGTGATACCTCATTGTGGTTCTGATTTGCATTTATCTGATAATGAATGATGTTGAGCATCTTTTCATGTGTTTGTTAGCCATTTTTATGTCTTCTTTGGAGAAATGTCTGTTAACTTCTTTTTTTTAATTTTTTAATTTATTTATTTTTTATTAGTTTGGCCATAAAATGTCATGATATCACCATGGGTTTACATATGCTCCCCCTGCAGCACTCCCCTCCCTCCTCCCTCCCTCATTCCTCCCCCCAGGAAATCTCGATACACCAGCCCCCAGCATCAATCCTGGGCTGGCTATTGATTAGATATATGATAATTAACTTTTTCAATGCCATTCTCCCATATCATACCAACCTTACCCTCATCCACAGAGTCTACGAGTCTATTCTATACATCTCTGTTCCTTTTGCTGTCTAGCATGCTGGGTTCTCATTACCATCTTTCTAAATTCCATATATATGCGTTAATATACTGTATTGTTGTTTTTGCTTCTGGCTTACTTCACTCTGGATAATGGGCTCCAGTTCCATCCACCTGAGTAGAACTGATTCAAATGATTTTTTTAAAGCTGAGTAGTATTCCATTGTGTATATGTACCACAGCTTTCTTATCTATTCGTCAGTTGATGGGCATCTAGGTTGCTTCCATGTCCTGGTTATTGTAAACAATGCAGCGATAAACATTGGGGTACACATGGCTCGTTCAATTCTGGTTTCCTTGGTGTATATGCCCAGCAGTGGGATTGCTGGGTCATATGGCAGGTCTATTTGGAGATTTTTTAAGAACCTCCACACTATTTTCCATAGTGGCTGTACTAGCTTGTACTCCAACGAACAGTGTAAGAGAGTTCCCTTTCCTCCACATCCTCTCCAGCATTTACTGCTTGTAGATTTTTAGATTACAGCCATTCTGACTGGTGTAAAGTGATACCTCATTGTGGTTTTGATTTGCATTTCTCTGATAATGAGTGATGTTGAGCATCTTTTCATGTGTTTTTTAGCCATTTTTATGTCTTCTTTGGAGAAATGTCTGTTAAGTTCTTTGGCCCAATTTTTGATTGGGTCGTTTATTTTTCTAGAATGGACCTGCAAGAATTGCTTGTATATTTTTGAGAATAATTGTTTGTCCGTTGCTTCATTGGCTATTATTTTCTCCCATTCTGAAGGCTGTCTTTTCACGTTGCTTATAGTTTCCTTTGTTGTGCAGAAGCTTTTAATTTTAATTAGGTCCCATTTGTTTACTCGTGCTTTTATTTCCAGTATTCTGGGAGGTGGGTCATGAAGGATCCCACTTTGGTTTATGTCAGAGAGTGTTTTGCCTATTTTACCCTCTAGGAGTTTTATAGTTCCTTGTCTTATGCTTAGATCTTTGATCCATTTTGAGTTTATCTTTGTGTATGGTGTTAGAAAGTGATCTAGTTTCATTCTTTTACAAGTGGCTGTCCAGTTTTCCCAGCACCACTTGTTAAAGAGGTGGTCTTTTCTCCATTGTATATTCTTGCCTCCTTTATCAAGGATAAGGTGTCCATAGATGTGTGGATTTATCTCTGGGCTTTCTATTCTGTTCCATTGATCTATGTTTCTGTCTTTGTGCCAGTACCATACTGTCTTAATGACTGTGGATTTGTAGTATAGCCTAAAGTCAGGTAGGTTGATTCCGCCAATTCCATTCTTCTTTCTCAAGATTGCTTTGGCTATATGAGGTTTTTATCTATTTCCATACAAATTGAGAAATTATTTGCTCTAATTCTCTGAAAAAGACCTCTGGTACCTTTATAGGAATTGCTTTGAATCTATAGATTGCTTTGGGTAGTATACTCATTTGCACTATATTGATTCTTCCAATCCACGAACACGGCACATTTCTCCATCTGTTTGTGTCCTCTTTGATTTCTTTCATCAGGGCTTCATAGTTTTCTATATACAAGTCTTTTGTTTCTTTAGGTAGAAATCCTCCTAAGTATTTTAGTCTATTTGTTTCGATGGTGAATGGAATTGTTTCCTTAATTTCTCTTTCTGATTTCTCATTGTTAGTGTATAGGAATGCCAGGGATTTCTGTGTGTTGATTTTGTATCCTGAAACTTTGCTATATTCACTGATTAGCTCTAGTAATTTTCTTGTAGAGTCTTTAGGGTTTTCAATATAGAGGATCATGTCATCTGCAAACAGAGAGAGTTTTACTTCTTCTTTTTCAATATGGATTCCTTTAATTTCTTTATCTGCTGTGAATCCTGTGGCCAAGACTTCCAAAACTATGTTGAAAAGTAGTGGTGAGATGGGGCACCCTTGTCTTGTTCCTGATTTCAGGAGGAATGCTTTCAGTTTTTCACCATTGAGGATAATGTTTGCTGTGGGTTTGTCATATATAGCTTTTTATTATGTTGAGGTATTTTCCTTCTATTCCTGCTTTTTGGAGGGTTTTATCATAAATGGGTGTTGAATTTTGTCAAAGGCTTTCTCTGCATCTATTGAGATAATCATGTGATTTTTATTTTTCAATTTGTTAATGTGGTGTATTACATTGATCGATTTACGAATATTGAAGAATCCTTGCATCCCTGGATAAAGCCTACTTGACCATGATATATGATTTTTTAATGTGTTGTTGGATTCTATTTGCTAGAATTTTGTTAAGGATTTTTGCATCTAAGTTCATCAGGGATATTAGCCTGTAGTTTTCTTTTTTTGTGGCATCTTTGTTGGGTTTTAGAATTAGGGTGATGGTGGCCTCAAACAGAAAGGAAAAATGAAAAAAGACTTAAAAGAAATGAGGACAATCTTAGAGACCTCTGGGACAATATTAAATGCACCAATATTCGAATCATAGGAGTCCCAGAAGAAGAAGACAAAAAGAAAGACCATCAGAAAATTCTTGAGGAGATAATTGTTGAAAATTTCCCTAAATTGGAGAAGCAAATAGCCACTCAGATCCAAGACACACACAGAGTCCCAAATAGAATGAACCCCAAGCGGAACACCCCAAGACACATATAAATCAAGTTAACAAATATCAAATATAAAGAGCAAATATTAAAAGCAGCAAAGGAGAAACAAAAAATAACTCACAAGGGGAATCCCATAAGAATAACAGCTGATCTCTCAATAGAAACGCTTCAGTCCAGAAGGGAATGGCAGAGTATACTTAAAGTCATGGAAGAAAACAATCTACAACCCTGATTACTGTACCCAGCAAGGATCTCATTCAAATTTGAAGGAGAATTCATAAGCTTTTCAGACAAGCAGAAAATGAGAGAATTCAGCAACACCAAACCAGCCCTCCAACGAATGCTAAAGGATCTTTCCAAGATAGGAAACAGGGATGGGATATATAATCTGTTAAATTCTTTCGCCCACTTTTTGATTGGGTCATTTATTTTTCTAGAATGGAGCTGCAGGAGTTGCTTGTATATTTTTGATATTAATTGTTTTTCCGTTACTTCATTGGCTACTATTTTCTCCCATTCTGAAGGCTGTCTTTTCACCTTGCTTATAGTTTCCTTTGTTGTGCAGAAGCTTTTAATTTTAATTAGGTCCCATTTGTTTATTCATTCTTTTATTTCCGATATTGGGGGATGTGGGTCATAGATCATCCTGCTTTGGTTTATGTCGGAGAGTGTTTTGCCTATGTTATCCTCTAGGAATTTTATAATTTCTGGTCTTATGCTTAGATCTTTGATCCATTTTGAGTTTATTTTTGTGTATGGCTTTAGAAAGTGTTCTAGTTTCATTATTTTACAAGTGGCAGTCCAGTTTTCCAAACACCACCGGTTAAAGAGATTGTCTTTTCTCCATTATATATTCACGCCTCCTTTGTCAAAGGTAAGGTGTCCATAGATGTGTGGATTTATCTCTGGGCTTTCTATTTTGTTCCATTGATCTATATTTCTGTCTTTGTGCCAGTACCATACTGTCTTAATGACTGTGAATTTGTAGTATAGCCTAAAGTCAGGTAGGTTGATTCCGCCAGTTCCATTCTTCTTTCTCAAGATTGTTTTGGCTATACAAGTTTTTTTTTTTTAAATTCCAAACAAATTGTGAAATTATTTGTTCTAATTGTCTGAAAAACAGCTCTGGTACCTTTATAGGAATTGCTTTGAATCTATAGATTGCTTTGGGTAGTATACTCATTTGCACTATATTGATTCTTCCAATCCACAAACAGGGCACATTTCTCCATCTGTTTGTGTCCTCTTTGATTTCTTTCATCAGGGCTTCATAGTTTTCTATATACAAGTCTTTTGTTTCTTTAGGTAGAAATCCTCCTAAGTATTTTATTCTATTTGTTTCGATGGTGATTGGAATTGTTTCCTTAATTTCTCTTTCCGTTTTCTCATTGTTAGTGTATAGGAATGCCAGGGATTTCTGTGTGTTGATTTTCTGTCCTGAAACTTTACTATATTCACTGATTAGCTCTAGTATATTTCTGATAGAGTCTTTAGGGTTTTCTATGTAGAGTATCATGTCATCTTCAAACAGAGAGAGATTTACTTCTACTTTTTCAATCTGTATCCCTTTAATTTCTATATCTGTTCTGATTTCTGTGGCCAAGACTTCCAAAACTATGTTGAATAGTAGTGGTGAGAGTGTGCACCCTTGTCTTGTTCCTGATTTCATGGGGAATGCTTTCAGTTTTTCACGATTGAGGATACTATTTGCTGTGGGTTTGTCATATATAGCTTTTATTATGTTGAGGTATGTTCCTTCTATTCCTGCTTTTTGGAGTTTTTTTATCATAAATGGATGTTGAATTTTGTCAAAGGCTTTCTCTGCATCTATTGAGATAATCACATGGTTTTTATTTTTCAATTTGTTAATGTGGTGTATTAGATTGATAAATTTGCGAATATTGAAGAATCCTTGCATCCCTGGGATAAAGCCTATTGATAATGTTGTATGATCTTTTTTCATGTGTTGTTGGATTCTATTTGCCAGAATTTTTGTTAAGGATTTTTGCATCTAAGTTCATCAGTGATATTGGCCTGTAGTTTTCTTTTTTTGTGGCATCTTTGTCGGGTTTTGGGATTAGGGTGATGGAGGCCTCGTAGAATGAGTTTGGAAGGTTACCTTCCTCTGCAATTTTCTGAAAGAGTTTGCGTAGAATAGGGGTTAGCTTTTCTCTAAATTTTTGGTAGAATTCAGCTGTGAAGCCATCTGGTCCTGGGCTTTTGTTTTTTGGAAGATTTCTGATTACAGTTTCAATTTCCGTGCATGTGATGGTCTATTAATATTATCTATCTCTTCCTGGTTTAGTCTTGGAAAGGTTTACTTTTCTAGGAATTTGTCCATTTCATTCAAGTTGTCCAGTTTATTTGCATATAGTTGCTGATAATAGTCTCTTATGATCCTTTGCATTTCTGTGTTGTCTGCTGTGATCTCTCCATTTTCATTTCTAATTCTGTTGATTTGGTTCTTCTCCCTTTGTTTCTTGATGAGTCTGGCTAATGGTTTGTCAATTTTATTTATCTTCTCAAAGAACCAGCTTTTGGCTTGGTTGATTTTTGCTATGGTCACTTTTGTTTCCTTTGCATTTATTTCTGCCCTGATCTTTAAGATTTCCTTCCTTCTACTAGCCCTGGGTTTCTGCATTTCTCCTTTTTCTACTTGCTTTAGGTGTAAAGTAAGGTTTTTTATTTGATTTTTTTCTTGTTTCCTGAGGTGAGCTTGTATAGCTATGAACTTTCCCCTTAGCACTGCTTTTACTGTGTCCCATAGGTTTTTGGTTGTTGTGTTTTCATTTTCATTCATTTCTATGCATGTTTTGATTTCTTTTTTGATTTCTTCTGTGATTTGTTGGTTATTCAGAAATGTGTTGTTGAGCCTTCATATGTTGGAATTTTTGAATGATTTTCTCCTGTAATTGATATCTAATCTCACTGCCTTGTGGTCAGAAAAGATGCTTTGAATGATTTAAATATTTTTGAATTTAACAAGGCTAGATTTATGGCCCAGGATGTGATCTATTCTGGAGAAGGTCCCATGTGCACTTGAAAAAAGGTGAAATTCATTGTTTTGGGGTGGAATGTCCTATAGATATCAATTAGGTTTAGTTGGTCTATTGTGTCATTTAAAGTTTGAATTTCCTTGTTTATTTACTGTTTAGTTAATCTATCCATTGTTTTGAGTGGTGTATTATAGTCTCCCAGTATTATTGTGTTATTGTTAATTTCCCCTTTCATACATGTTAGCATTTGCCTTACATATTGTGGTGCTCCTATGTTGGGTGCATAAATATTTATAATTGCTATTTCTTCTTCTTGGATTGATCCTTTGATCATTATGTAATGTCCATCTTCATCTCTTTTCACCGCCTTAATTTTAAAGTCTACTTTATCTGATATGAGTATTGTCACTCCTGGTTTCTTTTGGTCTTTATTTGCATGGAATATCTCTTTCCAGTCCTTAACGTTCAGTCTTTATGTGTCCCTAGGTTTATGGTGGGTCTCTTGTAGACAACATATTTAGAGGTCTTGTTCCTTTATCCAATCAGCCAATCTTTGTCTTTTGGTTGTGGCATCAACCCGTTTACATTTAAGATAATTATTGATAAGTATGACCCCGTTGCCATTTGCTTTATAGTTTGGGGTTCGAGATTATATACCCTATCTGTGTTCCCTGGCTAGGAAAGATCCTTTAGCATTTGTTGAAACACTGGTTTGGTGTTGCTGAATTCTCTCAGCTTTTGCTTGTCTGTAAATCTTTTGATTTCTCCTTCAAATTTGAAAGAGATCCTGGCTGGGGACAGTAATCGGGGTTGTAGATCATTTTCTTTCATGAGTTTAAGTATGTTCTGCCATTCCCTTGTGGCCTGAAGCATTTCTACTTAGAGGTAAGCTGTTATCCTTATGGGATTCCCATTGTGAGTTATTTGTTGCTTTTCCCTTGGTGCTTTTAATATTTGCTATTTTTGTTTGATCTTTGTTAATTTGATGGATATGTGTCTTGGGGTGTTTCACTTTGTGTTCATCCTATTTGGGACTCTCTGGGTTCCTTAGACTTGAGTGATTATTTCCTTTCCCAATTTAGGGAAGTTTTCAACTATCATCTCCCCAAGTATTTTCTTATGGTCTTTCTTTTTGTCTTCTTCTCCTGGGACTCCTATGATTTGAATGGTGTTGCGTTTAACCTTGTCCCAGAGGTCTCTGAGATTGTCCTCATTTCTTTTAATTCTTTTTTCATTTTACCTTTCTGTTTCGTTTATTTCTACCATTCTGTCTTCTACCTCACTTATCCTGTCTTCTACCACTGTTATTCTACTGTTAGTTCCCTCCAGGGTAATTTTGATCTCACTTATTGCATTATTCATGGTATTTTGACTCTTTTTCATTTCTTCTAAGTCTTTGTTAAAGCTTACCTGCATCTTCTCAGTCCTTTCCTGCAGGTTATTGAACTGTAACTCCAATTTATTTTCCAGATTTTGAATCATTTTCACTATCATTATTCAGAATTCTTTATCAGGTAGATATCTCCTCGTCTTTTGTTTGGTCTGGAGGACATTTATTCTGTTCCTTTACCTGCTGGATATTTCTCTGCCCTTTCATCTTGTTTATCTGGTTGTGTTGTCCCTTTATTGTGGGGGCTCCTCACTATGGGTGGGGTTGGATGTGTAGTTTGTCAAAGTTTCCTGGTTGGGAAAGCTTGTGTGGTGTTCTGGTGTGTGGATCTGGTTTTCCTCACTCTAATGAGCAATGAAGTGTCCAGTAAAGAGTTTTGAGATGTCGATGGGCTTTGTGTGATTTTAGGCAACCTGTGTATTGAAGCTCCAGGCTATGTTCCTGTGTTGCTGGAGAATTTGCTTGATATATCTTACTTTGGAGCCTTTTAGCCTTTAGAGGGTGCTTGGTTTCACTTTAGGAATGGAGGCGTTTGATGAGCTCCTATCAATTAATTAACTCGTGGATCCAGGAGTTCTCTGGAATTCTCAGGATCTGGGCTTAGTCTCCTGTCTTCCAGTAGCCTCAGGACTCCTTCATCTATGCAGTAATGATGGAAGAATCTCTAGTTTAATGATGAGAAGTTTCTCCACAGTGAGGGACACCCAGATAGGTACACAGAGTTACATGGCATGGACCAGAAGGAGAAGAGAGGAATCAGATGGTGAGAGAGTGAAGTGGCCAGTGATCACTTCCCTGTGTGCTCTCCACAGCCCGGATCCCTTGGAGATGTTCACAGAGTTATACTGAAAGAAGAAGAGGGAGGAAGGAGACAGAAGTGGCCAGAGAGAGAAAAGAGGGAGTCAGATGGACAGAGACAGATCCAGCCAGTGATCAGCTATCTCAGTGTTGTTCACAACTCGTAACACTCAAAGAGATTCCCAGAGTTGGGTAGAGAAGATAAGGGAGATGGGTACGATAGAGGTGACTTGGTGGGGGAAACAAAGGAGACTCAAGAAGGGGGAGAGAGCAGTCAAGCCAGTGATCTCACTCCCAATTAACAATGGGTACTAAAGCTTGGATTCTTAAAGATACAAGTTGATACCAAATATTAATGAGCAAAGATTAAAAATCTAGAGTAAATATTGGATTCTCAAAAATACTTTTCAAAAAAAAAAAAGAAAGAGAAATAAAGAATAAAATAATATAAGAAAAAAATTCAATTAAAAATAAAGAAGGGTAAAGAGGGGATATTAAAGAAAGAAAAGAAATAAAATGGAAAATAAAAAAGGGAGAAAGAGGAGATTTAAAAAAAAGGAAAATAAAAATAAAGGAAAAATAATAATGGGGTTATAGGGGACTTAAATATTCTAAAAATAAAAATAAAAAATAGTATAAAATGTTTTAAAAATTAAAAAGATGGTCCTAGTAAAATTATAATTAAGGCTTTCTCTGGTGCTGTTGCATACAGTGAGGGGTCAGTTCATTTTCAGATAGTTCCTTGGTCCGGCTTGTACTTCTCACAGCCTATAGACTCCTTTCTATGCAGTCTGTGCCAACTGCATGGATTTAATCTGTTGCTCCTGTCAGTTCCCAAGTGGTTCCCTCTGCTTATTTTAGCGTCTTCTGTTTGCTGGTCTCTTCAGTGTCTATTCAGTGCTCTGGGGTTTGTCCCCGCTCCTGGCAAGTGCTCTTTCCCCACCCCCTCTGATCAGGCTCTCGGTCGCCCACTCAGCGTGGTTGGGGGCTGCGACTTCTCCCTTCCCCAGCCTAGCTGCTTGGTTTTCTCGGCATGCAGCTGGATGCACCTTCTCAGGTGTGTGGAGCACCGATCTCTGGCGGCGTCCATCCAGAGTCCCCAGAAATCTTGGTTAGCACCTAATTCTCCCCGCGGTTTGGCAGCGGAAGCCTCGCTGGGGCCACGTTGTGCCTGCCGCTCTCCAGCGGGGTTTGGGCCGGTCCGCAGCCCGCAGCCACCCACCTCCACCCGGCTGCCCTGCCTCTCGCAGTGGACTGACTCTGTGCTGCCCTTTGTTCTGTGTGCAGGCCTGGCAGGGGCTCTCCGTGGGAAAGCTACCCAGCGATCCATCTCTGGTTAGCTCCCTCAGTTAGCTCCATCAGGTTGCCCCTGGCGTTCAGTCCCAGTCCTCTCCCTAAGCACATGGCCCGCCCCTCCCTGAGCAGTCCGCGCTGGCTAGTGGGGGATGTGGAGCCTGGGCCGCTGCTCTGCTGGGAGTTGCAGTTAGAGATGCAATCTGGGGGGCTTAATTATTTATCTGTTTTTACTCCCGGTTATGTTGCCCTCTGAGATTCGCCACAGATCCACTGGGGAGAGTGTTTCCTGGTGTTCGGAAACCTCTCTCTTTTTTAAGACTCCCTTCCCGGGACGGATCTCCATCCCTAACTCTTTGCTTCTCTTTTTACTTTTTTTTTTTTGTCCTACCTTCTTTCGTCGGCAATGGGCTGCTTTTCCAGATGCCTGATGTCCGCTGCCAGCATTCAGATATTGTTTTATGGAGTTTGCTTGGTTTTTAAATGTTCTTTCAGTGTATTTATTGGGGAGAGAGTGGTCTCCCCATCCTATTCCTCCGCCATCTTTGTTCCCCTCATTTATGAGCATTCTTAAGTCCCATTCCAGTCTGGTTTTTACATGGAAGGGAGCCCTTCTGTGGAGTGGTCGGGGGAGTGGGATGTGGAAAGCTGACCCAAGTACGAGCCTTTCAGGTGGTGGCTTTGCCATGACCCCCAGAGAACTCTTGGTAAACTCCCCAGTAACTAGGAGGAGGGAATTAAGGTCTGAGGGAATTATCTCAGGATGAATTTTTTTCTAACTGGGACTGACCTACTGAGATGAGCTAATATTCAGAGCATAAACAGAACTTCCCAAGAAAAATACCAGGAGGGGCCTTGCCTTGGGATGTCCCAAAGGAAAATTCATTTTGCAGTTTCCTTCTCAGTCTCGTGACTTTGTCATCCGAGTGAGGGGGCATCCTGATGGCTCCCGGCACAAGGAGAAGGGGATGACAAAGGATGAGATGGTTGGAGAGCATCAGGGACTCGATGGACATGACTTTCAGTAGGTTCCCGGATTTGGTGATGGACAGGCAAGCATGGAGGGCTGCAGTTCATGGGGTTGCAAAGAGTTGGACACAAGCTAGTCACTGAACTGAACTGAGGACATATCATTCAAAATGTTGGGCTGGATAATCCCAAGCTTGAATTAAGATTGCTGGGGGAAATAACAGCAGCAGATATGAAGATGTAAAAACCCTAGTGGCAGAAAGGGAAGAGGAACTAAAGAGGCTCTTGATGAAGGTGAAAGAGAAAAGGGAAAGCTGCCTTAAAACTCAGCATTTCAAAAACTAACATCATGGCGCTCAGTCTCATCACTTCATGGAAAATAGATGGAGGAAGAGTGGAAAAGGTGACATATTTTATTTTCTTGAGCTCCAAAATCACAATGAGCTTTGAACACAGCCAGGAAATTAAATGACACTTGCTCCTTGGATGTAAAGCTATGACGAACCTGGAGAGTGTATTAAATAGAAGAGATATCACATGGCTGAACAAGATCTGTAGTGTCAGACTCTTGGCTTTTTCCAGTAGTCTTTTACAGATATGAGATTTTAGAATGAGGAACACCTAAGAATTGGAGTTTTCGAATAGTGATGCTGGAGAAGATTCTTGAGAGGCCCTTTTAGATCAAGAAAATGAAACCAGTCAATCCTAAAGGTAATCAATCTATGACCCATGCTGTTCCAGGTGTGGCCTCTGACAAGGGAGTCCAGGTGGGAAGAACTGATGCTTCCATTCCAAAAGTATCTAATCATGGCAGCTCCAACCAAAATAATTTGCAGCACCATCCTTGTAGGAAGCTCAGAAAGGCTGAAGCCTCTGTGTACTGGGTGCCAGATATATGAGTTGCATTCTCCCCAGCATCATTGGAGGCCAAGGAAGAGGCATTTGGGCCCTGCAGGAGGAGGATGGCTCAGAGATCCACAGGGAACATCATATTCCCAGTGGACCTGGACAGGACACAGTAGGTGTGCATTGCAAAGAGCTGGTGACGGGGGTGTGGGGACAAAAACAAGCCCTTTCAGTAGGATGGACTCACACAGAACCCCTGAAGCAGAAGCTCACTGCGATGCCAATATTCACCTGAGATGGGATGATTAGATTATTTTCATTACTGCTTATAATTCTTCTGAATGAGGAAGTGGAGGAGTCAGTGGTGGAAGACTCATAAACACTTCCATGGTCTAGACCATCCCCCAGCCAGTACCTTTGAGGGTACATCCCACCAGCTCCAGTCAGGTGGTTCTGCAGGAAGCTGATAAGCATGTGTGTTGCTGGATGGGGGCCACGTGACCATGGAAAGCCAATTGTAGGACCCCATGGACCTGCCAGGATGGTTGGTTTACAGTTGGCCCCATGGCCCTGCCAGGGTGTTTGGTCTACACATGACCCCATGGACCTGCCTGAATGGTCAGTCTCCAGTTGACTCCATGGCCCTGCCAGGATGGTTGGTCTCCAGCTGGACAAGTGATCTGTGATGCGCCATTCAGAACACTCCCTTGAACCCAGGTATCTCTGAGCTTCTTTTCTTATGGGTTACATAACTTCAGGATATAAAACCCTGGCAGGTAGCTCTGGATGCCCTCACTTGGTGGAGAAGCCTTAGGGAAGAAAGCTGGCAGGCTAAGACAATCAAAGAGGCAAGAGTGAAGATGAGAAAGAGAAAACTGATGACTTCTGATTTCTTGGGTCCAGTCCCTGAGACCTTTGGATCTGCTCTTGATCCTGTGCCTCAAATGTCCAGAATCCTTCCAATAAGTCCCCCATTTCATTCAAGCCATTTGGAGTTGGGCTAATCTCAGCTGTGCCTCAGACATGGTACCAGATCATTCCTGATCATTATGCACCTCCCAGACACAAACATAGGCACCTGTTTGTTTTAGCATCATCAAGAGTGAAACCTTTTATTCTTAACTGAGAATAGGGTTTGCAGAGCACCACAAAAAAGTTCACCAGCATCCCTGGGCATGAATGCCCTATGTGTGAGCGAGTATGCGTTTGATTACTAAACCAGTCCAAGCATTTACACTGCCAAAGCCAGGCCAATCCTGTTATTTCCTCTATCAAAAACTGAGAAATATAACCTCATGAAGACCTCACTCAGGTTCCAGTATTCTCCATGTTGAAGCGTTTCTGTTCCTCCTTTAATGGCAGTGTAGCAGCGGCCTTTAGAATCCTGGGGGAGTGAGAGATGCATAACAGTCAGCCTGAGTGCTTACCTGCGACTCCCCCCAATATCCAGACTCAGCACACTTCTTTGTTTTCTTTCCCTCTTTTCCTAAGAATCAGGTGATTTTCTCAGCACTTTGGAATATGAATATTCATCCAAAACCAAAAGGGCCAAGACATATGGTTTCCAGAAGGAAAGGTGTTGGGGAGGCGAGGACAAGGAGTAAGGGGTTTTCAAATATAAATATGCAGAGGAATGATAAACAACAAAATCCTATTGAGAGACCTGGAAATATATTCAATATCCAGTGATAAACCATAATTAAAAAGAATAAGAAAAGCAATATATATTTTTGTATGTGTATAAATGAGTCAGTTTGCTCTGCAGGAGAACTTAAGGCAACACTGAAGATAAGTCATTCTTCAATACAAATGTTTAAAAAAAAAAAAACAAGAGTGTCCCATAGTTTTCCTCACACTATCTGTTTCTTTGCAGCTGACTTCTGATTTTTGTTTTCTCTGCAGAGACTGCCACTTCTTCTTCATCCCTATAACCTGTTCTATTTAAAAACCTTCATTTTATATTCGAGTATAAGTGATTAAAAATATTCTGACTTTCAGGTGGACAATAAAGTGACTCAATTATACACATACATGTATTCTTATCCCAAAGATAACCCTCCCATCTTGGCTGCCAACGAACATTGAGCATATTTCTCTGTGCTAAACAGCAGCTCATTGCTGGTTATACACATTAAATACATTAATAATAATGCTCACAACATGTTCTGTAAGTCTTCACTCAGGCCCTCTGGAAAAACTCCTTGGACTAACACCCACCCTCTTTGGTCACTCCATGAATGGTTGGGTGACTTACTCTCACACTCCATACCCACCAGTTGGTCTGTACAACTCATCACCCCTAGTAAGTCCCCAGTGCCCCTTAGCAGAGCAACTTTGATGCCATTTGCTTGAAATCCAGTGTAGATTTCCCTAGAGAAAATTGGCCCCCCTATTGCTCTAAGAGTCTGTGAGGTTAGAATTACTGAAATTCCCTCTCTTCCTCAAAACCTTCTTTGAGCCCATCAGCCTGCTCTGAACTCCCACAGAGAGCCCTCCACCCTGTGTCAGGGCTGAACAGTCACTGTGCCCCCCTTTAGTCACATTAGCATCCACACTCCCCACTGAGGGGTTGGGTATTTCAACTCACAAATGGGGCACCTGGGCAGAGCAAGGGAAAGATGCAGGTGAGACTAGGATAACTATGTATTTTGTCATATATACCAGGAAAACTTCAAGAAGGGAAGAGAGATTGTTAATCCCTATAATGGGACAGCACACTGGGGCCGTCCCCAGCCATTCTCCTTGTCACAGTGCTAGAGATGACTTTCTGTGTTCATGCATCTGAGGGCTCTCACTGAACTGAAGTTCCCTGAGGACTGAGGTCCTTATACTCCCCTCTCTGTGATTCACTGCCCCAGGCCAGCAAGGGGTGACGTCTCCACATCTATTTCAGGAAGATCAGTGTCCTAAACTCACATTTACTCTCAAGTGGCTGATTTTGTGGGAGGCACTGACCCAGGTACAGGGTCTCAGGAACATCTGCAATGATGCGACATGGCCTGCAGAGGGCGCCTTCCTCCCTGAACCAGCTCAAGGGTCTCTGCAAGTTCTTATCTGAGAACAAACCCTCAGCGCTGTACACTCACCTTGAGGACGTAGGCTCCAGCTGTCACTGGGTAGTGGATACCGTTGATGGTGAAGATAAGAGCAGGCAGGGTTTTGATGTTAAGACATGAAACATAATACTGTAAGAGAGAGAGGGAGAGAGGTTGGCCCTGGAGATCCTTGTTTTATGAAGAGTCTGGGAGTGACCTTGTGGTATGACCCTTCACCTTGGAACCCTGTGGCGTGGCACGGAGGAGCCTCTGAATGTTATTGACCAGACTTGTTGGGCCTCTGATAGATGATGTCCCAGTGTCCAAAAGGGCCTTGCAGCCGCGAGAACAACCAACAACCTGTCCATCCATGGTGATGCTGAGAGACAGTGGGGGAAAAAAAGAACCTCAAGGTCACTTTGAGTCTCTCCAGAGCTGCCCCCTTCCCGGCTCTCTCCTCAACAGCCCTTCATCTCTTGCCCTGACTCTTTTCCTTTGCTCTTGAAGTGACACTTTTCTTGATGTCCTGGAATGCAATATTTAAATACACCAGGCTCTTTTGTACCTTGACACAAGCTGGTCTTCCTTCCTAGAAGATCCCTGTCCCTGTTGACTAGCAAATTTCTTCTCCTCTTCCAGATTCCAGCTGAACTGTCATTGGCTCAGGGAGGTCTTTTCATTCGTGTATAACAGGCTCCAGTCTTGGTCATTCTCTGTAGACCCTTCCTTATGTCTAGCATGTACCAAAGTGACAATTCACCATGTCTGTGAGGCATTTCTTGTACATCTGCCTTCTCAGATGGGCGGGAAAGTTTTGTTCTAATCATGTCCCTAAAGTACTGGCCCACAGTAGATGCACAATGCTTGTCTATTGAATGGGTGAATGAAGACTGTGAAAATAATGAATAAGGACTATCCAGAGAGATCTATATGGTGATGAACAATAACTGTTCAAATGCAAAGTGAAGTGTGAGGTTCCCTGTTACAGCAGATTCTCATGGGATGGGGGAGACCAGCGGCCATGGGAGAGGGTACCTCCAGCACTGCTCATTCATAAAGCTCAGATACTGATTCCCTGTCCAGGTGATACCTGAGTTGCCCAGGGGACCTCCAAAGGACAGGTAAGCATTTGTCTGAGAGGATTACATAGAATCCCATCAATTATTGCTCCTTGTTCTCAACAATAACTAGATCTCACCTTCTTGTTCTCTCAGTTACAGCACCTTCTCCACTGTATTCCTAGGATAAACAATAGGTAGCTGGACTAAGTGGGGTGTCTTTTTTTATGAGTGGCTTTCAGATCTCTAGACTGTAGCCAGCCTCTCTCCAATGCTGGCCATGTTCTTCCTAAGGAGACCAGTTTTCCCCATTTGTTCAGGATGTTCCCTATTTTTAACCTGATATCTATATGAAATGAGAGCTTCCTCAGTCCTGCGTAAACATGGACAGATGGTAATCATATCACAGCTCTTTTCAAGCTGAGGGAATTCTCTCTAATCCTCTTTTAACCAAACTATAGGGTCCTCTAACCATGTTCCACATATCACACTTAGGGGTAAAGCCCTCCCCCAGCTCCACAGGCCTTTCTGGACCCTGATAAGGACCATGGATAGAGACCTGATCAGGAGGCCCTGGGCGATTATGAATCCATGGTTGGTTTTTGTATTATGCGTTTCTGTCTTTGTGTGTTTATCTGCATGTGGCTCTGTGTTTTTGCTTGTGTGTCTGTCAGCCTATGCAATGTATGTCTGTGTGTGTGTTGTATGTATCTGCTTGTGTGTTTACATGTGCCTGCCTTTGTGTTTGCATGTGTCTGTGTGTTTATATGTGTCATTTTGGATGGTGTATATGTTTGTTTGGTGTATGTCTTTGAGTGTATTTCTGTGAGTCAGCCTTGTGTCCCTGTACAGATATAGGAGCATCACTTGAGGTGAGCCTCAGGGGCAGAAGCTTACTTGTCCATGTGTACAGTCCAATCACGCATTTCGGTCACTGGTACCCAGTGGAGTGGTCCCTTATAATAGGCCCTGTCCACACCACCCAACATCAGCAAACTGCCTTTCGTATTGTTCCTGTAGATAGAACGAAGAGGGTGATCCTTGGAGGAAAGTAACAACAGCACTGTCAGAGCTGTGATTGTCCACCCTTCAAGGCCCTAATAATGTCCCTGTTTACAGATGCAGAAACTGAGGTATGAGTGATTGTGGACGGGAGTAAGGTCAGGTAATGGCTAATGAGTGGCACAGAGGAGCTAGAAGCTGGGCCAACTTCCCTGGGCTCCGCCTACCCAACCTTCAAAGGAGGCCCTGACCTCCTGTGACCGGAGTACTCAGAGATACCCTCAGAGGACAGTGTGCTGAAAATTCTGGCTTCCCCTTGTCTCAGGCGAGAAAAATCATGGCCTGAAAGAGCTAATTGTGTGGGTTCAGGCTCACCCAGGGATGGCATCGCTAGCCTGTGACCTCTGCTGTCCTTAGCACCCCACACTCAGCAGGGGATCCCACCTCTGCTCTCTCTGTCTTGAAATCCCCATTCTTGTTGAAGGAGGAATCCCAATGTTCCATTTTGAATCCAAACTTTTGTTTTGCACTGGCTCCTGCAAATTGTGTAGCTGGTCTGGTCTCCCAGTGAAATGTTAGAGAGGAAGGAAAGGTTGCCACCATCCCTGTCTTTCCTTTCATTTCAAAATCATCAGTAAATCTTTTTGCATTTTCTTCCAACTCACATCCTGAACCCTTACATTAGTCTTCATCTCCCCTCATCCCCTACACCAAACCGCTGCTCTTGAACCCAAGAGCACAGTTGTGTTCCAATAAAATTTTCTTTATACGGACATGGAGTGAAGCCAATTGAGGCCCTGGGGCCATAGTTTTCCTGGGTTAGATTATCTCTCAGGATACTTCTGTATCAAGTGTTCTATAATTTCCTTGCCACTGAAGAATCTTAAGCTAATTTGGAGAGAGGGCTTGTCCAACTCAGACTTACTTGCTCAAGTAGAAGGCAAAGACAGGCTCAGAAATGGCATCTTGTTTCATCATATTGTCAAAGATGGGGATGACTCCTATGTGGGAATTTCCGGGATAGCTCAAGCCCAAGATGCCATCAAAGGGGAAACTGTCAAATCCATAGGTCTCCCAGCTTAGACCAAATGGCTGGTTAATACTTACAAGGTTCCCAATCTGAGGGAGAGAAGAGTGTTACCATTTACAGATTTTTAAAGTAGGGCTAGGACTGAGGTGGAGTGAATTACTATTAGATCCCCAGAGAAGAACTGAGGCTGGTCTGCGTCTTTGTTGCACCTCCGAGTGTTAGAAATAGCTGAGGAGAGTTTGGGTTCCATTTGGGAGGGATTGTGGATTTGAAAACATCTGCCCCTCTAAAGATACATTATCTTCTTGAGTCAAATAGGCTTCAAGTCTTCTGAACAGTTGGGGGGAAAGGCAGGACAGGACCCAGTGGTTTCCCGTTAGGAACACTATGAGTAGAGAGCATAGCATCTTCTCTTTGTCATCACTATGACCTAATGCCAGAAATGGATTGAATTCACTGTAATGTACTGTGGATTCTGTATCTGCCCAGGAAGACAAAAGTTGAAAATATATTCTTACGTGCAGGATTCTATGAAGGTACGGCCTGAGAAATTCACTTTAAGGGATATGTGTGTGTTTGTGTGAGTGTGTATGATAGAAAGAGAATAAAAGAGAAGATAACTACACAGGTTCTTTGGAGGAGGTAGGTTATAAGTTGTACTAAACTCTCAAAGGGCCCCTAGAGTGAGAACTCATTTATCAAACCCCTCTGATATCTCTGTACTCCTTCTTTCCATCTTGCCTATCAGAAAGACTTGAATACCCGCAGGGTACCCATTTCAGATTGATTCTGCCCCAAAACACCCCAAGACATATTCAGTCCTGAAAAGCCAACCCAGCTCCACTGCTTACAGCATGTGTTACCTCTCAAGTCCCTTGCTCTTTGCACTCAGTTTCATCACCTGTATTGAAACTAATGAGCTAATCGAAGTAACTGCTGTGTGGGGTTGTTGCAGGATTAAACGAGTTTCTACCTGAACGTGCCTAGAACATTCTGAGAATTTAAAATTGGGTGCTTCCCGTCCCCCTTCTCACTCCCAGGAAACAGAACTTTGAACTACACATGGACAGAAGAACTGCAAACCCACCCCAGGATACTCTCTGGTTTAGCTAATCTGGGAGTTTGTATGTCACCATGGATGCTGTCTCCCCAGGGTCACGACACTGTGGGTAGGATGGCCAGTCACTAGAGGAGTTAGTGTAGGATGGGTCCTGCCAGGTCGTCCTGAATCTGCTTTGTCACTGAGGTCAATCCATTCCCAGTCCCAACTCAGCTTCTGTTTACACGTTACCCGAACAGTGTCAATAGCAATATATCCCTTTACTCTCCCAGATCCATAGATGATTTGAAAGGGCTTGGTCGTATTCCAGTAAGTAGAAGACTCCTGATACTTGAAGGTAAGGTGTGTATCTGCAGACACAAGAGATGAGTGTCAGATAGTGACACTATCAGATGAGTCAGACACACTGTCAGAAGAGTGTCAGATGAATGTCAGGTGCCAATGATGAAAAGAGGGTGTCAAACACGTAAGAGATGGGTGGGTTTGGGGTGTCTGTACTCACAACAGGCAGAACTGGAGCAAGAGATGGAGCTCACCCACAAGTCAGTTGACCCCGAATCAAGTACAACCCGGAATTCCTGAGGAGGTGTTCCAATGGTGATGTTACCAATGTAGAGGAGCTACAGGGACCAGGAGGAGTGCATTAGTGTAGATCTGGCTCCCCTTGATTTCCACACTGCTGCCTCCTTCTGGGTATAACATTGTCTAATGAGATAACTTTCCAACCACCATGCTGCTCACAATCTTTCTCACAGAGATGTCTGCATTTGATATATTTTCCTGGATGACACAGCATGAAGGATATTAAATATATGGTCAGGCGTTCAAGAAGTACCTCCTGCATTTGAAGTCCAGAGTCATGTCCATTGGACCCACAGGGAAGTCCAGGTGCCTTCATTTGAGAAGCATTCTAGTCTCTCCAAATGCAACCTGAGCACCTCCGTCTCCAGGAGGTCCACTTTGATCAACACCACCCACTCCCTCTAAACTCAAAACACATCCAACCAATAACATACAGGTGACCCTTTCTTTGACGTATATTTACTCTTTGTCTCACTCACAGGCTGGCATGGACATTCTTGAAAACAAAATGTGCACTTTTTCTCTAAGCTAATAAAGTTAATCACATTCTTAGGTTCTTATGGTATTATACAGAATAGGGGTTCAGTAAATTTTTACTGTTGTGTTTCTTGCATCTGTGAAAGTGGAATTCCTCTGCCTGGGAATTCACAATTACTTTGTATTTGACTTTATCCTTTGATCAGAGATGGCTCGCTCTGTAACTGTAACTGAGTGGCTCCATCTTCTTCAAACTAACGACACATTTTGACACAGAAATGAATGTTTACCTGCCACCTGGTCATTGCTGGACCTAGTAACCACAGATCAAGAGTGGAGGATGAGAGTGCCTTCTCCTGTGCAAATGAGGTCTCTGTTCCCCAGTGTCCCTGCCTTCTGCACTTGTCCCAGCTCCACCATCTGACATGCCACCTGCAGATGAGCCCCAGTGCTAGGCCACACCACCAGGGGGCGCGGGGGAACAATATCCTCCCAAGACACTCACATCCTTGAAGTTCATCATTGGTACAGAAGTTATAGTTGAGTTAAGAGTAGAAGTCTGGGGCAGTCTAAAAGCGTATTCCTTCAGGAAACCGTTCAACAAGATTTTTTCACTGGCGGTTTCTCTCATGACGTTCACTTTGGTTAGAGGTATTCTTTCACCAAGCATTAAGAATAGAAATAAAAGGAGAAGCAACAGTTAGCTGCCATTAATGTATACCAGTCATTGTTATGGCACTGTGTATTTTCTAATCATTTTGATGAGTTGCCTGATTATCAGAATTTTATGCATATACCATGGGAAAGAAATAGATTTGAAAATGGGTTCTGTTTTCTAATCTTGGATAAGCCATATGACCATGTGGGTCTGAGTATTTACCTTGGTAAAAAGGTGGAATGTAATAATTCCCACCCAACAAATAGAAAATTTGGGGGATAATTGAAGTGATGGATATACGGTATCTGATAAACAGGAAGTCTCAACAATGACAGCCAATAGTATTGCTGTTGCCTTTCTACTGTATCCTTGTCACAGAGGCTCAGGTAAGGAGATAGAACGGGGATTTTTAATTCTCTTTCACAAGGGAGGAACTTGAAATGCAAGAGGTTTGAGATTTGGCTGTGGTCACACTGCTTGTCATATATAAAACAGGGTATATGTAGCTCTCCCAATCTGTTTCCAGGTGGAAAGAGAAGAGAGAATTGGGGAAAAAAATCCAGGAGATAGGAAACAAGTTAGGGAAATTCAGAGGCTAGAGAAGGAGGGATGAGTTAAGTGAAAAATTTAAAAAAAAAAGAAAACAACACAGAGAGAAATACACTCACAGAGATTTGCAGAGTTGGAGAGATAATGATCATGATACAAAAATGTGGACATAGACATATACACACTGAAGTAGAGAGAGAGAACAAAGAGGACATGTTCAATAAATTGTAGAAAAAGTGGTACTCCTCAGGACCACATCTACATCTGCATTGACTGTGCACTGAACAATTGCAAGGAGTTCCATTCTCAATATGTCATGTGATGACTGGACTCCAAGAGTAGCACAACCATGCAAATCTACACCAAGACCCCTGCTACCTTCCTAAACCAAGGTACTTATGAATAAGGAAGAGTTGAACTTTAAGACTATCAGGGAAATATTCCATTCCCTTCTAAATCTGATGAGTAGAAGAATCACCAGATGAAAAAAAAATCTGAGAAAGGAAGATTATGTGGCTTACAATCCCGATACTTACATGCCTATGCACTCTGAGAAGCCCACCAGCCCAAGGAGCACAAGCCACTTCATGCTTCTTTCCTGGTTCCAAGTACTCATGGAAATTTAGGTTCTTAGCATGTAGTGGTGACCAGGAGGTACTAGTTATATACAGTCTGACATTCCCTTATTTTCCCCTTTAGGCCACTAACAGATCTGAAAAGAACCCAAAGCTGTTGATAAAGTCTTTACCTCCGTCATTGTCCTTTGCAAGTAGACTTTCAAGCTTCTCAGAATGCAAAGAATTGAACTGTAATCTCTTCCTTGAAGCTTGGTTAGAAAATCAAACTGATCTACATGAACATCAAAGAAGACGAAAACTTTGTCTACTTGGAGAAAAAAAAAACTGCTAAGAATATAATAAAAATGGATGCTCAGTGCCATGCTCTACATTTTGGGTTTCATGTCTCCTTCCTAGCCACTTCATGAGATATGCATCACTTTCTTCATTGGAGAGGAGATTGATAGGAGGATATGTTTTCAAATGGCAAAGGGAAGTCTTTGGGGACATACAACTGTCTCTAGGTAGTGGGTCTAGTGGCTGAAGTCAAGGTCATTTATGATGCCAGTCTGCATCAAAGATTTATCGCAGAGAAGTACTTCAATTGCATGGTTTCAGAATTGGAAGAAATGTCTTATGCATCCACAAGATATTCTATATCATCCAACATAAGTACAAGGAAGAACTGTGTGCTGGGTTCTGATTTAGAGGCTTCAAGCTCAACGCTGATCAAGACAAAAGTAGCATTTATCTGACACGAGATAGCAGTCTAATTCTCACAAAATCATGGCCCCAGGAAGCAAGACAAATGATACTAGGACTAGGTGGCCATGTTGGACCCTGGGTAGCACAAGCTTTACACCTGGGAACAGTCATTCCTCCTCTTCAGTCATGCTGAAAAGCAAGCTAGTTGTCCATGTTTTCAAGTCAGAAGTCTGTATATTTATTTATAATCTATTTATTTCCATGTTAGCAACTAATTTTTTTCCCCAGAAAAAATGGTGGGAATGAAATCTACACAATGATGTGCTGGAATCATCCTTCAGTCTCTCCAGCTTTTTATTTCTGGCCTAGAGTTTCGAGTGCAGTGGAGCAAGAAGGTATTTAATTCAAGTTGGATGATGTACAAAAAGACTGAAAGCCAACTAAACTTGCTTGTTTCCTTTCTATTTTATAAGGAAAGATCATCAGGAACATAGAAACTAACATATTTAACTGCTGGAGGGAAATGGATATATTTCTGATATAATTTCCTCATAGACTATGCCATGAAAACATTTTGTCTGCCAAACAAAACACATAAAAAAGTAATTTTGTAATGTGTTACCAATCAAAGAAGATAAAACAACTTTCGCAGCCAAAGTAAAAACAATCGTGTTTAATGACTCATCCACGTCTCCCAGAGTATATTCTTGCATGTGATCTATCAAGGCCTCTCCCTTGAAAACAACAGGAGACCCTCCTGGTTGCCAGGTGTATATAGATGGGGCAATGTATCTTAATCCTCATTTTGCATATTACTTAAATTCAGTTTTGGTGGTTAAATCCAAACAGGGGGAATATGATGTCATCTGACAAATAACACATGTATATATCCCATGAACTATAGTGTTGGAGAAGACTGTTGAGAGTCCCTTGGACTGCTCCGAGATCAAACCAGTCCATCCTAAACAAAAGCAGCCTTGAATATTCACTGGAAAAACTGATGCTGGAGCTGAAGTTTCAATTATTTTGCTACGTTATGGGAAGAACCGACCCACTGGACAAAACACTGATGTTAGGAAAGATTGAAAGCAGAAGGAGAAGGGGAAGACAGAGGATGAGATGGTTGGATGGCATCACCAACTCAAAAGACATCAGCTTGACCAAGTTCCAGGAGTCGGTGATGGAAAGGGAAGTGTGCCATGCTGCACTCCATGGGAATGCAAAGAGTCGGACAGGACTGAGTGACTGAACTGAACAAATAGAGAAGAAAGACTAACAAAACTAATTGTATCAAGTTGTGAGTTAGGTGCACACAATAACACATTAATTAAGTGGCTTTAAAATTCAGAATTATAACTCTACAATCAGAGTGGAATATGTTCTAAGGACAAACAAAAATACTGCCCATTCAAATCAAAACCAAAGAAAACCAAAAAAAAGGAAAGAAATTTGAAACTATGTTTACCATTCTGTTGATCCTAATTTTGTTTCTGTTATTGTGACAGAATCACAGGTGGCTTAAGAGGAGAAACCAAGTCAACAATCAAAACTAATGCTCTGAAGCATGATTTCAGTGGTTAGAAATAGGAGTTCATACATCATGTAAAGAAGTGTATTTAAATCCCTGCTATCATAAATCTTGAACCAACTGAAATCATAAGTTTGTACCAACTAATTATATTCGTTTTTATTTTACTTTTGAAGGAAAATGTGTACTTCCTACTCTGATCACTATAGAGCTCAGAAGCAATGACAACTTGATAACAGTGACTATTCTGAGGTCTAACCCATAGCTTCTAAATGCATTTCCCACCAGACAATCCATGGATTCTTAAAGAGATGGCTGATTCCAGGACTGGGTCTAGGATTGCATAAAATAATCTTGGGAATCTTGAAGAACCAGAAAGCTGAGGGACTTCAAAGACCAGAGGGGACTGGAAAGAAAGCTTAGGAATCCAAGTGAAAAGGCCAAATATCTACCAGTTTGCTTGGCAGATTGATGTCTCTGCTTCTCAACCATACTCTTCATACTTGTCATAGCTTTCTTGCCAATAAACAAACGTCTTTAGATGTCATGGCTGTAAGCACCATCCACAGTGGTTTTAGAGGCCAAGAAGTAGAAATCAGTCACTGGTTCCACCTGTTCCCCTTCCATTTGTCATGAAGGATTGGGCTGGATCCCATGATCTCAGTTTTTTATATTTAATTTTAAGCTGGTCCAATGGGTACAAATATTAGTAGGCAAAAACTAATTTGTCATTCTGATAGAATGCTAGGGCACCAACTCACCATTCTGAGCACTGAGAAAGAAAAATCATCATCAATATTTACACTATTTTTGTTCCTATTAAGCATATGCTAGGTAACTATAAACAGTTACAGGAAAACTCTCCCTTCTGGGGTTGATGAGGGAGTGATGGGGAACATCTATCAGATGAGCTACAGAAGAACCCCACTCACTGGGCTGCAGCTCACCTCCTACTGAGGAGATCTGGTTCCTAATAAACCAAGGATGTGCACTGGTCTTAGCCCACTGTGCTGATATTATGGACTCTTGTTCTAAACCCAGCAGTGGGACATTCTGTAAGACAAACCCCACCCTGCTTCCTCCTAGTTTCTGAACAAATGAATGGCGTGAAATTTGGCAGAGAGACAGTTATTAATCTTAAGGAGAACAACCAAGTGCAACATGTGAGTACATTCTTTCAAGAAACTGTGAAAAGGCATCTGATTGTTGAGAATCAGGGAAATTTGCACATGGACTGGACATTAGATGTGAATTTTTGAGGGAACAGAAGAGTATTTCTTTCACATCATATCATTTTACCACAAATATTCATTATGTGCATTTTGTGAAGTGTTCAACTCATCCGTAAAATACTTCAAAAAAAATGAACACAGAGTAAAAAAGAGAATTATATGAGGTTCTGTCTTGATTTAAAAAGAGATCTGCATAGGTGTTATGGATTGAAAAGTGTCCACCTTTGACTTCCAATGTGACAGTATTATGAAGTAGGGACTTTGGGAGGTATGTGAGTTGACATGGGGTTTTGATGGTGGTCTCTCATGATGGGATTAACCTCTGTCGCTTTTTCTCTCTTACTTTCCTTCTTGCCCCTTCTCTTCCCCCACTACATGTGAGCATACAGCAAGAAGAGAAAGACATGATACAATTCAAAAATATCTTAACTGTGAACTCAATTTTCTACTACCTTGATCTTGCTGCTTCCAGTTTATGGCAACCTGTGGGACTAAGAGATTTGTTTTGTAGTTATTGATACTGAATGATGAAATATACACTTCATGAAATTCCTCTTACGTATATTTCTTATGTTTCAAATCATTTGGTAGTAAGAAGTTTATAGAATGTTCATTTTGAAGTTTCTGTCTTAGTGAAACCCTAATTTCCCCAAGATAGCAGATTCAGTAAAGTTCCCGAAGAGAGAGTGGTTGGAGAACCACATGCTCCTTATTCCAACTTTTCTTGTCATTTAAAAACCATCCCCCCTGACACCTGACAACTTTACACCCACCCCATCTGCATCTCCACTCTTGCTAACAGGACAGGGTCTGGAAACAGAATGAATGGGGACAATTTTATAAAGAATGAGCTGAGTAGATCCTTCCTTGGTTTTCCCATCTTTAGTCCCATGTGCAGGTGAGGGATTGGTCCTGGGCAGAGAGGGAACCACAAGTGGAACTGTGTAGATATCTGCAGTACAAGGGAAGAGGAATTCACAACCCAGTATCCATGAGGTGGGCATCTTGCTCAGGACCCAGCAGGGAAGGAAAAAACACTAGGAAAAGAATAATGCCTACCTGAGGTCTAGACCTATCTGAGACTTCCAGTTAAACTTGGAGGTCGTGTCCTTCCTTTTGGAATTCCTGTTCCAGACATGGAGAGAATAGAGCTGTACTCACTGCTAATGAGTCACAGGGAGAGGAACAGCCTCCCCAAAGGAGACCTTTGATTCCACTCTAACTGTGAGCAGCATCCAAAGCCAGAGATTGAATGGCAGGTCATCTAAAACATGACTTATTTTAGATCGTATTTAAAATACTACAAAATTTGTCTAAGAGTCCTGACACATTTTGTTCCCAGAGTTTTTTAGGATAGATGATTCATCAGCCTAATTTGTGTTTCTGCAGAGGAAACTAAAAGCTTCCCCATTGGTACCTTCTGACTTATAACTACCGGATCTCACTCCACAAAACCCAAGTGGTGGAAAGTTCCAGTGAGAAAGGGCTGTAAGGTGCCCAGTGTCACAGCAGCTGTGTGCCAAGTGGTATACCACTCCCAGGCCTGAGCCCAGGATCCCTGAATATCCCCAGGCAGTTATGACCCCTGCCACCTGAGGCAGCCTCGGCAACCTCAGAAACATGTACTTCTGTGCCACTTGTCCACTGATTGGCACTGAGCTTCAGTCTGGAACAAGTGTTTTGGAGCAAGCCCAGTCTTCCACATCCAGGAACTGGGAAACTGAACCATGGTGTGTATGACTCACCATAAAGCTGCAGGTAAGTTAGTGAAGACTTGGGACCCAGGAACTCTGGTTCTAAGGCTAGGAGACTTCCAGGAATGGAGACATGAAATAAAGTTCAGTTGCATCAACTGCTAGGCAAGTCTCAGATGTCTGCAGGCACCAGAGTGGAATTTCCTTTCCCATTACCCCTCAAGTCTGGTCCTGATTTTATCAGTATACCTGCTTTCTTGTAGCAGCAGTAAAGCAATACTGAGGGCAATTTCTTCTGGGTTTCAAGCACAGTAGAGGATACCCTGCTGTAGTGACCCCATTAAGCAGTTGGACAGGTGGTTACTGACTCACTCCCAACTCAGAATCCTCAGAGCTCCTGCTCCTTATTCACATAACACAGAACCGTGGGTGACTGGGTAATATAGACCTGCATTCACAGTGAGAAGCATTCTATTCTCAGCCTTCTGGCCACTTAGATACTGTATCTTAATGTTTCCTCAAAGAACTCTTGGCTGAGCAAGGTTGGGGTCTGAGACTAGCCTGTATGTAGGGGATGTGTTACCTCTTTGATGCTCAAAATATGACTTGGAAATTCAAAGGCCTGGGAGGGTTCCAAAACATATGCATGTCTTTTAAGGACTTTCCTTTATGAATCTCGTTAGAGAAAAAGGACAGAACAAATCTGGACATCTCTGGGTCCCTGCTAACTGTGAGTAGACATCCAGCCACCAGGGTTCAGAGTCATGTGTTCATGTTATTCACAAGCCACCAGTGAAGAAGGAATGGAGGAAAGAGATTTTGAACAGAGATCGGTTTGGTCAGAGGACCATGAGAAGCACACCGGCCAAGATGAAACAAGATTGATTGCTTGTTTCTTTGTTCTATCGGTGCCTTGGCATTTCTACCCCTCAGGACAAGTACATGGGGAAAGTCAGAGTCATTGTTGGTGCCCCTGAAACCTGATGTTCCCGGTGATAATAAGTTTTTGTACACATCCCTGAGTCCAGAGCCTATTCAGCCTTGTGATAGCCGCAGGTTCTTCCCTCTTGAGAACGCTGACATAGATCATTGCTGGTAACTCACACCTGAAGTATGGGGTGACGACATGGTGATTGACCTATAGGCCAAGTTCCAAGCATGGAAGAAAGATTGACAGTGGAAGGGTAGCCATTTATCAAGCTTGGGTACATGGGTCCTTAGTAGTGCCTACTTCTGAAATCTAGAATGCTTTTGCATGGCCAGGTCCTTCTCAACATTTAATATCATCTCAAATGAGTCTTTCTCAGGCTTGCTTTCCCTGCCCACTCCACACTCACAAGCACACACTCTGATCCAAAAAGTTCCTATAGACACTTCTGTCCATCAAAAAAATAATTACCAAACTGGAAAAGTGGAAGAGGGATAAATTGAATTTGAGATTAATATAGTATACTATTATATTTAACAGATAATCAACAAAGACCTATGAAACAGCACAGGGATTCTGCTCAATAGTCTGTAATAACCTGTATGAGAAAAGAATCTAAGAAAGAATGGATACATGTGTATGAATAAGGGAATTAAATTCACACACAACTATTATTAATACAATACTGTAAGTCAACTGTACTCCTATATAAATTAAAAGTTAAATTTAGGAGGGCAGTTTTATGAGGGCAGAGAAATATGACAGAGAGACCACTTTCTCCTGCACAAATTTATCAAAAGGACATTTGAACACAGGGCAAATTCCACAAAACAAATTCTGAAATCTGGCAAAGGACAGCAGGCACCCCAAAATGCAGCCCATTGTCTTCAAAAAGAGGTAGGACAAAATATAAAGGATAAAAAGAGGTGAAAGAGGTAGGGATGGAGACCTATCCCTGGAACCGGGGGTTGGCAGTGGCATAAAAGAGGAGAGGTTTCCAAACACCAGGAAAACTTTTCACTGGCGTGTCTGTGGGGGAGTTTTGGAATATTAGAGGACATCATAACCAGGAGGGAAAATAAATAAATAAATGAAACCCACAGATTACATGCAGAATGGCAACTCCCAGTGGAGAAGAAGCCCAGACACTTGGGACCACCACCAGCAAACAGGGCTGAAGAAGGAGGCATGAGCTGCTTTGTTTATGGTAAGGACCTGGCCTGAATTCCCTGAGGGCAAGCTAAGAGAGATAATGTGAAATAGCAACCCAACTTTGGGATAACCAGAGAGAGAGAGAAAAATCAGAGAGAGAGAGAGAACTCTCCTGTGAAAAGCCCTAACTTAAGGCACTGCTGGGCCCACTCACAGAACAAAGGACTGATTGAATACCAGAAGAAAGCTAGCCAGCTACAGACAGGCCCATCCCCGTCAGAGTCAGAGAGGCAGGCCATCAACAGCCAGAGCTGAAAATGGGTATTCTCGGCCCCAGAGACAGCATCCTCTAGCAAAATGCGAGCAGGCTCCCAGTTCATAACCAAGTCTTCCTGGGATCCTGGACAGTTAACATCAACCGGGAGGATCACAGCCAGAGATCAGCTCTCCAGAAGACACACATAGCACACTTGTGCACCCAGGAAACCAAGCGGCTGAGACTGGGGAAATGATAAGATTCACCACACCTATTAAGTGTGTGCACATCAAGCACCTGGTCCTTGAGTTTCTCAGACCTGGGAAGAGCACAAAACGCAGGCGCAATCGAGTCTGCACCTTTGTGGAATACCTGAGAATATGAACATGAGCAGCTTAGACCTGGGAAGTGTATACAACCAGGGTCCACTTTAGACAGGTCCCCTGCAGAGCAACCTGAAGCCTGAGCATTGTAGACTGTGAATGCACACATGTCATGAGCGGAGACAAACTCAGTGTGGCTGAGACACTGTGAGCACACCCCACACTCGCTGGTGATGTTTGTTTGCAGTGTTCCTTACTCCCCACAGCCTGACTGAAAAACTGAACCAAATAAGTGACCACATTCACTCCCTTCTGCCAAGGCAGAAATTAGACACTGAAGAGACTTGCAAAGAGAAGAAAATAAACAGAGGGAACTGCTTTCCAAGTGACAGGAGCAACATATTAAAACCCTATATTTATCACTGACTACATTGGAAGGGGCCTATACATCTTGAGAAGTATAGCAGCAACAAGGAACTATGTGAAACTGAACTGACCCCACACGGCCCACAACACACCCGGAGAAACCTCGAAATATATTATGCCTTTTAATACTTTTTCAATTTTAAGTCTTCTATTACCCTTTAATTTTCATTTTATAACCTACTATTATCTTGCAAAAAAAGAAGACACTATTTTCAAAGAAAACTTCATTATATATATATATATATATAAAATTTTGTGCTTCTGCTTTTGTTTTTTTAAATATTTTATTTTTGAGAGTCTAGCCTCTAATGTAGATTTTTAATCTTTGTTTTTTGTATTTGTTATGAATTTTGAACCTTTAAGAAACCAATCTTCAGATCCCATTTTTACTTAGGAGTGTGATTAATGGCTTGATTGCCCTCCTCTCCTTTTGACTCTCCTTTTTCTCCCCTAGGTCACCTTTATCTCCTCAATTCCCCTTCTCTTCTCTACCCAACTCTGAATCTCTTTGAGTATTCTGGGCTGTGTAGAACACTTAGGAAATTGATTACTGGCTAGATCTGTCTTTTTCCATTTGACTCCCCTCCTCTCCACCTGGTCACCTCCAACCCTTTCATCCCTCTTCTCTTCTTTATATAACTTCGTCAATCTCTCTGGGTGTTCCAAGCTGTGGAGAGCAGATAGGCATTTGATTACTGGCTAGATTACTCTCTCTCTCGCTCTCTCTCTTTCTCTTAATTACTATTCTTCTCCTCCTGATTGCTTGTATCTCCCTCTCTCTTCTCTTCTTCACGTAGCTCAGTGAAACTTTCTGACTGTCCCTCATTGAGGATAATCATTTATCCATTAACATAGATGTTATACCATCAGTGTTGTATGGATGGTGCACTCTTGAGGTCACTCTAAGAATAAGACTGAAAATCAGAGGCATGAGTCGTAAGTCCAAAACCTGAGAACACCAGAGAACTCCTGCTGTCGGGAAAATTAATCAGTGAGAGCTCAACCAAAAGCCTCTGTACCTACATTGAAATCAAGCTCCACCCAAGAGCCAACTAGTCCCAGAAGAAGACAGACGAGGCAAATTCTCCAGCAACACAGGAAAAGAGCCCTGAGCTTTAATATACAAGCTGACCAAAGTCACACCAAACAATAGACATCTCAAAGCCCACTACTGGACACGTCATTGCACTCCTGAGAGAGGGAATGCATCCCCACCCACTAAAACACCTATGAAAGCTTCCCTAATCAGGAAACCTTGACAAGACACTCGTCCAACCCCACCCCAAAGGAGGAACCTCCAAAACATACAGGAGCCACAAACTGCCAGAATACAGAAAGGCCACCCCAAACACAGCAATCTACATAAGATGAAAAGCCAGAGAAATACTCAGCAGGTAAGGTAACATGATAAATGCCCCCCAAGCCAAACAAAAGAGGAGGAAACAGGGAGTCTACCTGAAAAAGAAGTCAGAATAATGCTATTAAAAATGATCCAAAATCTTGACAACAAAATGAAGTTACAGTTAAATAGACTAGAGACAAGCATTGTGAAGATGCAAGAAATGTGTAAAAATAAACTAGAAGAAATGAAGAAGTCAATTAATAATGAATAATGCATTAAATGCAATTAAAAACACTCTGGAGGAAACCAACAGTAGAATGTTGGAGGCAGAAGATAGGATAAGTGTGGTAGAAGATAGATGGTGGAAACAAATGAAGCAGAGAGGAAAAAGAAAGAAAAATTTAAAGAAATGAGCAAATACTCAAGACCTGTGGGACAATGTCAAATATCCAAATATTCGAATCATAGGAATCTCAGAAGAAGGAGACAAAAAGAAAGGATATGAGAAACTGCATGAGGAGATAATAGTTGAAAACTTGCCTAAAATGGGGAAGGAAATAATCACCCAAGTCCCAGAAACCCAGAGAGTCCCAAACAAGAGAAACCCAAGGTGAAACACCCCAAGACACATATTCATTAAATGAGTAAAGATCAAACACAAAGAACAAATATTTAAATCAGCAGGAGAAAAACAAAAATAACACACAAGGGGATTTCCATTAGGATAACAGCTGATCTCTCAGTAGAAACTCTTCAGGTCAGAAGAGAGTGGCATGTCATAAAGTGATGAAAGAGAAAAACCTACAACCCAAATTACTGTACCCAGCAAGGATCTCATTAAAATATGAAAAAGAAATCAAAAGCTTTACAGAAAAGTAAAAGCTGAGAGAATTCAATGCCACCAAACCAACTCTTCAACAATTGCTAAAGGATCTTCTCTAGACAGGAAACACAGAAAAGATTTATAAACTCAAACACAAAACAACAAAGTAAATAGCAATGGGATCATACTTATCAATATTTACCTAAAATATAAATAGTCTGAATGTCTCAATCAAAATACAAAGACTGGATGAATGGATACCAAAATTAGACTCCTATATATGTGGTCTACAAGAAACTCACCTCAAACCTAGGGACACATACAGACTGAAAGTGAAGGGCTGGAAAAATATATTTCCTGCAAATCGAGACAAAAACAAAGCAGTATTAGCAATATTCATATCAGATAAAATAGATTTTGAAATAAAGGCTGTGAAAAGAGAAAAAGAAGGACACTACATAATGATCAAAGGATCAAGCCAAGAAGAAGATATAAAATTATAAATATATATGCACCCTACATAGGAACACAATAAGCAAGGCAAATGCAAACAAGTATGAAAGAGGAAGTTAATAATGACACAATTATAGGGGGAGAATTTAATAACCCACACACACCTATGGATAGATTAACCAAACAGAAAATTAACAAAGGAACACAGACTTTAAATGATACAATGGATCAGTTACACCTAATTGATATCTATAGGACATTTCACCCCAAAACAATGGATTCCACCTTTTTCTCGAGTGCACATGAAACATTTTCCAAGATAGATCACATCCTGGGCCACAAATCTAGCCTTGGTAAATTAAAAACAATTGAAATCACTCCAAGAATTTTTCTGATCACAATGCAGTAAGAAAAGATGCCAACTACAGGGGAAAAAACTATTAAAAATTCCAATGTATGGAGGCTAAACAACACACTTCTGAATAACCCACAAATCACAGAAGAAATTAAAATATGCATAGAAAGGAAGGAAAATGAAAACAGAACAACCTAAAACCTAATGGACATAGAGCAGTGATAAGGGGAACATACATAGCAATACAGGCTTGTTTCAGGAAACAAGGAAAAAGTCAAATAAATAACCTAACTCTACACCAAAAGCAAATAGCAAATGAAGAAATGAAGAACGCCAGGGTTAGGGGAAGGAAAAAAATGTTAAAAAAAATTTAGGGCAGGTATAAATACAAAAGAAACAAAGGAGACCTTAGCAAAAATCAACACACCTAAAAGCTGGTTGTTTGAGAAGATAAATAAAATTGACAAACCATTAGCCAGACTCATCAAGAAACAAAGGGAGAAGAATTAAATCAACAAAATTAGAAATGAAAATGGAGGAATCACAATAGACAACACAGAAATGCAAAGGATAATAAGAGACTACTATCAGCAACTGTATGCCAATAAAATGGACAACTTTGAAGAAATGGACAAATTTTTAGAAAAATGTAACTTTCCAATACTGAATCAGGAAGAAATAGAAAACTTAAGAGACCCATCACAACCACATAAATTGAAACTGTAATCAGAAATCTTCCAGCGAACAAAAGCCCAGGATCAGACAGCTTCACAGCTGAATTTTATCAAAAATTTAGAGAAGAACTAACACCTATGTTACTCAAACTTTGCCAGAAAATTCAGAGGAAGAAAAGCTTCAAAACTCCTTCTATGTGGCCAACATCATCCTGATACCAAAACCATACAAAGAAGGCACTAAAAAAGAAAACTCCTGGCCAATATCACTGATGAACATAGATGCAATATCCTTGACAAAATCATAGCAAACAGAATCCAACAACATATTAAAAAGATCATGCATCATGATCGAGTGGGCTTTATCCCAGGGATGCACAAATCAATAAAAGTGATGGACGACATTAACAAATTGAAAGATAAAAACAATATGATTATCTCAGTTCAGTTAAGATGGCTTCAGTGGCTCAGTGGTGTCTGACCATTTGCGACCCTATGAATCGCAGCATGCCAGGCCTCCCTGTCCATCACCAACTCCCAGAATCCATCCAAACCCATGTCGACTGGGTCAGTGATGCCATCAAACCATCTCATCCTCTGTCATCCCCTTCTCGTGCCTTCAATCTTTCCCACCATCAGTCTTTTCAAATGAGCCAGCTCTTTGCACTAGGTGGTCAACATATTGGAGATTCAGCTTCAGCATCAGTCCTTTCAATGAACAACCAGCACTGATATCACTTAGTATGGACTAGTTGAGTCTCCTTGCAGGCAAAGGACTCTCAGAAGTCTTTTCCAACATCACAGCTCAAAAGCATTAATTCTTCAGCACTCATATTGCTTTATACTCCATCACTCACAGCCAATCGTGATCACTGGAAAAATCATGGTCTTGACTAGATGGACCTTTGTTGATAAAGTAATGCCTTTTCTTTTGAGTATGCTGTCTAGCTTGCTCATAACTTTCCTTCCAAGAAAATTTCATGGCTGCAATTACCATTTGTAGTGATTTTGGAACCCAGAAAGATAAAGTCGGTCACTGTCTCTACTGTTTCCCCATCTATTTGCCATGAAGTTATCGGACCGGATGTTATGATCTTACTTTTCTGAATGTTGAGCTTTAAGTTAGCTTCTTCACTTTCCTCTTTCACTATCATCAAGAGGCCATTCAGTTCTTCTTCACTTTCTGATATAAGGGTGGTTTCACTTGCATATCTGAAGTTTCTGAGATTTCTCCTGGCAATCCTATAGATGCAGAGGAATGCTTTGAAAAATTCAGCATCCATTTATGATGAAAACCATTAAGAAAGCAGGAATAGAAGGAATGTAACTTAACAAAATAAAAGCTATATATGACAATCCCACAGCAAATATTTTCCTCAATGGTGAAGAATTGAAAACATTTCCCCTAAAGTCAGGAATATGACAAATGTGCCCAATCTCACCACTACTATTTAACATACGTTTTGAAGTTTTAGCCACAACATTCAGGGGGAAAGAAAAAACTAAAAGAATCCTAGACTGGAAAAGAAGAAAAACCCTAACACCATTTGCAGCTGGCATGATCCTCTACATAGAAAACCCTGAAGACTTCACAGGAAAATTACTAGAGCTAATACATGAATATAATAAAGTGGCAGGATATAAAATTAACACAAAAAAATCCCTTGCATTCCTATACACTAACAATGAGAAACCAGAAAGAGAAATTAAGGAAACAATGTTATTCACAATGACAATAAAAAGACTAAAATCCTTAGGAATAAATCTGCCTAAAGAAACAAGAGACCTTTATATAAAAATCTATAAAACACTGATGAAAGAAATCATAGAAGACTCAAATAGAGGGAGAAATATGCCATATGCCTGGATAGGAAGAATCGATACAGTGAAAATGAGTATACTACCCATAGCAATCTATACATTCAATGCAATCCCTATCAAGCTACCAATGGTATTTTTCACAGAACTAGAACAAATACTTTCACAATGCGTATGGGAATAGAATAAAATCTGGAAGAACCAAAGTAACCTTGAGACAGAAAAATGGAACTGAAGGAATTAACCTGCCTGACTTCAGGCTGTACTGCAAAGTTACAGTCATCAAGACAGTATGGTACTGGCACAAAAACAGAAATATAGATCAATGGAACAAAAAGAAAAGCTCAGACATAAATCCACACACCTATGAACACCTTATGTTTGACAAACTAAGCCAGAATATACAAGTAGAGAAGGTCATCTCTTTAACAAGTGATGCTGGGAAAGGTGGTCAACCACATGGAAAAGAATTAAACTAGAACACTTTTTAATACCATAGACAGATATAAACTCAAAATGGGTTAAAGATCTAAATGTAAGAATAGAAACTATAAAACTCCTAGAGGAAAACATAAGCAAAACACTCTCTAACATAAATCATAGCAGGATCCTCTATGACCCACCTACCAGAGTAATGGAAATAAAAGCTAAAATAAACAAAATGCACCTAACTAAACTTATAAGCATTTGAAAAACGAAGGAAACTATAAGCAAGCTGAAAAGGCAGCCTTTAGAATGGGAGAAAATAATAGCACATGAAGCAACTGACAAAAAACCAATTTCAAAAATATGCAAGTAACTCCCGTAGTTCAATTCCAAAAAAAAAAAAAAAGAAATGACCCAATCAAAAACATGATGTGCCAAATAACTAAACAGACATTTCTCCAAAGAAGACATACAGATGGCTAACAAACACACGAAAAGATGCTCAACATCACTCATTATCAGAAAATTCAAATCAAAACCACAACAAGATACCGTCTCATGCCAGTCAGAATGGCTGCTATTCAAAAATCTACAAACAGCAAATGCTGCAGAGGGTGTGGAGAAAAGTGAACCCTCTTATACTGTTGGTGGGAATGCAATCTAGTACAGTCACTATGGAGAACAGTGTGGAGATTCCTTAAAAAACTGGAAATACATCTAACATATGACCCAGCAATCCCAAAGCTGGGCATACACACGGAGGAAACCAAAACTGAATGAGACACTTGTATTCCAATGTTCAATGCAGCACTGTTTACAATAGCCAGGACATGGAAGCAATCTAGATGCTCATCAGCAGGTGAATGGATAAGCTGTGACACACATATACAGTGGAATATTACTCAGCCATTAAAAAGAACACATTTGAATCAGTTCTGATGAGTTGGCTGAAACTAGAGCCTATGAATCAGAGTGGAGTAAGTCAGAAAGAAAAACACCAAAAGAGTATAGTGACGCATATATATGGAATTTAGAAAGATGGCAATGATGACTCTATATGCGAGACAGCAAAAGAGATACAGAGGTATAGAAGAGTCTTTAGGAATCTGTGGGAGAAAGTAACAGTGGGATGATTTGAAAGAATAGCAATGAAACAAGTATATTATCATATGTGTAACAGGTTTTCAGTACAGGTTCTCTGCATGAGAGGGGATGCTCAGGGCTGGTGCACTGGGATGACCCTGAGTAATGGGATGGGGTGGGAGGTGGGAGGGGTTTCAGAATGGGGAACGGATGTACACCCATGGCGGAATCATGTAAATGTATGGCAAAACCAACAGGATAATGTAAAGGAAAAAATTAATTTATTTATTTAAAAGATAATTAAAAGCTAATTTTTAATGGTTATCTCCAGATATCCATGGGTTCTTTAGATTCACAAAATTCCAGATATGATGATGGAGATGGCAGAGTGGGTGCAGAAATCTGAAGATTATCTGAGATTGCCTTTTCCTGAGCTTTGGTGTATTTGCTTCTAGCTTCACCTTTGATTTGCCTCTGGAGGATCTAATACAAGGGCTCCCAGTCACCAGCTGGGTGTAAGTTGAAGAAATAGAGGTAAGTGCTCCTGGGAGAGTGAATTCCTAGCTGCCAATCCTTGGGTTGAGGCATGTTTGAGGCACAAGTTATGTCCCAACTTCCCTGTGAAAAATGCTGTAGCTTCCCTCTCCATGACTTGCATGAAATCAGACCCAGACTGGTTTCATCCTTTTTCATGCCCAGTTTCCCCTGAGACCTCACTGGTTTGTCTGGGGTATTTTACTTTTTCAATTTTGGCTGCACTAGGTCTTCATTGCTGCACTAGGTCTTCAGGACTTCTCTATTTGCAGTGAGGATGGGCTACTCTGTAATTGCAGTGCACTGGCTTTTCAATCCCGTGCTTCTCTTGATGCAGATCACAGGCTCTAGGGCACTCAGGCTCAGCAGTTGCGGCGCACTGGCTTAGTTTCCCTGAGGCATTTGCAATCTTCCCAAAGCAGCCCTCAAGGGCCTATCTTAAGGACTTGATCTAAAAGGAAATCCCTCTGGAAAGAATTTGAAATAAATCACTTTTACGTGAAACTTGTCACCATGGCGTATTAATGAGGGGACACATGTAGGATTCTCTCCTAATTCAGGCAACTTCCTGAAATCAGGACTGATTTTGGTTTCCCTCCCAAGTGTTCCTACATCATCTTGAAGCTGTCCCTGCCCCATGACTGTGTATATGTGCTTTGTACTTCCTAAAACTCACAGTAGACCACATCTTCCAGAGGGCACAGCTGTCACTTGACTCACTTGTAAGTATATGTCAGGAGATCTTGTTTCATTATAGCAGACTGTAATGTCACAACAAGGCTAACACAGAGATCAGTTATTAGATTATGAGTGTTAGGTTACAGGTTCAATTACTATAATCAAACCCTGAATAATATTGTCTGAAAAACAATATAATTTCAATTCTCTTTCAAATAATGTTAGTGCAGGTCTCTCCAAAGAGATGGGAAACCACTTATTTCTTGTCACATCTCCCACCTTTGCTACTTACCTCTGGTCTAACATGGCTGCTCCAGCTCCTATCACTGCATCTGCATTCCTGTTAGTGGGACAGAAAATAATACTTGCATTTGGAAGTGACATATCACCTTGACTCAAATTCCACTGGCTGATGTATCTTCCATGGTCATGGCAAACCTGGGGTGGTGGGTACACAGAAGGGCAGGGGAATGTGATCCTACTACAGGACATTCATGATGAGTAACAAGGGCCACCAGCCTTCATTCATGTCCCTGTAATTCATTCTATTTTGCTTCTCCCCACCCAGCTCTCAGCTTGTTTTGACCTCCATATACGGATATGAATGAGGTTATAATATAGGACATTGCCCAGGTTGAACAAATATGCAGAAAACAAGAAAGGAACAAAAGTAAGAAAGCATAAAAATTCAAAATCAATAGGAAAACATGCGTGTAATCATAATTTTGCATTTATACAATTTAGGTATGCCTGTGGTTGATTCATCAATTTATAAAAATAATAAGAGAAATGTAAAATATAAATATATTCACTAAATCCAACAAAATAATAAAGCTATACCATCTTAATCACATAGTAATATTAGGATTAAGTTTGGATGCACATGACAAGAAACTAAAACAACCGTAAGTTTACCAAGGTAAACTTGATTTTTCTCTCCAACTGAAACAAAGCTAGTGACGGGCCAAGCAGAGCTTGGGTGGTGTCTCTCTCCAAGGTTACATGATTCTCCAATACAACTGCAGGAGTTCAGCTATCACAACTCAAATCCAGGCAGCAGTTAGGAAGAAGGTGAGAAAAAGAAGAGTCTCATCTCTCAGATAAATTAGCTCCTTGAAAGTAGTCTTCCAAGAAATCTCTCTTAGATGTCTGCTTGCCTCACAAAGTCACCAGTCATGACTAAAAGCACAGGTGGGTAGGAAATGCAGTCCTATAGCGACTGAGCTCATGGCTCTATAATAAACTATTTTCAGTTTTTAAAGAAAAGCAGAGAATAGATCATTTTGTAGGGAGCCAGCAGCTCCTGCCTTAAAGAACAAAGCTTATCTGAATGGATTAGGCTGAATGGTTGGACGCAGTGTGGAAGCCAGGAGGGAATCTGAATTATGCTCCACATAAAAGAGACAGACTGGTCAGTCGTTTGGTCTAGGACTGAAGTAAGGATTATACATACCACATGACCCAATTTGGTTAGAAAACAGCATTCCCAACTCAGATCATAAATCTCTCAATTCTTCAGCACCTACACACCTTGTTTTGTCCCCTCACATTCTGACCTATCTGTCTCTCTTCCTTATTTCTGTTCACATCATTTCTGCATCCAGTCCACCAGCATTCAAAGATCCAGTATTGAGGAGTTAGTAACACTTTCTAGAAGTGGGTAGAAACACAATGACTATTTCTAGTTTAGTATTAGAGTGAGGAAACCCAGATCCACCCACCAGAACACCACACAAGCTTTCCAAACCTGGAAACATTGACAAAACACCATTCCATCCTCACCCATAGTGAGGAACCTCCAAAATAAAGAGATAACACAGCAATATAAACAAGATGAAAATGCATAGAAATACCCAGCAGGTAAAGGAACAGGATAAATGTCCTCCAGACCAAACAAAATATGAGAATATAGGAAATCTACCTGATACACAATTCTTAATAATTATAGTGAAAATGATCCAAAATCTGAAAAACAAATTGTAGTTACAGTTCAATAACCTGCAGGCAAGGACTGAGAAGATGCAAGAAAGGTTAAACAACGACTTAGAAGTACTGTAAAGGAGTCAAAATGCCATGAATAATGCAATAAATGAGATCAAAAACACCCTGGAGGAACTAAAAGTAGAATAACAGCAATAGAAGACAGGATAAGTGAGATAGAAGACAGAATGGTAGAAATAAATGAAACAGAGGGGTAAAATGAAAAAAGAATTAAAATAAATGAGGACAATCTCAGAGACCTCTTGGACACTGTTAAACGCACCAATATTCGAATCATAGGAGTCCCAGAAGAAGAAGACAAAAAGAAAGAACATCACAAAATACTTGAGGAGATAATAGATGAAAACATCCCTAAATTGGGAAAGGAAATAATCACTCAAGTCCAAGAAACTCAGAGAGTCCCAAACAGAATGAACCCAAAGTGAAACACCCCAAGACACATATCCATCAAATTAACAAAGATCAAACAAAAATAGCAAATATTAAAAGCACCAAGGGAAAAACAACAAATAACTCACAAGGGGAATCCCATAAGGATAACAGCTTACCTCTAAGTAGAAATGCTTCAGGCCACAAGGGAATGGCAGAACATACTTCAACTCATGAAAGAAAATGATCTACAACCCCGATTACTGTCCCCAGCCAGGATCTCTTTCAAATTTGAAGGAGAAATCAAAAGATTTACAGACAAGCAAAAGCTGAGAGAATTCAGCAACACCAAACCAGTGTTCCAACAAATGCTAAAGGATCTTTCCTAGCCAGGGAACACAGATAGGGTATATAATCTCTAACCCCAAACTATAAAGCAAATGGCAATGGGATCATACTTATCAATAATTACCTTAAATGTAAACGAGTTGAATGCTCCAACCAAAAGACAAAGATTGGCTGATTGGATACCGAAACAAGACCCCTATATATGTTGTCTACAAGAGACTAACCTCAAACCTAGGGACACATATAGACTGAAAGTTAAAGGCTGGAAAAAAATATTCCATGCATATAAAGAAAAAAAGAAAGCAGGAGTGACAATACTCATATCAGATAAAGTAGACTTTAAAATAAAGGCCGTGAAAAGAGATAAAGATGGATATTACATAATGATCAAAGGATCAATCCAAAAAGAAGAAACAACAATTATAAATATATATGCACCCAACATAGGAGCACTACAATATGTAAGGCAAATGCTAACAAGTATGAAAGGGGAAATTAACAATATAATAATAGTGGGAGACTTTAATACACCACTCACACTGATGGATAGACCAACTAAACATAAAATTAACAAGGAAACTCAAACTTTATATGATACAATGGACCAATTAAACCCAAATGATATCTATATAACATTCCACCACAAAACAATGAATTTCACATTTTTCTCAAGCACACACGGGACCTTCTCCAGAATAGATCACATCCTGGGCCATAAATCTAGCCTTGGTAAATTCAAAAAAATGGAAATCATTCCAAGCATAATTTCTGACCACAATGCAGTGAGATCAGATATCAATTACAGAAGAAAAACATTTAAAAATTCCAACATATGGAGGCTCAACAACACAATGCTTAATAAACAACAAATTGCAGAAGAAATCATATAAGAAACCAAAATATGCATAGAAATGAATGAAAATGAAAACAAAACAACCCAAAACCTATGGGACACTGTAAAAGCATTACTAAGGGGAAAGTTCATAGCAATACAAGCTCGCCTCAGGAAACAAGAAAAAAAGTCAAATAAATAACCTAACTTTACACCTAAAGCAACTAGATAAAGAAGAAATGCAGAAGTCGAGGGTTAGTGAAAGGAAAGAAATCTTAAAGATCAGGGCAGAAATAAATTCAAAGGAAACAAAAGAGACCATAGCAAAAATCAACAAAGCTAAAAGCTGGTTCTTTGAGAAGATAAATAAAATAGATAAACCATTAGCCAGACTCACCAAGAAACAAAGAGAGAAGAATCAAATCAACAAAATTAGAAATGAAAATGGAGGAATCACAACAGAAAACACAGAAATATAAAGGATCATAAGAGACAATTATCAGCAACTATATGCAAATAAACTGGACAGCATGTTTTTTTCACTGAGGGCTTTTCTCATGGTCTTCACTCTCCTTAGAGGTATTCTTTCACCAAGCATTTGACAAAGAAACAAATAAGCTACAGTTAGCTCTCAGTGTTTAGTTATAACTGTCATTGGAATGGCACTGTGTATTTTAAAATCGTTTTTATGAGTCACATTATTATCAGAATTTTATGCATATAGCATGGAAAAGATATAGATTTGAATACAGGTTCTGTTCTGTAATGTTGGGTAAGACATATGACCATGTGTGTTCTCAGTCTCCCCCTTGGGTAAATGGTGGAATGCAAGAATTTGAACCCTCCAAATAGAATATATTGGGGATAACTGAAGTGATGGATATAAGGTACATGATTAATTGGAAGTCTCAACAATGACATTCATTAACATTGCTGTTGCCATCCTACTATATTGTTCCCACAGAAGATCAGGGAAGGAGGAAGAAGGGGGATTCTTATCCTCTTTAACAAGGGAAGCATTTGAAATCCAAGATGTTTTTGAGTTGGTTCTGGTCATACAGTTTGTCAGATAAAAAACCATGTATCTTTATCCAAGTTGAAAGAGAAGAGAGAGTTCAAAGAAGAATCCAGGAGATAGGGAACAAGTCAGGTAAACTCAGAGGCTCGAAAAGGAAGGATGAGTAAAATGAAAAAATAATAGAAAACAACACAGAGAGAAATACACTCACAGAGAATTCCAATGAGGTGGAGAGATAAATGATAGTGGCACAGAAATGCAAGCATTCACATATACACACTGAAGTAGAGAAGGAACAAAAAAAACCATGTTGAATAAAATCTAGAAATGTGCTATTCCACAGGACCACACCTACATCTGCATAGACTGGGCACTGAACAATTTCAAGGAGTTCCATTTTCAATAGGTCATGAGATTACTGGTCTCCAAGAGTTGTGCAACCATGCAAATCTACACCAACACCCTTGGAACCCACAGTTCCTATATCAAGATACTTATCAATACGTAAGAGTTGAACTTTAAGACTATCGGGGAAATATTCCATTCCCTTCTCAACCTGAAGAGTGGAAGAATAATCAGATCAAAAGAAAAATCTGGGAAAGAATATGATGTGGCTTACAGTCCCCATACTTAAATGATTATGTACTCTGAGAAGGCCATGAACCCAAGGAGCACAAGACACTTCATGCTTCTTTCCTGACTCCAAGTACTCGGGGAAGTTCAGGTTCTTAGCATGTAGTGGTGACCAGGAACTCACAATTGTATATGCTCTGTTCTGCACTAGTTTTGCCCTTTAGGGAATTAATAGATCTGAAAAAAAAATCACAAAGCTCTCGATAAATTGCTTACCTCACTCAATGTCCTTGGTGAGTGGACTTTGAAGCTTCTCAGAATACAGAGAATTGAACTCTGATCTCTTCCTTAAAGCTTGGCTGGAAAATCAAACTGATCTGCATGGACATCTAAGAAGATGGAGAACCTTGCCTATGTGGAGAAAAAAGCTGCTAAGAACATCATGCAAATGGATATAGGGGCCATGCTCAACATTCTTGGTTTCATTTTATCTTCCTACCACTTCTATGAGATATGGATTGCTGTCTTTGTTGAGGAGGACATTGCTAGGAGCATAAGCTGTGAAATGGCAAAGTGAGAACTTCAGGGATAGCCCAGGGACATACAACTGGCTTTAGGTAGTGGGTCTAATGACAGTTACTAGGGGCAAGTATGAAGCCAGTCTACATCAAAGATATAGGGCAGAGCAGTACTTCAGTTGCATGGTTTCAGTATTGGAATAAATGTCATATGCATCCACAAGATATTAGGAATCATCCAACAAATGTACAAGGAAGAACTGTGTGCTGGGTTCTGGGTTAAAAGTTTCAAAGTCAAAGTTGATCAAGACAAAAGTGGTCTTTATCTTAAGAGAGCTTGCAGTCTAGTTCTCTCAAACTCATGGCCCCATAAGGCAATGGAAATGATACTAGTACTAGGGGACCATGTTGGACCCTTGGCAACTCAGACCTTCCCACTGAGGCAGTCTTTCCTCCACTTCAACTATACTTGAAAGCAGGCTACTTGGCCATGTTTTCAAGAGAAGTCAGAAGTTTAGGTATTTGTGTAAAATCTAATGATTTTAATGTGAGCAACTAAGCGCCCCCCCAAAAAAAAACAGTGGGAACAAAATCTCCACAACGATGTGCTGGAATCACCCTTCGTTATCTGCAGGTTTTTAATTCTGGCCAAGAGTTGGTAATGCAGTGAAGTTGGAGAGGAATTTAATTAAAGTTGGTTGATTTACAAAGAGGCTGAATGCATAATAAACATGTTTGTTTCCTTTCTATTTATAAAGAAAGGTCAACAGAGACATACAAACCAATGAAAATAACTGATGAAGATAAATGGATATATTTCTGATATAATTTTCCCATAGGGCCTATGCCATGAAAATTTTTTTCTGCCAAACCTAACATACAAAAAAATAACTTTTCAATGTCATACCAATCAAAGAGTACAAAACAACTGTGACATCCAAAGTAAAATGTTTAATGATTCATCCAGGACTCTCAAGGTCTATTTCTGCAGGCGATCTATCCAGGCCTGTCCCTTGAATACAATAGGAGCTCCTCCTGGTTGCCAGGTGTGTATAGATGGGGCAATGTGTCTTAACCTTCATCTTTGCATATGGTTTAAATTCAGTTTTGGTGATTCAATCTCAACAAGGGGAATATGATGTCACTGAAAAATGACACACAAAATTCCCTTTGAAATATGATATTGGAGAAGACTCTTGAGATTCCCTAGGACTGCGCAAAGATCAAACTAGTCTGTCCTAAAGGAAATCAACCCTGAAGAGTCACTGGAAGGACTGATGCTGAAGCTGACGTTACAATTATTTGGCTACCTGATGGGAAGAACTGTTTCATTGGGAAAGACCCTGATGTCTGAAATGACTCAAGGCAGGAGCAGAAGGAGAAGACAGAGAATGAGATGGTTGCATGGAATCATCAACTTGAGGAATATGAGCTTCAGCAATCTCTAGGAGTTGGTGATGGCTAGGCAAACCCGGCATGCTGCAGTCTATGGCATTGGAAAGAGAAGGTATAGACTGAGTGACTGAACTGAACTGAACAAATTGAGAACAAAGACTAATAAACTTACTTGCATCAAGTTGGTGACTAGCTGCCTATAACAGCACATTACTTAAGTGGCTTTAATATTCAGAATTATGACTCTACATTCAGAGTGGAATATCTTCTAAGGATGAACATAACTACTGATCATTCAAAACAAAACTAAAGAAAACCAAAAGAACAAAAAAAGAGAAATCTAAAACGATATTCAACAACTTCAGTTCAGTTAAGTCGTTCAGTCATGCCCTACGCTTTGTGACCCAATGAACTGCAGCATGCCAGGCCTCCCTGTCCATCACCAACTCCCAGAGTCCACCCAAACCCATGTTCACTCTTCTCATCACCTCTTTGACCACTTCCAATTTACCTTGATGTATGGACCTAAAATCCCTGGTTCCTATGGAATAGTGCTCCTGAAAGCATCAAACCTTGCTTTTTATCACCAGAACAATCCAAAACTGGGTGTTGTTTTTGCTTTGGCTCCATCCTTCATTCTTTCTGGAGTTATTTCTCCACTCATCTCCAGTAGCATATTGGGAACCTACCAACCTGGACAGTTCATCTTTCAGTGTCCTATCTTTTTCCTTGTCATACTGTCCATGGGGTTCTCAAAGCCAGAATATTGAAATGGTTTCCCATTCCCTTCTCCAGTGGACCACATACTCTCAGACCTCTCCACCTTGACCCATCTGTCTTTGGAGGCCCCAAACTGCATGCCTTAGTCTCACTGAGTTAGACAAGGCTGTGGCCTGTGTGATCAGATTGGCTAGTTGTCTGTGTTTGTGATTTCAGTCTGACTGCCCTCTAATGCCATCTCTCAGGGCGCACACTCTTACTTGGGTTTCTCTTACCTTGGATTTGTGGTATGTCTTCACAGCTGCTTCAGTAAAGCAAAGCCACTGCTTTTTGGATATGGGCTAGCTCCTCTCGGCTACACTTCTGTGATACAGTCGCAGCTTCTGCACTTTCGTGCAGCCATGGGAGCCACCATGAGTAAAAATTCAGCAACTTATTGTACCTGATATTGTTTCTGTTATTGTGACAAAATCTTATGTATGTTAACAGGTAAAAACAAGTCAATAATTAAAATATAAGTTCTGAAGTAAGCCTTTCTGTGGCTAGAATCAGAGGTTCACACATTACACGAAGAAGTTTAATTAAAACCATGCTGTCTTAAAACTTGAAATGTAAGCATAAGTTTGTACCAACCAATTATATTCCTTTTTCTTTTATTTTTAAAGGAAAAAGTGTACTTCCTCCTCTGACCACTGTAAAGCCTAGAAGATATGACAACATAGTAACAGTGAGTCTTCTGAGGTCTAAAACGCAGCTTCTAAATACATTGCCCATGAGATGATCCATGGATTCTTAAAGAGATGGCTGATTTCAGGACTGGGATAAGAAATGCACAAAATAATCTTGGGAATCTTGATGGACCAGAAAGCTGAAGTACTTCAATGACCAGTGGGGACTGGACAGAAAGTTTAGTTATTCAAAATAAAAGGCCAAAAATTTACCACTTTATTGGGCAGAATGACGATTCTGCTACTCAACACACCTCTTACGATTGTCATAGTCTTCCTGTCAAGAAGCAAACTTCTGACTTTACGTCTGCAATCACAATCCACAGTGTTTTAGAGGCTAAGATGAAAAAAAAAATCTGTGATTTCCACATTTGCTCCTTATATTGCCAAGAAGGGTGGGGCTGGATCCCATGATATCTTAGTTTTTTAATATTTAATTTTAAGCTGGAAGAATGCGTTCAAATGTTAATAGGGAACATCTAATTTGCCACTGTAAACACATTGCTAGGGCATCAACTCACCATTCTAAACAAGTGAAATATAGAAGGGGATATTCATAATGGATGCCTGAGGTTGGCAGCATCACAATCCAAAGCATTCAGACATCTACCAAAGTGAAGAAGCAGGAAAATATGAGCCTCTTTTTGTAGTACCATAGGACATATTTATCTGTATAGGAAATATTCCAATAAAAATTTTGAGCTCCAATATAGATTAGATATGGTGGAATGTGAAGTCAAGTGGGCCTTACGAAGTATCACTATGAACAAAGATAATGGAGGTAATCGAATCCCAGCTGAATCATTTCAAATCCTAAAAGATGATGCTATAAAATGCTGCACTCAGTATGCCAGCAAACCTGGAAAACTCAGCAGAGGCTACTGGACTGGAAAGGTCAGTTTTCATTCCAGTCCCAAAGAAAGGCACTGCCACAGAATCTTCAAACTAGTGCACAATTGCTAATTTCACACATGAGCAAAGTCATGCTCAAAATTTTCCAAGCTAGACTTGCACAGTACATGAACCGAGAAATTCCATATGTTCAAGCTGGAAAGACACAGGAAAGAGATATCCAATTGCGATCATCCATTGGATCATAGAAAAAGCAAGAGAATTCTGGAAAAATAACCACTTCCTCTGCGCTGACACTAAACCTTTGAACATGTGTATCACAAAAAAAAAAAAAACAGGAAAATTCTTAAAGAGATGGGAATAACAGACCTACTTATCTGTCCCTGAAAAACCGTATGCTGGTCAAGCAACAGTTACAGTTTGATGTGCACCGATGGGATGGTTCCAAATAGGAAAGGAGTACATCAACTCTGTATATTGTCACCCTGCTTATTTGTCATATAGGCAGAGTGCAACACGACATGCTGGGCTGGATGAAGAACAAGGTGGCATGAAGACTGTAGGAAATAATATCAATAACTTCATATATGCAAATGACATCACCCTTGTGACAGAAATTGAAGAGGAACTAAAGAGCCACTTGATGAAGGTTAAAGCAGAGACTGAAAACAATGGTTTAAAACTCAGCATTCATAAAGCTAGGATCATGGCATCAGGTCCCATTGCTTGATGGCTAATAAAATGGGAAGCAGTGGAAAAAGTGACAGACATTCTTTTTGGGGCTCAAAAATCACTGCAGATCCTGACTGCATCCATGCAATTTAAAGACACTTGCTCCTTGGAAGAAAAAGTATGACAAACCTAGACTGCATGTTAAAAGGCAGAGACATTACTTTGACAGAAAGGTCCACATAGTCAAAGCTATGGTTTTCCCAGCAGTCATGTATGGAAGTGAGAGTTGTACCATAAAGAAGACTGAGCACTGATGAATTGGTGGTTTTGAACTGTGGTGTTGGAGAAGATTCTTGACACTCCCTTGAACTACAAAGTGATCAAACAAGTCAGACCTATAGGACATTAGTCCTGAATGTTCATTGGAAGGACTGATGCTGAAGCTGAAGTTTCAATACATTGGCCACCTGATGTGAAGAAATGACTCATCTGAAAAGACTGATGCTGGGAAAGATTGAAGGTGGGAGGAGAAGGGGACAAGAGAGGATGAGATGGTTGGATGGCATCACTGACTCAATGGACATGAATTTGAGTAAACTCCAGGGCATGGTGATGGAGAGGGAGGCCTTGCATACTGCAGTCCATGGGGTCACAAAGAGTCGAACTCGACTGTGGGCCTGAACTCAACGGAAATGAACTGAATGTGTCCTGTTGAGGACAGTTTCTCCTTCCTGATTCTGACTAATCCTGCTAGATTGGAATGCATATTATGGGAGTGGGTAGGGTAGGATTCTTCTACTGTTAAATTCGACTCCTGTTATCCTAAACTGTAAATTTTGGGAGTAGGTCTAGCAAAATTTTTACAAGGGTGAGACATTCTTTTGATTTATTGTAATAACAAAATTGAAAAAGTATATAATTCAATTTTAAAGAGTAGTGAGAGGCAACTCTCTGTTTCCATTTTGATGTCTGTGTCAGAAACTTTCTTTGTTCCTTTACTTATTAAAAAAAAAAAGACTCTCCTACACGAAAGCTCTTCAGTGGTTAAGCCTGGTCCCTGATCCCGAAGCTAAATCTTCTTTTTCAGAGATCACGGACCCAACATTGTTCACCATAAGCTGTCAATATGAGATGTTTATTTTCTTTGAAACAAAATATCGTATTTGGTACATAAAAGCATTTTCCCACAAACACTCATTATGTATATTTTGTGACATGGTCATCTCTTCCCTAAAATACTCCAGAAAAAATGAATAAAAAGTAAAAACAGTAAATAAAATGAGGGTGTGTCTTGGTTTAAAAGCAGATTCCAATCAAGAAGTGGGCCAAAGTACTAAACAGACATTTTGCCAGAGAAGACATAAAAATGGCTAACATACACAAGAAAAGATGCTCAACATCACTCATTATCAGATAAATGCAGATAAAAACCACAATGAGGTACCACTTTACACCAGTCAGAATGGCTGCCATCCAAAACTCTACAAGCAATAAATGCTGGAGAGGATGTGGAGAAAAGGGAACACTCTTACACTGTTGGTGGGGATGCAAACTAGTACAGCCCCAATGGAGAATAGTGTGGAGATTCCTTTAAAAACTGGAAATATAACTGCCAAATGACCCAGCAATCCCACTGCTGGGCATACACACTGAGGAAACCAGAATTGAAAGAGACACATGTACCCCAATATTCAATGCCGCACTGTTTGCAGTAGTCAGGACATGGAAGCAACCTAGATGTCCTTCAGGAGATGATTGAATAAGAAAGCAGTGGTGCATATACACAGTGGACTATTATTCAGCCATTAAAAAGAACACATTTGAATCAGTTCTAATGAGTTGGCTGAAACTAGAGCCTTTGATGCACAGTGAAGTAAGTAAGAAAGAAAAACACCAATAAAGTATAGTAACATATATATATGGAATTTAGAAAGATGGTTATGATTACCATGTATGCAAGTCAGCAAAAGAGACACAGATGTATAGAACAGTCTTTTGGACTCTATGGGAGAGGGCAAGAGTGGGATGATATGGGAGAACGTAATTGAAACATGTAAATTATCATATGTAAAATGAATCGCTAGCCCAGGTTTGATGCATGATACAGGGTGCTCAGGGCTGTTGCACCGGAATGACCTAGAGGGATAGAATTGGGAAGGCGATGGAAGGGGGGTGCTGGAAGGGGAACACATGTATACCCATGGTGCATTCATGTTAATGTATGGCAAAAGCAACAAGATAATGTAAAGGAAAAAATGATGAATTAATTAAAAATAAGTAAATAACATCAGATTGGGACAGTTGCAACGGATTGAATCCTGCCAACCCCAGAATTCTTTTATTTTATTTTATTTTATTTATTTTTTTATTGTTTTTGCCATACAATGTCATGATATCACCATGGGTTTACCTATGCTTCCCCTCCAGAACCCCCCTCCCTCCTCCCTCCCCCCGGGAAATCTCTCTGTACCAGCCCCGAGCATCAATCCTGGGCTGGCGATTGATTACACATATGATAATTAACTTGTTTCAATGCCCTTCTCCCATATCATCCCACCCTTACCCTCATCCACAAAGATCAAGAGTCTATTCTATACCATCTGCGTTCCTTTTGCTGTCTCGCATGTTGGGTTCTCGTTACCATCTTTCTAAATTCCATATATATGTGTCAATATACTGTATTGTTGTTTTTGCTTCTGGCTTACTTCCCTCTGGATAATGGGCTCCAGTTCTGTCCATCTGAGTAGAATTGCTTCCAATGAATTTTCTTTAATACTGAGTAATATACCATTGTGTATATGTACCACAGCTTTCTTATCCATTCGTCTGTTGATGGGCATCTAGGTTGCTTCCATGTCCTGGCTATTGTAAACAATGCAGCGATGAACATTGGGGTACATGTGGCTCTTTCAATTCTGGTTTCCTCGATGAATATGCCCAGCAGTGGGATTGCTGGGTCATATGGCAGGACTATTTGCAGCTTTTTAAGGAACCTCCACACTGTTTTCCATAGTGGCTGTACTAGTTTGCATTCCCACTAACAGTGTAAGAGCGTTCCCTTTTCTCCACATCCTCTCCAGCATTTATTGCTTGTAGACTTTTGGATGGCAGCCATTCTGACTGGTGTAAAGTGGTACCTCATTGTGGTTTTGATTTGCATTTCTCTGATAATGAGTGATGTTGAGCATCTTTTCATGTGTTTGTTAGCCATTTTTATATCTTCTTTGGAGAAATGTCTGTTAAGTTCTTTGGCCCACTTTTTAATTGGGTTGTTTAATTTTCTAGAATGGAGCTGCAGGAGTTGCTTGTATATTTTTGAGATTAATTGTTTGTCCGTTGCTTCATTGGCTATTATTTTCTCCCATTCTGAAGTCTGTCTTTTCACCTTGCTTATAGTTTCCTTTGTTGTGCAAAAGCTTTTAATTTTAATTAGGTCCCATTTGTTTATTCGTGCTTTTATTTCCAATATTCTGGGAGGTGGGTCATGGAGTATCCTGCTTTGGGTTATGGCAGAGAGTGTTTTGCCTATGTTATCCTCTAGGAGTTTTATAGTTTCTGGTCTTATGCTTAGATCTTTGATCCATTTTGAGTTTATCTTTGTGTATGGTGTTAGAAAGTGATCTAGTTTCATTCTTTTACAAGTGGCTGTCCAGTTTTCCCAGCACCACTTGTTAAATAGGTGGTCTTTTCTCCATTGTATATTCTTGCCTCCTTTGTCAAGGATAAGGTGTCCATAGATGTGTGTATTTATCTCTGGACTTTCTGTTCTGTTCCATTGATCTATATTTCTGTCTTTGTGCCAGTACCATACTGTCTTAATGACTGTGGATTTGTAGTATAGCCTAAAGTCAATATCCATTTATGATAAAAACCCTCCCAAAAGCAGGAATAGAAGGAACATACCTCAACATAATAAAAGCTATATATGACAAACCCACAGCAAACATTATCCTCAATGGTGAAAAACTGGAAGCATTCCCCCTGAAATCAGGAACAAGACAAGGGTGCCCCGTCTCACCACTACTTTTCAACATAGTTTTGGAAGTCTTGGCCACAGCAATCAGAGCAGATAAAGAAATTAAAGGAATCCAGATTGGAAAAGAAGTAGTAAAACTCTCTGTGATTGCACATGACATGATCCTCTCTATTGAAAACCATAAAGACTCTACAAGAAAATTACTAGAGCTAATCAGTGAATATAGCCAAGTTTCAGGATACAAAATCAACACACAGAAATCCCTGGCATTCCTATACACTAACAATGAGAAATCAGAAAGAGAAATTAAGGAAACAGTTCCATTCACCATCGAAACAAAAAGAATAAAATACTTAGGAGTATTTCTACCTAAAGAATCAAAAGACTTGTATATAGAAAACTATAAAACACTGATGAAAGAAATCAAAGAGGACAGAAACAGATGGAGAAATGTGCCCTGTTCGTGGATTGGAAGAATCAATATAGTGAAAATGAGTATACTACCCAAAGCAATCTATAGATTCAATGCAATTCCTATCAAGCTACCAGAGGTCTTTTTCAAAGAATTAGAACAAATAATTTCTCAATGTGTATGGAAATGCAAAGAACCTCGTATAGCCAAAGCAATCTTGAGAAAGAAGAATGGAACTGGCAGAATCAACCAACCCCAGAATTCTGATATTGAATCCTTACATATTTTTTTTTCATGTGCAAAATGCTATATTTTGTATTATATTTGCAAATATATATAAACATTGCTATATTTAATTTACAAAGTGAATGTCAATTTAACACACACACACAGGTCAAGGAGGAAGGTATGTACATTCACCAAGTATTGAGAGATGGTTTGAAGTCATTTAGTAAAGTGATGCTGATTGCTCGTCTTGTGTTCTTGGAGCAATAATCATTCAACCAGATAATGGAAAGAACAAACAAAAGAAATTGATCAGAATCTCGTTTTTGAAAATAACTCATCCTTTGAAGACAAGTTTCAGGGAATACCTGCCTTTTGTTGTTGTACAGTAACTCAGTCATGTCTTACTCTTGCAACCTCATGGACTGCAGCATGCCAGGCTACCCTGTCCTTCACTAGCTCCCAGAGTTTGCTCAGATCCATGTCCATTGTGTATGTGATGCCGTCCAATCATCTCATCCTCTGTCCCCCCCTTCTACTCTTTCCCTCCATCTTTCCCAGCATCAGGGTCTTTTCAGTTGTGTCAGCATTTCGCATCACTTAGCCAAAGTATTAGAGCTTCAGCTTCAGCATCAGTCCTTCCCATGAACATTCAAGACTGATTTCCTTTGGGATTGTCTGGTTTGATCTCCTTGCAGTCCAAGGGACTCCCAAGAGTCTTCTCCAGCACTTCGATTCAAAAGCATCAATTCTTTGGTGCTCAGTATTCTTTATGGTCCAACTCTCACATCTGTACACACCTGCCTAGAACCTTCAAATTTTTCTACCAAACAAAAATGCCCATAGAATGTCTGTTCAAGCAATAAAACTAAAATAGGCAAGTTCAGTTCAGTCACTCAGTTGTGTCGAATTCTTTGAGACCCCATGGATTGCAGCATCCCAGGCCTCTCTGTCTATCAACAACTCCTGGAGCTTGCTCCATCATGTCCATCAAGTTGGTGATGTCATCCAACCATCTCATCCTCTGTTATCCCCTTCTCCTCCTGCCTTCAATCTTTCCCAGCATCAGAGTCTTTTCACATGAGTCAGTTCCTCACATCAGGTGGCCAAAGCATTGGAGTTTCAGCTTCAGCATCAATCCTTCCAATGAATATTCAGGACTGATTTCCTTTAGGATGGACTGGTTGGATCTCCTTGCAGTCCAAGGGAATCCCAAGAATCTTCTCCAACACCACAGTTCAGAAGCATCAATTCTTCAGTGCTCAGCTTTCTTTATGGTCCAACTCTCACATCCATACATGACCACTGGAAAAACCATAGCTTTGACTAGATGGACCTTTGGCAGCAAATTAATGTCTCTACTTTTTAACATGCTATCTAGATTGTTCATAGCTTTTCTTCCAAGGAGCAAGCAAGGAAAATAGATAAAACCCATCCCTAATGTTTGCCAGTGCCAGGGGTAAAAGTATGAATGGGTATTCACTTAACCATTTATATATGTATTTAAAAATTACACATCAAGCTACAAAATTATTAAGGAAAAGATGTTCTATTATGCTATCCAGAAAAAGATGCTTGCCTAACAACTTGGAAGCCTATATTCAAGCTAAAATTCTTTTTTTTTATTGTTGTTTTTGCCATATATTGTCATGATATCACCATGGGTTTACATATGCTTCCCCTCCGGGGCCCCCCCCCCTCCCCCCCCCCCCCCCCCCCCGGGAAATCTCGCTGCACCAGTCCTGAGCATCAATCCTGGGCTGGCGATTGATTAGACACATGACAATTAACAAGCTTCAATGCCCTTCTCCCATATCATCCCACCCTTACCCTCATCCACAAAGTCCACAAGTCTATTCTATACATCTGCGTTCCTTTTGTTGTCTCCCATGTTGGGTTCTCATTACTGTCTTTCTAAATTCCATATATATGTGTTAATATACTGTATTGTTGTTTTTGCTTCTGGCTTACTTCACTCTGGATAATGGGCTCCAGTTTCGTCCATCTGAGTAGAATTGTCAAGCTAAAATTCTTAGACTACCTAGAGTTCCATAGCAAAGATGGAGACATGGAGAGAGTCAGTCTCAGGCCAAACCTTACTCTCCCCAGCCCGGCTCTGTTGCATATTTCCAGAGACTGCTATACCATGCATGTAGACACCCCAGCCACCTAGCTAAGCTCATTCTTATACCTGCAAAGAGTATACCCCCTGCTCCCAATACATTCTCTATAGGCATAGGCAGATGAAAACCAATGGCATAATCAAGAGTAGATCTAGGAGAGTGGCTGTACAGTTTCCAGAACCAGTCTTGGGACCATTTGTGCAAGGAATTCTAGGATTCCAGCACCCAGAGCATGATCTAGGTGAAAGTGGTTGTAAAGTGGCATGGACTCTTGGAGGTCAGTTTATGGTGACCAAACTGGTTTAACTATGTCTGTCCTGCTGTTAGCACTGAAAGTCCCATGTCCTGGGAAATGCTTCTTCAGGAAGTTAAAAAGTCCCACTTCTCAATTTTGCATCAAAGGTTAAAGGAGAGTGCAAGGTCCATATGACAACCCCCAAAATATGGGTTTAAATTATTACTGTTTTTAGCATCATACAGATATGGGATTCCCAGAGAGCACAGTGGGAAAGAATCCACCTGCCAATGCAGGAGACCCAGGAGATGCAGGTTCGATTCCTGAGTCAGGAAGATCCCCTGGAAGAGGAAGTGGCAAACTCACTCCAGCATTCTTGCCTGGAAAATCCCATGCACAGAGGAGTCTGACAGGTTATAGTTCGTGGGGTTGCAAAAAGTCAGACACAACTGGGGAACTAAATATGCACACACATTCCGAGTAACACAGGTATGGTGTACGTTGTCCATCTACCCTAGTCACTGTCACTGTCTTTCTTCCCCTGGTTGAAAAATGAGGCTTTCCTAAAGTGATTTTAAGACTCTTGAAGGCATTTTTCTGACTTTTATTTTTATTACATCAATTTTTAGATAATTCTCTCTAATATAAAACTAATGGGCATACTTCTCTTGTGCCATGCATTAATGCTTTTCATTCCAAGCTAGCCTTTCAGAGCTAAGGAAATGTAACAGTCTAAAATTTCTTCAGATTTGGAGACAAGGATGTGGCTGGTTGGCCTCACAGGGAATCAACAGTCACTGTTTTTGAGGCTCAAAGCTACTGCTAGAAGTATTTTGACCTCCTCCTAAGTAAGATCTGCTACATCAAAAATTATTTCAAGCTTTGTTGTGAATCTTCCCAGTCCTCTCTGATATTGTCACCGTGGCTACTACTTCAGACCCAGCCTGGGAGACACAGCATCCTAGGGTCTAGACTATAGATGAATTCTGACAAAGGGATCCTTAGAGTATAAGTTGATCTACATAATTATCAATATCAAAATAACATTTATTCAGTGGAAGCCCCACATCTGTATAATATATACCCAGGAAGGAAGGACTCTGACTCAATCACTGTGAAAAATAAGACTTTCTAGGGTGAAAAGTCCAGTATTGTACCTTCATTTTATCTAGATATTATCCTCTAAGGGTTCTGGGGAATAATGGCCAGGTCTTCAGCTCTTATCAGAAGCCAGGAAAGAATCCTAGCACCTCACTCTGGTGAGGCTATGGGAATAAACCCTGGGGAAGGCTTTTCCAGGTACATGAGAAGCCTTTTCCTTGAGTGTTGATTCAAGTTTTCCACAGTCTAGAGTACTTGTATCAGAGGCACTCAAGAATTTTGTATCTTATAAAAGATTTTCTTCCTGCTTCCATCTTAACTGTATCTGCTCAAGCTAAGTATTCCTCTGGTTTTTCCTACATTATGCCCTTCAAGTTCAAAGTGAAAATCACTCAGTTGTGTCTGACTCTTTGTGACCCAATGGACTATACAGTCCATGGAATTCTCCAGGCCAGAATACTAGAGTGGGTAGCCTTTCCCTTCTCCAGGGGACCTTCCCAACCCAGGGAATGAAACCCACGTCTCCTGCATTGCAGACAGACCCTTGACCAGCTGAGCCACAAGGAAAGCCCAAGAATACTGGAGTGGGTCTGATATGCCTTCTCCAGTGGATTTTCCTGATGCAGGAACTGAACCAGAATCTCCTGCATTGGAGGTGGATTCCTCACCAACTGAGTTATCAGGGAAGCCTCATGGCCTTCAAAGGAAAGCGTAATTTCAAATTCTCCCTCTTGTGCTTGTTTCATATTCTAATAAACTTCCTAGACCAAACAGCCTAATGATTTAGCATGAACTAAGCAGTCAGAGAAGGCAATGGCACCCCACTCCAGTACTCTTGCATGGAAAATCCCACGGACGGGGGAGCCTGGTAGACTGCAGTCCATGGGGTTGCCAAGAGTCGGACACGACCGAGCAACTTCACTTTCACCTTTCACTTTCATGCATTGGAGAAAGAAATGGCAACCCACTCCAGTGTTCTTGCCTGGAGAATCCCAGGGATCGGGGAGGCTGGTGGGCTGCCATCCATGAGGTAGCACAGAGTCGGACACAACTGAAGCAACTTAGCAGCAAGCAGTAATGGGAATCTCTTTTTAAACATAGGACCAAGAGTGTTCCATGGTCGATTAATTTAGACCAGGGATGGAAACCGAAGAATATAATGTTTTATGGGGTGTTCCCAAGTGGCTCAATGATAGAGAATCTGCTTGCCACTGCAGGAAATGTGAGTTCAATCCCTGAGTGGGGAAGATTCCCTGGAGAAGGAAATGGCCACACACTCCAGCATTATTTCCTGGGAATTCCCACGGACAGAGGAACCTGGGGTGCTCCAGTGCATGACATTATGAAGTGTCAGACATGACTTAGCAACTAAGAAATAACATAGGAAAGATACCATATATAGAAATAGGTGACACCGAGGATAGAAAGACAAGGGCAGCCTGGGTTTATGACCAGAAATTGAAACGACAAAGCCTTCCAAAATGAAACCATTCAAGATCAAGAGCAGAAACTGAAGATCAGATGGCAGGAGGCCACCTCCCTGCCCTGGATCCTTATGGGACCAACCTCTTCACTGGCCTCCAGGATCTCAAGTCTACACATCTTGCCTATTATGCCAGATTGGTGGGGGAAAATAACAGCACTTCCTATTTTCAAGTACACTCTGTCATTCATTAAAATCAGCAAGCAGAGTAAAAAAGAAGGAAGCACATACTTCCTAAAATCCAGGGCTTTGATTTTTCCATTTTATTAACACTTAAATCAGAGGTCAGCAAACTTTTGTCTATGAACGGCCAGATAATAAATATGTTAGATTTTCTGGGCCACACAGTCTCCATCACAACTACTTAACCCTGCTGCTACAGTGAGAAACCAGCCATAGATTCAAGGGGGCTCTGTTCCAACAAAACTATTTGTGGGCACTGAAATTTGAAGGTCATATAATTTTCACATGTTGGAAAAGAACATTCTTCTTTTTATTTTTTCAGCCATTAAAAAGCCAAAAAGCCATTGTCACTGAACAGTACACTTTAAATCCTTACATCTTGATGTGATGGTATTAGGAGGTATTTCCTTTGGGAGGTAACTAGGTTACCACGGGATTTAGATGGTAGGGCCCCTATAATGGGATTTCCCTCTCCCTCTTTTTCTCTCTTCTCCCACTTCCTACTTCCCCTTCCACACGACATGTGCGAACATAGTAAGAAGGGAAGTGATGCACGTCAGAATGTCTTCAACATGAACCCAACTGTCCACCACCTTGATCATGTATATTCTCCAGTCTATGGCAACCTGTGGGACTAAGAGTTGCTTTCTAGTCCTTGATGCCGAATGATGAATACAGGGTTGATGACATGATTCTTTCTTGTAATTGTTATGTTTGAAACCATTTTGTAATAAGAAATTTACAAAATGTCCATTTTGAAGTTTCTGTCTTTAGTGATACACTATGGAGCTCCAGAGAGCAGATTCAGGCAGGACCCCAGTGCCAGAGTGGTTGGAGACACACATGGCATTATTCCAGCTCTTCTCCTGTCATCTGAAAACTGTCCACCACACCCAACAGCTCTAGCCCCACCACTATCTGCATCTATCAGTTCAGTTCTGTTCAGTTGAACACTTGTGTCCAACTCCTTGCTGTCCCATGAATTGCAGCCCGCCTGGCCTCCCTGTCCATCACCAACTGCCAGGGTCTACCCAAAACTATGTCCATTGAGTCGCTTATACCATCAAGCCATCTCATCCTCTGTTGTTCCCTTCTCCTTCTGCCCCAATCCTTCCCAGCATTAGGGTCTTTTCCAATGAGTCAACTTTTCGCATCTGGTGGACAAAGCATGGGAGTTTCAATTTCAACATCAGTCATTCCAATGAACACCCAGGACTGATCTCCTATAGGATATACTGGTTGCATCTCCTTGCAGTCCAAGGGACTATCAAGAGTCTCCTCCATCACCAGAGTTCAAAAGCATAAATGCTTTGGCGCTCAGCTTTCATCACCATTCAACTCTCACATCCATACGTGACTAACGGAAAAATCATTGCCTTGACTAGACGGACCTTTGTTTGCAAAGTAATGTCTCTGCTTTTCAATATGCTATCT
>ML664194.1:150562-171480 GCA_007570785.1 Antilocapra americana | reverse complement strand
ATATATATATATATATATATATATATATATATATATATATATATATACCTATGGCTGATTCATGTTGAGGTTTTACAGAAAACAACACAATTCTGTAAAGCAATTATCCTTCAATAAAATAATCATAAAAAATAATGGGATACAAGCCATGAAAGAATCACTTTTCTCCTTTTGGTTCCTTGAAGAATACAGTTGTAGTAGCATCTACATTACCTCTGCACTTAAGCTTCCTTGCAGATATTGTTCACTTCAGTTCAGTTCAGACACTCAGTCATGTCTCACTCTTTGCAAGCCCATGGATTTCAGAATGCCAGATTTCCCTGGAGCCTTTTCAAATTCAAATCCATTGTGTTGGTGATGCCAAATAATTATCTCACCCTCTGTCATCCCCTTCTACTCCTGACTTCAATCGTTCCCAGCATCAGTATCATTTCCAATTAGTCAGTTTTTCACATCAGGTGGCCAACGTATTGGAGCTTCAGCTTCACCATCAGACCTCCCAAGGAAGATTCAGGACCAATTTCCTTCAGCATTGACTGGTTGGATCTCCTCACAGTCCAAAGGACTCTCAAGAGTCTTCTCCAACACCACATTTCAAAAGCATCAATTCTTTGGCACTCAACTTTCTTTGTAGTCCAACTCTTACATCCATATATGACTACTGGGAAAACCATAGCTTTGACTAGATGGAAATTTGTTGGTAATGTAGTGTCTCTCCTTTTGAATATTCTGTCTAGGTTGGTCTTACTTTTTCTTCTAAGGAGCAAGTGTCTTCTAATGGCATGGCTGCAGTCACCATCTGCCAAAAAGGTGGTGTCATCTGCATTTCTGAGGTTATTAATATTACTCCCAGCAATCTTGATTCCAGCTTGTGCTTCTTCCAGCCCAGTGTTTCTCATGTGTACATTGCAAATAAGTAAAGTACGCAGGGTGACAATATACACCCTTAACGTATTCCTTTTCCTGTTTGGAACCAGTCTGCTGTTCCATGTCTAGTTCTAACTGTTGCTCACTGACCTGAATACAAGTTTATCAAGAGACTGCTCAGATGCTCTGGTATTCCTATCTCTTTCAGAATTTTCTGCAGTTTATTGTGATCAATACAATAAAAGGCTTTGGCCTAGTCAATAAAGCAGATGTATGTGTTTTTCTGGAACTCTCCTGCTTTTTTGAGTATGCATCAGATGTGGGTAATTTGTCTCTGGTTCCTCTGCCTTTTCTGAAACCAGCATGAACATATGGAAGTTTCCGGTTCACATATTGCTGAAGCCTGGCTTGGAGAATTTTGAGCATTACCTTACTAGCATATAAGACGAGTGCAATTGTGCAGTAGTTCGAGCATTCATTGGTATTGACTTTCTTTTGAACTGGAATGAAAACTGATATTTTCAAGTCCCATGGCCACTGCTGAGTTTTCCAAATTTGCTTGCACATTGAGTGCAGCACTTTCACAGGATCATCTTTCAGGATTTGACATAGTTCCACTGGAATTCCATCACCTCCACTAGCTTTGTTCATAGTGATGCTTTCTAAATGCCACTTGATTTCATGTTCCAGGATGTATGGCTCTAGGTAAGTGTTCATACCATCATGATTATCTGGGTTGTGAAGATCTTTTTTTGTACAGTTCTTCTATGTATTCTTGCCATCTCTTCCTAATATCTTCTGCTTCGAATAGGGCCATACCATTTCTGTCCTTTATCGAGCTCATCTTTCCTTGAAATATTCCCTTGGTTTCAAATTTTCTTGAAGAGATCTCTCATTAGATTAAAGTGAAAGAAAAGAGTTGAAAAATTAACTTACAGCTCAACATTAAGAAAACTAAGATCATGGCATCCAGCCCCATCACTTCACAGGAAATTGATGGGAAAACAGCAGAAACAGTGTCAGATTTACTTGGGGTGGGGGCTCCAAAATTACTGCCAATAGTGATTACAACCATGAAATTAAAGACACTTACTCTTTGGAAGAAATGTTATGACCAACTTAGATAGCATATTGAAAAGCAGACACATTACTTTGCCATCAAATGTTCGTCAAGTCAAGGCTGTGCTTTTTTTCAGTAATCACATATGGATGTGAGAGTTGGACGGTGAAAAAGCTGAGTGCCAAAGAATTTGTGCTTTTGAACTGTGGTGTTGGAGAAGACTCTTGATAGTCACTTAGACTGCACGAAGATCCAACCAGTTCATCCTAAAGGAGATCAGTCCTGGATGGCCATTGGAAAGACTGATGTTGAAGCTGAAACTCCAATAATTTGGCCACCTCATGCGAAGAGTTGACTCATTGGAAAAGACCCTAATGCTGGGAGGGATTGGGGGCAGGAGGAAAAGGGGATGACAGAGGATGAGATTGCTGGATGGCATCAAATACTCATTGAACATGAGTTTGGGTTGACTTCAGGAGTTGAAAATGAGCAGGCTGGCCTGGCGAGCTGTAATTCATGGGGTTGGAAAGAGTTGGACACCCCTGAGTGACTGAAATGAACTAAACTGAACTGAGTCACCATCTGCAGTGATTTTATAGCCCGTCCCCCAAAATAAGCTCACTCACTGTTTCCATTGTTTCTCCACCTTCTTGCAATGAAATCATGGGGCCAAATGCCATGATCTTAGATTTCTGAGTGTTGAGATTTAGGCAAACTTTTTCACTCTTCTCTTTCAATTTCATTCAACAGGCTCTTTAGGTTTCCTTCCCTTTCTGCTGTAACTCTGGTGTCATCTGAATATATGAGGTTATTGATATTTCTCCTGGCAGTCTTGATTTCAGTTTGTGCTTCATCCAATCTGAAATGTCAAATGATATATTCTGCATATATGTTAAATAATCAGCTTGAAAATATACAGCTTTGATGTACTCCTTTTCATATTTGTTACAAGTCTGTTCTTCCATGTCCAGTTCTAAAGTTGACCTGCAAACAGATTTCTCCAGAGGCAGGTCAGTTATTCTGGCAGTCCCATCTCTTTAACAATTTTCCACAGTTTGTTGTGATCTTCACAGTCAAAGGCTTTGAGGTAGTAAGTAAAGTAAAAATTGATGCTTTTCTGGAATGCTCTTGCTTTCTCAATGATCAGTGGGCGTTAGCAATTTGATCTCTGGTTCCTCTGTGTTTACTAAACCTAACTTGAATATCTGGAATTCATAGTTCACATATTGTTGAACTCTGGCTTGCAGAATTTTGAGTATTAATTTGTTAGCATGTGAGACGAGTGCAATTGTGTGGTATTTTGAACATTGTATTGCACTCCCTTTCTTTGAGATTGGAATGAAAACTGACCTTTCCAGTGCTATGGCCACTGCTGAGTTTCCCAGCTTCACTGGCATATAGAGTGCAGGAGTTTCACAGAATCTCCTTTTAGGACTTGAAACATCTCAGCTGAAACTTCATCACCTGAACTAGCTTTGTTTGTAGTTATGTTTCCTAACACCCACCTGACTTGACATTCCGGGATGTCTGGCTCTAGGTGAGTGATCACACCATTGTGGTTATCTGGGTCATGAAGATCTTTTCTGTACAGTTGTTCTGTGCATTCTTGCCACCTTCTCTTAACATCTTCTGCTTCTATTAGATCCATACCATTTCTGTCCTTTATTTTGCTGATCGTTGCATGAAAGATTCCCTTGTTATCTCTAGTTTTCTTGAAGAGCTCTCTAGTGTAGGCTTGAATTAAAGATACTGTACTGCTCCATGGGTATACATATGTTCCCCTTCCAGAACCCTCTTCCCACCTTCCTCCTGATGTCAATGTATGGCAAAACCAACACGATAATGCAAAAATAAAATATAATAAAAGAAAGCAATTCTTGTTCAAGCAATAAAATAAAATAAAATAAAGATACTGTACTACTCCATACAGTTCTGTACAGTAAAGTACAAAAGAACACAATCACTTGTCAGAATTGTAATTAAAATAATGTATGCCAGACCTGTGATTAGGCATGCAAATGCACTTTTACATCTTTGAAAGTTTTCAACTTGAAAGTGGGTAAGTAACAGACGTGTTATACAAGTATTCTGTGAATGTATATGGAGTAAGTGAACAAAAGAAAAGAATTAGTAGCTGTGTTCTCTTTCACTTTTTCCTTGCAGTATGACCAGTCTGAATATGAATGTCATTGGGTTTAATCAAGGCCTGGTACATGGGAACATTGCTGCAAGAGATAGAGAACAAGGATCCCAGGAGATGGGACAAGATCCAGAGTTGGCTGAAAAGAACCAGAAGTGCAAAATAGGAGGAAACAAGTTTTCACAGCTTTATGTGAAAGACTTAGCAAATACCATCCTGATTTCTGTGTAGTGGTTGATCTCTGGTTTACCATTGCAGCCCCTGTGGCTTAGGATGAGCCAGAGAGGAGAGGAGAGAGGAGAGTGAACCATGAAAAGCAAACTTGTGTCCCAGGCAAAGTATCTCTACTATTGAATGCATTTCAGTCCTGTCAATTTATCTGCTCCCTCCTAGGAAGAATTAGAGTAGTAAAAGAGGAAAGGTCAGCACTATGCTATCACTTTATTCCTCTTTCTGTCCAGTGAACATTGATTTCTAATGAAATTTCTTCATAAAGAGGATGTACTTTGTATGATTGAAGTATTCTAACATACTGTTCCATATAAACTTTGGGGCTGTTCTGTACCCAGGCACATGGGGCCCTAGGGCCTGGCAGGCTCTGTTTCTGCTGTAGAGTGCCATGCATGTGGATCTCCTGTCATTGGGGACCTGAGTTATATCTTCAATCTGGGTTCACATTGGAGGGATTAACTCTAGTCAGGTTTAATACTATCACCGTGCTGTTTATTTTTAATATGTCCCATGTTCCTTCTTCCCATTTCTCTTTTCATCCCTGACTTCTTTGTGACTGAGTAGTTTTTATGATTGCCTTTACTTTATTAACTGTAACACTTTTTTTAAATGGTAGATTTTAGATTCCTGGTGTGTATATTTAACAACCACAGTCTATCATCAAATGATCTTTTGTACCTTTACGTGTAGCATACGAACCTAACAATACGATACTCTCATTTCCTCCATCTTGTACTTTTCGCTTTTTTTGTCAAACATTTCAATACTACATCCATTATAAATTACACATATATTGTTACTATCCGTGTACACAGTCAGTTATTTTGTAAAGTAATGAATTAGAAAGGAAAAGCAGTTTATTTAAAAATTATCTATTTATCATTTCTTTGACAGTGTTCATGTGGCATGCAGGATCTTCCTTGTTGTCAGGACTCTCTATTTGAGGAGGGCAAGGTCAATACTTGCAGCATGTAAACTATATTTGAGGCATGCAGACTAAGTTACTCAGGGGCATGTGGGAACTTAGGTTCCCGGCAAAGGAACAAACCAGCATTCCCTGCATTGCAAAGCAGATCCTTAATCACTGGATCACTGGGGAAGCCCCTATATTTACCTTTCAATATATATTGCATGTTTGTCATCTGGGGTACTGTTCCTTCCCCCTGTAGATCCTGATTTCTACTTCTTTTCAAATTCCTTCTGACTTGACACCTTTCAAAAAATATTTCTTGTTACATTCCTCTGTTGGTGATGATGCAGTCTTGTAGCTGCTTTCTGTCTGAGAAAGTATTTTATCTTGTTTTTGATATGTAATTTTTCTCGGTATAGAATTCTGAGTCAATTATATTTCACTCAGCTTTTTAAGAGGTGTTACCAGTGTCTTCTGTCTAACATTGTATCATATGTTTAATCTGCTGTCATTCTCTTTTTGTTCTTCTGTGTCTCTTTTTCCTTCTGGATACATTTCTCGGGTTGAATGTTTCAAACGATTAACTATGATGTGACTTTGTGAAGTTGTATTTGAGTGGAGTTTCTGTATTTATAAGTCTAAGTTTGCATCATTTATGGAAAATTTTCAGCCAGTAGTTTTGCAGTTCTTTTCTTCATTTTCCTGTCTTTCACTTCCTGTAACATATATTCCACTTACACACATTTTGGCATTCTTAAAGTTGTTTCAAAGCTCTCTGATGCACAATTAATTTTTTTACATTCCTTTATTTACTATTTTACATGTATCTATTTAAAATGCTCAATCTTTTTTAGCTAATGAATATAAGGATTACAATTGAAGTAAGATTTTAATGTCCTTCCCTGCTGATTCTGTAATCTATATTATTAAGTGTGTTTCTACTAATTGACTTTTCCCTCATTCTTATAATATCTTGCTTTTTTGTACATCTGGACTTTTTCTTTTTAAATTTACTTATTTATCTTAATAAGTATTAAATGAACTTCCAGGTGAGTTATTTCAGGGAAGCTATCCTACTTCCCTGGCACCTAACTGGCTAAAGAATCCACCTGCAATGCAGGATGCCTAAGTTTGACTGCTGGCTTCAGAAGATCCCCTGGAAAAGGAACAGCTCTCCGTGCTAGTATTCTGGGCTGGAGTACTCCATGGCCACTATAGTCCATGGAGTCACAAAAAATCAGACATAACTGAGAGACTTTAAATTCAGTTCACTTACTACTCAGTATGCCAGCAATCCTGGAAAACTCAGCAATGGCCACAGGACTGGAAAAGGTCAGTTTTCCTTCCAAATCAAAGAGACGTAAGGCCAAACAACATTCAAACTGCTGCACAATTGCACTCATCTCACACACTAGAAGAGTAATATTCAAAATTCTCCAAACTTGGCTTCACAGTACATGAACTGAGAATGTCTAGATGTTCAAATTGGATTAAAAAAAAGACAAAGGAACCAGAAGTCAGAATGTAAACATCATTGGATCATAGGAAAAGCAAGAAAATTCTTGAAAATCAGTTACTTCTTCAATGACTATGCTAAAATCTTTGACTGTGTGGATCACAACAAACTCTGCAAAATTTTTAAGGAGATGGGAATACCAGACCATCTTACCTGTCTCTTGAGAAAGCTATGTGCAGGTCATGAAGCAGGAAGTAGAACCAGATTGCTTGCAAATTGGGAAAGAGTATGTCAAAGATGTATTTTGTCACCCTGTGTATTTAAGTTATGCATTCTACAGCAGGGGAAATGCCTAGCTGGATGAAGCACAAGCTGGAATCAAGGTGGCTGGGAGAAATGTTAATAACCTCAGATATGCAGATGACACCAGCCTTATGGCAGAAACTGAAGAAGAACTAAAGAGCCTCCTGATGAAAGTGAAAGAGGAGAGTGAAATGTTGGCTTAACATTCAGCATTTTAAAACCTCAGATCACATTATCTAGTCCCATCACTTCATAGCAGATAGATGGGGAAACAATGGAAACAGTGAAAGACTTTATTTAGGGGAAATCTAAAATCGCTGCAAATAGTGGTTGCAGGCATGAATTTAAAAAATTCTTGCTCCTTGGAAGAAAAATCTATGGCAAACCCAGAAAGCATAAGAGAAGCAGAGACATTACTTTTCTGACAAAGGTCCATCTAGGCAAAGCTACCATTTTTCTGGTAGTCATGGATGGATGTGAGAATTGGACCATAAAGAAAGCTGAATGCCAAAGAAATGATGCTTTTCAACTAAGTGGTGGAAAAGACTCTGGATAGTCCTTTGGCCTGCAAGGAGGCCTAACCAGTCAATCCTAAAGTAAATCAGTCCCAAATATTCGTTCTAAGGACTGATGCTGAAACTCCAATAATTTTGCTACCTGTTGAGAAGAACTGACTCATTGAAAAAGTCCCTGATCCTTGGAAGGATTGAAGGCAGGAGGATGAGGAAAACACAGATGATGAAATGATTGGATGTGATCACTGACTCCATGGACATGAGATTGAGCAAACATCAGAAGTTGGTGATGAATATGGAAACCTGACCTGACACAGTCCAAGGGAGTGCAAAAAGTTGGATATGACTGAGTGACTGAACTAAACTGAACTTGTCTTATTTGGAGAACAATACCATGATGTTTATAATATTATGATGGGTTTAGGACAAATCATTTCACAGTTTGTCCAGTCATGGACAACACAGTTTGTCATGGTCAACAAAAGAGTCCAAAATTGGCTTACAGGTCAACTTTAAGAAAACTAAGATCATGGCATCTGGCTCTATGACTTTATGGGAAATAGAAGCAGGAACAGTGTCAGGGTTTATTTTGGGGGCTCCAAAATCACTGCAGATGTTGATTGCAGCCATAAAATTAAAAGACACTTACTCCTTGGAAGGAAAGTTACAGCCAAACTAGATAACATATTGAAAACCAGATACATTACGTTGCCAACAAAGGTACATCTAGTCAAGGATATGCTTTTTACAATAATCATGGATGGATGTGAGAGTTGGATGGTGAAAAAGCTGAGCGCCAAAGAATTGATGCTTTTCAACTGGGGTCTTGGGGAAGACTCTTGATAGTTACTTAGACTCCATGAAGATCCAACCAGTCCATCCTAATGAGATCAGTCCTGGCTGTTCATTGGAAGGATTGATGTTGAAGTTGAAACTTCAATACTTTGGCCACCTCATGCAAAGCGTTGACTCATTGGAAAAGTTCCTAATGCCTCGAAGGATTGGGAGTAGGAGAAGTGGATGACAGAGGATGAGATGGCTCGATGGCATCACCGACTCAATGAACATGGATTTGGGTAGACTCCAGAAGTTCGTGATGGACGGGCAGGTCTTGCATGCTGTGATTCATGGTGTCATAAAAGAGTCAGACACGACTGGGAGAATGAACTGAACTTATGTACACAGGACCATCGGGGAGGAGGAAGACGTCTTTGGGAAAGGAGGAAAGGACAACTCCTAGATAGCTAACAGTGATGGGTCAGCAGGCCTTTTCAAGCTAGAGAAGCTGAAGGGAAGGAATTCTAATCCAGGTGGAGGGAATGGTAAGAGCAATGGCAGGGTGGCATGCTGGAAGCTCCCAGAGAACAAGCTCCTAGTCCTATTAAACTTTATCAGTGCCCAATATTGTCAGGTGATGGAAACATGAGTTGTTTTGGAAGCGGTAGAATATATTCAATGAAAAGACTGATGCTGAAGATGACGTTCCAATACCTAGTCCACCGGATGTGAAGAGTCAGCTCATTTGAAGAGACCCTGATGCTGGCAAAATATTGCAGGAAGGAATAGAAGGGGATGACAAGATGAGATGGTGAGATGGTATCACCAACTCGATATACAAGAGTTTGAGGAAACTATGGGAAATAGTGAAGGTAAGCAAGCCTGGCTTGCTGCAGTTCAAGAAATCACAAAGAGTCAGACTTGACTTATGAACTGAAGCACAACAACGAGAACATAGGATCCAGAGGAGCTGGTGTTTGATGAGAGTGGAGAAAGATTTAGAATCAAATGGAGATTGCTTGGCACTGGTGCAAGTCCTTCAACTGCTAGCTAAGGAGCACAAGATTTTGAATGTGTTACCAAATGTTCAAATTATATATATATATTTAATAAATCAGATACATTATTGATAAATGTATACTGCAGGAGTGAGAGCTTTGACGGACTTTTTTCTCTTGATTTTGTTCGAGGATGTGAAAGAGACCTGGAGTGAACTGAGTCTGCAAAAAGAAGATGACCAGCTGCTGGATGGTGAGGGTCATGGTAGACATTCTGCCCTGGGTGGAAAACAAATCCAGAGAAAAAGTCTCCCTTCAGGAGTGCACATGTCAATGTATAGGTTGTTACAGTGGATCACTTCAATGGTGTTTTGAGGCAAGCAAGAAATGCATGATGGGTGGTTTGCTTTGGTCAATTCCTGTCTACAGTTAGGTGACTGAAAGTCTGGTTACTTCATTTCATGGCTGGAATCCTCCCTGGAAAAGAAACCTAGATCAGATCCACACATATTTCTTCATTAAACAGCAAACTTATGAAGATTTATAAGGCAACTGAAGATGTTTTAGACATGAGGGACTGAGTGGGGCAGTTCCATTTCAGAGGTTGAGATTGGATTGTGAAGGTGTACATAGTACCAGCTTCTTGCGCTATGCTAGTGACGTGGGAAACTGTCATTATACCAAAAGCCTTTACAACTGTCTTTGTAGTGTGATTTCAGACTAGAAATAGTTGGCAAAAAAGGCTGACTGGTAAAGCTGAGGAAGGGAGTAATCTGAGCCAGTCTTTTAGCTCCTGTTGAAGCACCAAAACATGAACAGTACCTAAGTCAGTGCGGTGTCATGACTCAGAAATAAATGTTATTTTGCCTGACTCAGTATGTAGTTTAAGGGATGGCAGCCATAATCTCTGGAGCAGAATAATTTGTATTTCATTCAGAGTCATGAGCTCAGAAAGCCTGTCTGGACAACTTGCATGCAAATATGCAGTCTAAAATGTGGAATTATCATCATGATGACCAGTTTATGGGTGAGGAACCAGAGGATAAGGGACTTGATCAAGGTTACACAGCTAAGCATGTGAAGAGTCAAGCATAAATCCTGTCCTCAAATTGTGTGTTTTTGGTCCATACACTGCATGTGGAGAGAGGTAATCTAGCGCTAACTGTTGAGACAGAAGCAAACAATATTCAGGATTAAGTTGAAGAAAGTAAAGAAAACCACTAGAACATTCAAATACGACCTAACCCTTTATGATTATTCAGGGGAGCTGACAGATAGATACAAGGGATTCGATCTGGTAGGCAGAGTGCCTGAAGAACTATGGATGGAAGTTTGAAACATTGTACAGGAGGTGGTGACCACAAACCATCCCTAAGGGAAAGAAATAGAAGTCAAAACGGAGTGCTTACAAACAGCTGAGAAAAGAAGAGAAACCAAAGTCAAATGAGAAAAGGAAAGATACACCCATGGAGTGCAGACTTCCAGAGGATAACAACGAGAGATAAGCAAGTCTAGAAATAGAGGAAAACAATGGAATTAGAAAGACTAGAAATCTCTTCAAGAAAATTGGAGATACCTCAGTAACATTTCATGTAGTGATGGACACAAAGGACAGAAAAGGCAAGGACCTACCAGACGTAGGAGAGATTAACACAAGGTGGCAAGAACACCCAGAAGAACTACACAAAAAGTTCAAAATGACCCAGATAGGCATGATGTTGTGGTCACTCATGTAAAGCAGGACATCCTGGAGTGTGAAGTCAAGTGGCCCTTATGAAGCATTACTCAGAACAAATTAGCGGAGGTGATGGAATTCCAGCTGAGCTGTTAAAACTCCTAAGAGATGTTTATGTAAATAGGTGGTGCTGCTCTCAATATGTCAGCAGATTTGGGAAACTCAGTAGTGGCCACAGCCCTGGAAAACTTCAGCTTTTATTCCAATCCCTGAGAATGGCATTCCAAGGAATTTTTAAACTACAAAAAAATTGTTCTCTTCTCACATGCTCGAAGGTAATGCCCAAAATTCTTCAAGCTAAGCTTTAGCAGTACATGAACTGAGAGATTACAGATGTAGAAGCTGGAATGAGATAGGTGGAGGAACAAGAGATCAAATTGCCAGCATCTATTGGCTCATACTGAGAGTAAGGGAATTCAAGAAAAACATCTACATCTGCTTCACTGATGTGCTAAAAAGCCATTTACTGTGTGTACCACAACCAACTGTAGAATATTCTTTCTTTTCCCCTGGACTTCTGTGGTTTTTTTTTATTAGTTTTGCCATACAATGCCAAGATATCACCATGGGTTTACATATGCTCCCCCACCAGAACCCCCCTCCCTCCCTCCTCCCTCCCCCTGGGAAATCTCAATGCACCAGTCCTGAGCATCAATCCTGGCCTGGCGATTGATTACACATATGATAATTAACATGTTTCAATGCCATTCTCCCATATCATTCAATCCTTACTCTCATCCACAGAGTCCACGAGTCTATTTTATACATCTGCGTTCCTTTTGCTGACTCACATGTTGGGTTCTTGTTATGTCTTTCTAAATTCCATATATATGCGTTAATATACTGTATTGTTGTTTTTGCTTCATGTTTACTTCATTCTGGATAATGGGCTACAGTTTTGTCCATCTGAGTAGAACTGATACAAATGAATTTTTTTAACACTGAGTAATATTCCATTGTGTATATGTACCACTGCTTTCTTATCTGATTGTCAGTTGATGGGCGTCTAGGTTGCTTCCATGTCCTGGCTATTGTAAACAGTGAAGCGATGAAAAATGGGGTACACGTGGCTCTTTCAATTATGGTTTCCTCTGTGTATATGCCCAGCAGTGGGATTGCTGGGTCATATGGCAGGTCTATTTGAAGCTTTTTAAGAAACCTCCACATTGTTTTCCATAGTGGCTGTACTAGTTTGCATTCCCAGCAAAAGTGTAAGAGAGTTCCCTTTTCTCCACATCCTCTCCAGTATTTATTGCTTGTAGATTTTTGGATTACAGCCATTCTGACTGGTATAAAGTGGTACCTCATTGAGGTTCTGATTTGCATTTCTCTGAAAATAAGTGATGTTGAGCATCTTTTCATGTGTTTGCTAGCCATTTTTATGACTTCTTTGGAGAAATGTCTGTTAAGTTCTTTGGCCCAATTTTTGATTGGGTTGTTTATTTTTCTAGAATGGAGCTGCAGGAGTTGCTTGTATATTTTTGAGATTAATGGTTTGTCCATTGCTTCGTTGTCTACTATTTTCTCCCATTCTGAAGTCTGTCTTTTCATCTTGCTTATAGTTTCCTTTGTTGTGCAGAAGCTTTTAATTTTAATTAGGTCCCATTTGTTTATACGTGCTTTTATTTCCAATATTCTGGGAGGTGGGTCATGGAGGATCCCGCTTTGGTTTATGTCAGAGAGTGTTTTGCCTATGTTATCCTCTAGGAGTTTTATAGTTTCTGGTCTTATGCTTAGATTTTTGATCCATTTTGAGTTTATCTTTGAGTATGGTGTTAGAAACTGTTCTAGTTTCATTATTTTAAAAGTGGCTGTTCAGTTTTCCCAGCACCACTTGTTAAAGAGGTTGTCTTTTCTCCATTGTATATTCTTGCCTCCTTTGTCAAAGATAAGGTGTCCATAGATGTGTGGATTTATCTCTGGGCTTTCTAATCTGTTCCATTGATCTATATTTCTGTCTTTGTGCCAGTACCATACTGTCTTAATGACTGTGGATTTGCAGTATAGCCTAAAGTCAGGTAGGTTGAGTCCTCCAGTTCCATACTTCTTTCTCAAGATTGCTTTGGCTATACGAGGTTTTTTGTATTTCCATACAAATTGTGAAATTATTTGTTCCAATTCTTTGAAAAACACCTCTGGTAGCTTTATAGGAATTGCATTGAATCTATAGATTGCTTTGGGTAGTATACTCATTTTCACTATATTGATTCTTCCAATCCATGAAAATGGCACATTTCTCCATCTGTTTGTGTCCTCTTTGATTTCTTTCATCAGTGTTTTATAGTTTTCTATATACAAGTCTTTTGTTTCTTTAGGTAGAAATACTCCTAAGTATTTTATTCTTTTTGTTTCGATGGTGAATGGAATTGTTTCCTTAATTTCTCTTTCTGATTTCTCATTGTTAGTGTATAGGAATGCCAGGGATTTCTGTGTGTTGATTTTGTATCCTGAAACTTTGCTATATTCACTGATTAGCTCTTGTAATTTTCTAGTAGAGTCTTTAGGGTTTTCAATATAGAGGATCATGTCATCTGCAAAGAGAGAGAGTTGTAATTCGTCTTTTTCAATCTGGATTTCTTTGATTTCTTTATCTGCTCTGATTGCTGTTGCCAAGACTTCCAAAACTATGTTGGAAAGTAGTGGTGAGAGAGGGCACCCTTGTCTTGTTCCTTATTTCAGGGGGAATGCTTTCAGTATTTCACCATTGTGGATAATGTTTGCTGTGGGTTTGTCATATATAGCTTTTATTATGTTGAGGTATGTTCCTTCTATTCCTGCTTTTTGGAGGGTTTTATCATAAATGGATGTTGAATTTTGTCAACGGCTTTCTCTGCATCTATTGAGATAATTATGTGATTTTTATTTTTCAATTTGTTAATGTGGTGTATTACATTGATCGATTTGTGAATATTGAATAATCCTTGCATCCCTGGGATAAAGCCTACTTGATCATGATGTATGATTTTTTAATGTGTTGTTGGATTCTATTTGCTAGAATTTTGTTAAGGATTTTTGCATCTAAGTTCATCAGTGATATTGGCCTGTAGTTTTCTTCTTTTGTGGCATCTTTGTTCGGTTTTGGAATTAGGGTGATCATGGCCTCATAAAATGAGTTTGGAAGTTTACCTTCCTCTACAATTTTCTGGAAGAGGTTAAGTAGAGTAGGTATTAGCTCTTCTCTAAATTTGTGGTAGAATTCAGCTGTGAAGCCATCTGGTCCTGGGCTTTGGCTTTTTATAAGATTTCTGATTACGGTTTCAATTTCCGTGCTTGTGATGGGTCTATTAATACTATCTATCTCTTCCTGGTTTAGTCTTGGAAAGTTGTACTCTTCTAGGAATCTGTCCATTTCATTCAGGTTGTCCAGTTTATTTGCATATAGTTGCTGATAATAGTCTCTTATGATCCTTTGTATTTCTGTGTTTTCTGTTGTGATCTCTCCGTTTTCATTTCTAATTCTGTTGATTTGGTTCTTCTCCCTTGTTTCTTGATGAGTCTGGCTAATGGTTTGTCAATTTTATTTATCTTCTCAAAGAACCAGCTTTTGACTTGGTTGATTTTTGCTATGATCTCTTTGTTTCCTTTGCATTTATTTCTGCCCTGATCTTTAAGATTTCTTTCCTTCTGCTAGACCTGGGCTTCTGCATTTCTTCCTTTTCTAGTTGCTTTAGGTGTAAAGTAAGATTATTTATTTGATTTTTTTCTTGTTTCCTGAGGTGAGCTTGTATTGCTATGAACTTTCCCCTTAACACGGCTTTCACAGTGTCCCATAGGTTTTGGGATGTTGTGTTTTCATTTTCATTCATTTCTATGCATAACTGAATTTCATTTTTGATTTATTCTGTGATTTGTTGGTTGTCCAGCAGAGTGTTGTTGAGCCTTCATATGTTGGAATTTTTGAATGGTTTTCTCCTGTAATTGATATCTAATCTCACTGCATTGTGGTCAGAAAAGACGCTTGGAATGATTTCAAAAGTTTTGAATTTACCAAGCCTAGATTTATGGCCCAGGATGTGATCTATCCTGGAGAAGGTCCCGTGTGCACTTGAGAAAAAGGTGAAATTCCTTGTTTTCGTGTGGAGTGACCTATAGATATCAATTAGGTCTAGTTGGTTTATTGTATCATTCAAAGTTTGAATTTCCTTGTTACTTTACTTTTTAGTTGATCTATCCATTGGTGTGAGTGGTGTATTAAAGTATCCCACTATTATTGTGTTGTTGTTAATTTCCCCTTTCATACTTGTTAGCATTTGCCTTACATATTGTGGTGCTCCTATGTTGGGTGCATAAATATTTATAATTGTTATTTCTCCTTCTGGGATTCATCCTTTGATCATTATGTAATGTCCATCTTTATCTCTTTTCACAGCCTTTATTTTAAAGTCTACTTTATCTGATATGAGTATTGCCACTCCAGCTTTCTTTTGGTCTTTATTTGCATGGAATATCTTTTTCCAGCCTTTAACTTTCAGTCTATATGTCTCCCTAGTTTTGAGGTGGGTCTCTTGTAGACAACATATATAGGGGTCTTCTTTCTGTATCCAATCGGCCAATCGTTGTCTTTTGGTTGGGGCATTCAACACGTTTACATTTAAGGCAATTATTGATAAGTATGATCCTGTTGTCATTTATTTCATTGCTTTGGGTTCGAGATTATATACCCCATCCTTGTTTCCTATCTAGGAAAGATCCTTTAGCATTCGTTGGAGGGCTGGTTTGGTGTTGCTGAATTCTCTCAGTTTCTGCTTGTCCGAAAAAAATTTGAATTGTCCTTCAAATTTGAATGAAATCCTTGCTGGGTACAGTAATCGGGGTTGTAGCTTGTTTTCTTCCATGAATTTAATTATGCTCTGGCATTCCCTTCTGGCCTGAAGCGTTTCTATTGAGACATCAGCTGTTATCCTAATGGGATTGCCTTTGTGATTTATTTTTTGCTTCTCCCTCACTGCTTGTAATATTTGGTCTTTGTATTTGATATTTGTTAATTTGATTAATATGTGTCTTGGGGTGTTCCACTTGGGATTCATTCTATTTGGGACCCTCTGTGATTCTTGGACCTGAGAAATTATTTGCTTTCCCAATTTAGGGAAATTTTCAACAATTATCTCTTCAAGAATTTTCTGATGGTCTTTCTTTTTGTCTTCTTCTTCTCGGATTCCTATGATTCGAATATTGGTGCATTTAATACTGTCCCAGAGGTCTCTAAGATTGTCCTCATTTCTTTTAATTCTTTTTTCATTATTCCTTTCTGTTTCATTTATTTCTGCCATTCTGTCTTCTATCTCTCTTATCCTGTCTTCTACCTCTGTTATTCTACTGTTGGTTCCCTCCAGGGTGTTTTTGATCTCATTTATTGCATTATTTATTGTATTTTGACTCTTTTTCATTTCTTCTAAGTCCTTGTTAAAGCTTACCTGCATCTTCTTGATCCTTGCCTGCAGGTTATTGAACTGCAACTCCAACTTATTTTCCAGGTTTTGAATCATTTTCACTATCATTATTCGGAATTCTTTATCAGGTAGACATCCTATCTCTTCTCCTTTTGTTTGGTCTGGAGGATGTTTATCCTGTTCCTTTACCTGCTGGGTGTTTCTCTGCCTTTTCATTTTGTTTATCTTGCTGTGTTGTCCCTTTATTGTGGGGGTTCCTCACTATGGGAGGGGTTGCAAGTGTGGTTTGTCAAAGTTTCCTGGTTGGGCTCTTAAGTGGTTCGTCCTGCTTGTTTTGGCATCTTCTGTTTGCTGGCCCCTTCAGTGTCTATTCAGTGCTCTGGGGTTTGCCCCACTCCTGGTGCCTGCACTTTTCCCACCCGCTCTGTTCATTCTCTCGGTCTCTTGCCGGTCACAATTGGGGCCTGTGACTTCTCCCCTCCCCCGGCCCAGCCGCTCGGTTTTTTCTGCGTGCAGCTGGGCGCGTCTTCTTAGATGTGAGAAGCTCCGGATTCTGGCTGCGACTGTCCAGAGTCCCCAGAGGTCTTGGCTAGCACACAATTTTGCCTGCGGTTTGGGGGCAGAAGCCTCGCATTGGTGCTCTCTGGCGGGGGCTGGGCCGGTCCATAGCAGGCAGCTGCCCAGCTCCACCCGGCTGTCTCGCACAGTGGACCAAGTCCTTGCTGCCCTTTGTTCTGTGTGCGAGCCTGGGGGGAGGTCTTCCTCGGGAAGGCTACCCAGCGGTCTATCTCCAATTAGCACCCTCGGTTAGGACCCTCCGTCTGCCCCAAGCGTTCAATCTCAGTCTTCCCCCTAAGCGTGCGGCTCCCCCCTCCCTGCGCAGTCCGCGCTTGCTCGTGGGGGATGGGGCGCCTGGGACACCACTCCGCTGAAGTTTGCAGTTAGAGACGTTCTCTGAGGGGGTTAACTATTTGTCTGCTTCTACTCCTGGCTATTATGCTCTCTGAGATTCGCCTCAGATCCCTCAGGTCCACCAGGGAGCATGTTTCCGGTCATTCGAAAACCTTTATCTCTTTCGAGACTCCCCTTCCAAGATGAATCTCCATCCCAGCCTCTTTGCCTCTGTTTTTACTTCTTTTTTGGCCCTACCTTCTTTTGTCGGCAATGGGCTGTCTTTCCAGATGCCTGAAGTCCTCTGCCAGCATTCAGAGGTTGTTTTATGGAGTTTGTTCGGTATTTAAATGTTCCTTTGGTGTATTTGTTGGGGAGAGTATGGACTCCCCGTCCTATTCCTCTGCCGTCTTAGTTCCCCCTCCAAGAATCCAATCTTAAGTACCCATTTTAACTCAGGATTGTGATTACTGGCTTGATTGCCCTCCTCTCATTTTGACTCTCCTCTTTCTCCCCTAGGTCACCTTTATCTCCTCCCTTCCCCTTCTCTTCTATATCCAACTCAGTGAATCTCTTTGAGTATTCTGTGCTGTGCAGAACACTTAAGAAACTGATTAATGGCTAGATCTGTCTCTTTCCGTTTGACTCCCCTCTTCTCCACCTGGTCACTTCCAACCCTTTCATCCCTCTTCTCTTCTCTATGTGAAACTCTCTGGGTGTTCCAAGCTGTAGAGAGCAGAAAGGCATTTGATTACTGGCTAGATTACTCTCTCTCTCTCTCTCTCTTTTGATTACTCTTCATCCACTCGTGATTACTTGTATCTCCCACTCTCATCTCTTCTTCATGTAACTCAGCAAAATTTTCTGACTGTCCCTCATTTATGAGAATCCTTTATCCATTAACCTAGATGTTTTATCATCAGTGCTGTATGGATGGAGAAGTGTTGGGGCCCGGCCGGCTGATGCGATCAGCCAGAGCCATTGCGGTCGGAACGCTGCAAGCCTGCTGCCATATAAGGCGCTGATTACGTGCCAGCTATACATTCAGCTGGCAAATCACCAAAAGGATCATGCAGCGAACATATATCCAACAGGCCAATCGCCCACAAGACACGTATTCCTTACATGCCCGTCAGAGCTCCCCCCTTCCTTTTCCCACTCCCTCCTCTCCTCCCCATATATAATCGCCTTGCGCTCAATAAAGTTTTGCAGCTTGATCAGAACCTTTGTCTTGCTGCCGTTCTTCGCGCCTCTTGTCCCACCCCCCTTTCATCCGTTTTCAGGTGGATTCGGAGCTCACGTTGATTGCTCTGTGGGCCAAAGAGACTGCACCCAGCTAGCGGCCGGAGCAGAGAAGTCTTGAGTTTACTGTAAGAATAAGACTGAAAATCAGAGGCACAAGTCATAAGTCCAAAACCTGAGAACACCAGAGAACTCCTGACATCAGGGAACATTCAACAATGAGAGCTCATCCAAAAGCCTCTGTACCTACACTGAAACCAAGCTCCACCCAAGAGCCAACTAGTTCCAGAGGAAGACACACGAGGCAAATTTTCCAGCAACACAGGAAAATAGCCCTGAGTTTTAATGTACAAGCTGACCAAAGTCACACCAAAACATAGACACCTCAACACTCACTACTGGATGCTTCATTGCACTCCTGAGAGAGGGAATACATCTCCACCCACCAGAACACTGATGTGAGCTTCCCTAATCAGGAAACCTTGGCAAGCCACTCGTCCAACCCCACCCAAAGGAGGAAACTCCACAACATAGAGGAGCCACAAACTACCAGAATACAAAAAGGCCAGCCCAAACACAGCAATCTACACAAGATGAAAAGCCAGAGAAATATTCAGCAAGTAATGTAACATGATAAATGCCCACCAAGTCAAACAAAAGAGAAAGAGACAGGTAGTCTATGTGAGAAAAAAGCCAGAATAATGGTATTAAAAATGATCCAAAATCTTGACAACAAAATGAAGATACAGTTAAATAGACAAGGGATAAGGATTGAGAAGATGCAAGAAATATTTAAAAAGCACCTAGAAGAAATGAAAAAGTCAATCAATAATGAATAATGCAATAAATGAAATTAAAAACACTCTGGAGGAACCCAACAGTAGAATGATGGAGGCAGAAGACAGGATATGTGTGGAAGAAGATAGATGGTGGAAATAAATGAAGCAGAGAGGAAAAAAGAAAGAAAAATTAAAAGAAATGAGCAAATACTCAAGACCTGTGAAACAATGTCAAATATTCAAATATTCGAATCACAGGAATCTCAGAAGAAGGAGACAAAAAGAAAGGCCATGAGAAAATACTTGAGGAGATAATAGTTGAAAACTTGCCTAAAATGGGGAAGGAAATAATCATCCAAGTACAAGAAACCCAGAGTGTCCCAAACAAGAGAAACCCAAGGAGAAACACCCCAAGACACATATTTATAAGTAAAGATCAAACATAAAGAACAAATATTAAAAGCAGCAAGAGAAAAACAAGAAATAACACACATGGGGATTCTCATAAGGATAACAGCTGATCTCTCAGTAGAAACTCTTCAGGTCAGAAGAGAGTGGCAAGTCATACTTAAAGTGATGAAAGAGAAAAACCTACAACCCAAATTACTGTACCCAGCAAGGATCTCATTAAAATATGAAAAAGAAATCAGAAGCTTTACAGACAAGGAAAAGCTGAAAGAATTCAGTGTCTCCAAACCAACTTGTCAACAATTTCTAAAGGAACTTCTCTAGACAGGAAACACAGAAAAGGCTTATAAACTCAAACCCAAAGCAACAAAGTAAATAGCAATGGGATCATACTTATCAATATTTACCTAAAATGTAAATAGTCTGAATGCCCCAACCAAAATACAAAGACTGGATGAATGGATACCAACACAAGACCCATATATATATGGTCTACAAGAGACCCACCTCAAACCTAGGGACACATACAGACTGAAAGTGAAGGGCTGGAAAAAGGTATTTCATGCAAATCGAGACAAAAACAAAGCAGTAGTAGCAATAGTGATATCAAATAAACTAGATTTTGAAATAAAGGCTGTGAAAAGAGACAAAGAAGGACACTACATAATGATCAAAGGATCAAGCCAAGAAGAAGATATAAAAATTATAAATATTTATGCACACAATATAGAAACAAAATATGTAAGGAAAATGCAAACAAGTATGAAAGGGGAAATTAATAATAGCACAATTATAGGGGGAGACTTTAATACCCTACTCACACCTATGGATAGATCAACCAAACAGAAAATTAACAAAGGAACATAGACTTTGAATGATACAATGGATCAGTTACACCTAATTGATATCTATAGGACATTTCACCCCAAAACAATGAATTCCACCTTTTTCTAAAGTGCATATGGAACATTCTCCAGGATAGATCACATCCTGGGCCACAAATCTAGCCTTGGTAAATTAAAAACAATTGAAATCATTCCAAGCATCTTTTCTGATCACAATGCAGTAAGATTAGATGGCAACTACAGGCGAAAAGAACTATTAAAAATTCCAATGTAATGTGGTGTATTACATTGATCGATTTACGAATATTGAAGAATCCTTGCATTCCTGGGATAAAGCCTACTTGATCATGATGTATGATCTTTTTGATGTG
>ML664194.1:132474-148975 GCA_007570785.1 Antilocapra americana | reverse complement strand
TCAGCATTAAAAAAAAATTCATTTGAAGCAATTCTACTCAGATGGACGAAACTGGAGCCCATTATCCAGAGTGAAGTAAGCCAGAAGCAAAAACAACAATACAGTATATTAACACATATATATGGAATTTAGAAAGACAGTAATGAGAACCCAACATGGGAGACAACAAAAGGAACGCAGATGTATAGAATAGACTTGTGGACTTTGTGGATGAGGGTAAGGGTGGGATGAGATGGGAGAAGGGCATTGAAGCATGTTGATTGTCATGTGTCTGATCAATCGCCAGCCCAGGATTGATGCTCAGGACTGGTGCAGCGAGATTTCCCAGGGGGGAGGGAGGAGGGAGGGGGGACCCGGACGGGAAGCATAAGTAAACCCATGGTGATATCATGACAATGCATGGCAAAAACAATAATAAAAAAAAAATTCCAATGTATGGGGGCTAAACAACACGCTTCTGAATAATCCACAAACCACAGATGAAATTACAATATGCATAGAAAAGAATGAAAATGAAAACACAACAACCCAAAACCTATGGGACATAGTCAGAGCAGTGCTATGGAGAATGTACATAGTAATACAGGCTTCTTTCAGGAAACAAGGAAAAAGTCAAATAAATAACCTAACTCTATACTGAAAGCAACTAGAAAAGGAAGAAATGAAGAAAGCCAGGTTTAGGAGAAGGAAAAAAAATAAAAACAATTAGGGCAGATACAAATATAAAAGAAACAAAGGAGACCCTAGCAAAAATCAACACAGCTAAAAGCTGGTTATTTGAAAAGATAAATAAAATTGACAAGCCACTAGCCAGACTCATCAAGAAACAAAGGGAGAAGAATCAAATCAACAAAATTAGAAATGAAAATGGAGGAATCACAACAGACAACACAGAAATACAAAGGATCATAAGAGATACTATCAGCAACTCTATTCCAATAAAATGGACGACTTGGAAGAAATTGACAAATTTTTAGAAAAATGCAACTTTCCAAAACTGAATCAGGAAGAAATAGAAAATCTTAAGAGACACATCACAACCACAGATATCGAAACTGTAATCAGAAATCTTCCAGCCAACAAAATCCCAGGACCAGACAGCTTCATAATTGAATTCTATCAAAAATTTAGAGAAGAACTAACACCTATGTTACTCAAACTTTGCCAGAAAATTGAGAGGAATAAAAGCTTCGAAACACCTTCTATGTGGCCACCATGATCCTGATACCAAAACCAGACAAAAAGCCACTAATAAAGAAAACTCCTGGCCAATATCACTGATGAACATAGATGCAAAATCCTTAACAATTTCATAGCAAACAAAATCCAACAACATATTAAAAAGATCATACATCATGGCCGAGTGGGCTTTATCCCAGGGATGCAAGGATTCTTTAAAATCCACAAATCAATAAATGTGATGGACAACATTAACAAATTGAAAGATAAAAAACCATATGATTATCTCAGTTAAGTTAAGATCACCTCAGTCGTCAGAGGTGTCTGACCATTTGTGACCCCATGAATTGCAGCATGCCAGGCCTCCATGTCCATCACCAACTCCGAGAATCCACCCAAACCCATGTCGATTGGGTCAGTGATGCCATCAAACCATCTCATCCTCTGTCATCCCTTTCTCCTTGTGCCTTCAATCTTTCCCACCATCAGTCTTTTCAAATGAGCCAGCTCTTTGCATTAGGTGGCCAATGTATTGGAGATTCAGCTTCAGCATATCAGTCCTTCCAATGAACAACCAGCACTGATATCGCTTAGTATGGACTAGTTGGGTCTCCACGCAGGCCAAAGGACTCTCAAAGTTCTTCTCCAACATCACAGTTCAAAACCATTAATTCTTCAGCACTCATATTTCTTTATATTCTAACTCTCACAGACAAACATGATCACTGGAAAAACCATGGCCTTGACTAGATGGACCTTTGTTTATAAAATAATGCCTCTTCTTTTGAATATGCTGTTTAGCCTGGTCATAACTTTGCTTCCAAGAAAATTTCATGGCTGCAATCAACATGTGTAGTGATTTTGGAGCCCAGAAAGATCAAGTCAGTCACTGTCTCCACTGTTTCACCATCTATTTGCCATGAACTTATTGGACCAGATGTTATGATCATACTTTTGTAAACATTGAGCTTTAAGTTAGCTTTTTCACTCTCCTCTTTCACTATCATCAAGAGGCTGTTCAGTTCTTCTTCACTTTCTGTTATAAGGGTGGTTTCACTTGCATATCTGAGGTTTTTGAGATTTCTCCTGGCAATCTTATAGATGCAGAGAAATGCTTTGACAAAATTCAGCATCAATTTATGATGAAAACCCTCAAGAAAGCAGGAATAGAAAGAACATACCTCAACAAACTAAAAGCTATATATGACAATCCCACAGCAAACATTTTCCTCAATTGTGAAGAATTGAAAACATTTCCCCTAAAGTCAGGAATAAGACAAGGGTGTCCACTGTCACCACTACTATTTAACATACTTTTTGAAGTTTTAGCCACAACAATCAGAGGGAAAGAAAGGGAAAAAAGAAACCTAGACTGGAAAAGAAAAAAAAAAACTCTAACCATTTGCAGATGACACGATCCTCTACATAGAAAACCCTAAAGACTTCACAGGAAAATTACTATGACTAATTCATGAATATAATAAATTGGCAAGATATAAAATTAACACAGAAAAATCCCTTGCATTCCTATACACTAACAATGAGAAACCAGAAAGAGAAATTAAGGAAACAATGTTATTCACAATGACAACAAAAAGACTAAAATCCTTAGGAATAAATCTACCTAAAGAAACAGGAGACCTGTATATAAAAAACTATAAAACATTGATGAAGGAAATCATAGAAGTCTCAAATAGAAGGCTAAATATACCATATGCATGGATAGGAAAAATCGATACAGTGAAAATGAGTGTACTACCCATAGCAATCTATACATTCAATGAAATCCCTATCAAGCTACCAATGGTATTTTTCACAGAACTAGAACAAATACTTTCACAGTGTGTATGAAAATAGAATAAAATCTGGAAGATCCAAAGCAATCTTGAGACAGAAAAATGGACCGTGAGGAATCAACCTGCCTGACTTCAGGCTCTATTGCAAAGCTACAGTCATCAAGACAGTACGGTACTGGCACAAAAACAGAAATTTAGATCAATGGAACAAAATAAAAAGCCCAGACATAAATCCAGGCACCTATGGACACCTTATCTTTGACAAAGTAAGCCAGAATATACAATGTAGAAAAGATAATCTCTTTAACAACGGGTGCTGGGAAAGTGGTCAACCACGTGGAAAAGAATGAAAGTAGAACACTTTTTAATGCCATAGACAAAAATAAACTTAAAATGGGTTAAAGATCTAAATGTAAGAACAGAAACTATAAAACTCCTCGAGGAAAACGTAGGCAAAACACTCTCTGACATAAATCATAGCAGGATCCTCTATGACCCACCTCCCAAAGCAATGGAAATAAAATAAAAAATAACAAAAGAGACCTAATTAAACTTATAAGCCTGTGAAAAACGAAGGAAACTATGAGCAAAGTGAAAAGACAGCCTTTAGAATGGGAGAAAATAATAGCACATGAAGCAACTGACAAAAAAATGAATTTCAAAAATACACAAGTAACTCCTTTAGTTCAATTCGAAAAAAAAAAACGACCCAACCAAAAACATGATGTGCCAAAGAACTAAACAGACATCTCTCCAAAGAAGACATACAGATGGCTAACAAACACACGAAAAGTTGCTCAACATCACTAATTATCAGAAAATTCAAATCAAAACCACAATGAGATACCACTTTACAACAGTCAGAATGGCTGTAATCCAAAAGTCTACAAACAGTAAATGCTGTAGAGGGTGTGGAGGAAAGGGAACCTTCTTATACTGTTGGGAGGAATGCAACCTAGTACAGTCACTATGGAGAACAGTGTGGAGATTCCTTAAAAAACTGGAAATACATCTACCATATGGCCCAGCAATCCCAAAGCTGGGCATACACACGGAGGGAACCAAAAGTGAATGAGACACTTGTATTCAATGTTCAATGCAGCACTGTTTACAATAGCCAGGACATGGAAGCAATCTAGATGTTCATCGGCAGAAGAATGGATAAGAAAGCTGTGGCACACATACACAGTGGAATATTACTCACCCATTAAAAAGAACACATTTGAATCAGTTCTGATGAGTTGGCTGAAACTAGAGCCTATTAATCAAAGTGGAGTAAGTCAGAAAGAAAACCACCAAATCAGTGTAGTTACACATATATATGGAATTTAGAAAGATGGCAACGATGACTCTATATGCGAGACAGCAAAAGAGATACAGAAGTATAGAAGAGTCTTTATAACTCTGTGGGAGAATGTGACAATGGGATGATTTGAAAGAATAGCATTGAACCAAGTATATTATCATATGCGAAACAGATTGTCAGTACAGGTTCGCTGCATGAGAGGGGGTGCTCAGGGCTGGTGCACTGGGAAGACCCTGAGTAATGGGATGGGGTGGGAGGTGGGAGGGAGTTCAGGATGGGGAACATGTACACGCATGGTGGATTCATGTCAATGTGTGGCAAAACCAACACAATAATGTAAAGTAAAAAATAAATTAATTAATTTTTTTAAAAATTAAAAGGTTTCTCTGCATTATTGAGATAATCATGTGATTTTTATTTTTCAATTTGTTAATGTGGTGTATTACATTGATTGATTTGCGAATATTGAAGAATCCTTACATCCCTGGGATAAAGCCTACTTGATCATGATGTATGATTTTTTTAATGTGTTGTTGGATTCTAGTTGCTAGAATTTTGTTAAGGATTTTTGCATCTATGTTCATCAGTCATGTTGGCCTGTAGTTTTCTTTTTTTGTGGCATCTTTGTCGGGTTTTGGGATTAGGATGATGGTAGCCTCAAAGAATGAGTTTGGAAATTTACCTTCCTCTGCAATTTTCTGGAAGAGTTTGAGTAGAATAGGTGTTAGCTTCTCTCTAAATTTATGGTAGAATTCAGCTGTGAAGCCATCTGGTCCTGGGCTTTTCTTTTTTTGGAAGATTTCTGATTATGGTTTCAATTTCCATGCTTGTGATGGGTCTATTAAGATTATCTGTCTCTTCCTGATTTAGTCTTGGAAAGTTGTACTTTTCTAGGAATTTGTCCATTTCATCCAGGTTTTCCAGTTTATTTGCATATAGTTGCTGATAATAGTCTCTTATGAGCCTTTGTATTTCTGTGTTTTCTATTGTCATCTCCGTTTTCATTTCTAACTCTGTTGATTTGGTTCTTCGCCCTTTGTTTCTTAATGAGTCTGGCTAATGGTTTGTCAATTTTATTTTTCTTCTCAAAGAACCAGCTTTTAGCTTTGTTGATTTTTGTAATGGTCTCTTTTGTTTCCTTTGCATTTATTTCTGCCCTGATCTTTAAGATTTCTTTCCTTCTACTACCCCTGGGCTTCTGCATTTCTTCCTTTTCTAGTTGCTTTAGGTGTAAAGTAAGGTTACTTATTTCACTTTTTTCTTGTTTCCTGAGGTGAGCTTGTATTGCTATGAACTTTCCCCTTAGCACTGCTTTTATAGTGTCCCATAGGTTTTAGGTTTTTTTGTTTTCATTTTCATTCATTTCTATGCATATTTTGATTTCATTTTTTATTTCTTCTGTGATTTGTTGGTTTTTCAGCAGTGTGTTGTTGAGCCTCCATATGTTGGAATTTTTAAATGGTTTTCTCCTGTAATTCATATCTAATCTCACTGCATTGTGGTCTGAAAAGATGCTTGGAATGATTTCAATATTATTGAATTTTCCAAGGCTTGATTTATGCCCAGGATGTGATCTATCCTGGAGAAGGTCCCGTGTGCACTTGAGAAAAAGGTGAAATTCATTGTTTCTGGGTGGAATGTCCTATAGATATCAATTAGGGCTAACTGGTCTATTGTATCATTTAAAGTTTGAGTTTCCTTGTTAATTTTATGTTTAGTTGATCTGTTCATTGGTGTGAGTGGAGTATTAAAGTATCCCACTATTACTGTGTTATTGTTAATTTCTCATTTCATAGTTGTTAGCATTTGTCTTACATATTGTAGTGCTCCTATGTTTCATGCATATATATTTATAATTGTTATATCTTCTTCTTGGATTGATCCTTTGATCATTATGTAATGTCCATCTTTACCTCTTTTCACAGCCTTTATTTTATATTCACAAAATTCTAGATAGGATGATGGAGATGGCAGAGTGGGTGCAGAAATCTAAAGATTATCTAAGGTTGCATTTTCCTGAGCTTTGATGTATTTGCTTCTAGCGTCACCTTTCATTTTTCCTTGGAGGATCTAATACAAGGGCTCAGAGTCACCAGCTGGGTTTAAGTTGAAGAATGAGAGGTAGGTGCTCCCAGGAGAGTGAATTCCTAGCTACCAAGCCTTGGGTTGAGGCATGTTTGAGGCACAAGTTATGTCCCAACTTCCCTGTGAAAACAGGATGTAGCTTCCCTCTCCATGACATGCATGAAATCAAACCCAGGCTGGTTTCATTCTTTTTCATGTCCTGCTTCCCCTGAGACCTCACTGGTTTCTCTGGGGTATTTTACTTTTTCAATTTTGGCTGCACTATGTCTTCATTGCTGCTCAGGACTTCTCTATTTGCAGCGAGGATGGGCTACTCTGTAATCACAGTGAACTGGCTTTTCAATCTTGTGCTTCTCTTGATGCAGATCACAGGCTCTAGGGCACTCAGGCTCAGCAGTTTTGGCTCACCGATTAGTTGCCCTGGGGCATTTGCAATCATCCCAAACCAGCTCTCAAGGGCCTATCTTAAGGACTAGATCAAAAAGGAAAACCCTCTGGAAAGAATTTGAAATAAGTCACTTTTACGTGAAACTTGGCACCATGGCCTATTTATGAGGAGACTCATGTAGGATTGTCCCCTAATTCAGGCAACCTCCTGAGATCAGGACTGATTTTGGTTTCCCTCCCAAGTGTTCTTACATCATTTTGAAGCTGTCTCTGCCACGTGGCTGTGTATATGTGCTTTGTACTTCCTGAAACTCAAGTAGACCACATCTTCCAGAGGGCACAGCTGTCACTTGACTCATTTGTAAGTATATGTTAGGAGATCTTGTCTCATTACACCAGATTCTAACGTCACAACAAGGCTAACATGAGATAAGCTATTAGATTATGAGTGTTAGGTTACAGGCTCAATTACTGTAATAAAACCCTGTATAATCTTGTCTGAAATACAATTTCAATTCTCCTTCATATAATATTAGTGCAGGTCTCTGCACAGAGATTGGGACTCACTTCTTTCTTGTCACATCTCCCACCTTTGCTACCTACCTCTGGTCTATCATGGCTGCTCCAGCTCCTATCATTGCATCCACATTCCTGTTAGTCGGACAGAAAATAAAACTTGCGTTTGGAAGTGACATATCACCTTTACTCAAATTCCACTGGCTGATGTATCTTCTATGGTCATGGCAAACCTGGGGTGGTGGGTACACAGAAGGGCAGGGGAATGTGATCCTACTACAGAACATTCATGATGAGTAACAAGGGCTACCTTCATTCATGTCCCTGTAATTGATTCTATTTTGGTTCTTCCCACCCAGCTTTCAGCTTGTTTTGGCCTGCAGATATGGATATGAATGAGGTTATAATAGAGGAAATGGCTCAGGCTGTACAAATATGCAGAAAACAAGAAAGGAACAAAAGTAAGAAAGTACAAAAATTCAAAATATATAGGTAAGTATGCTTATAATTATAATTTTGCATTTATAAATTTAGATATGCCTGTGGTTGATTCATCAATTTATAAAAATAATAAGAGAAATGTAATATATAAATATATTCTCTGAATCCAACAAAATAATAAAGCTACACCATATTTATCACATAGTAGTGTCAGGATTAAGTTTGGATGCACATTGCAAGAAACTAAAGCAACCATAACATTACCAAGGTAAACTTGACATTTCTCTCTAACTGAAACAAAGCTAGTGGTGGGCCAGGCAGAGCTTGAGTGGTATCTGTCTCCAAGGTTACATGATTGTCCAATACAACTGCAGGAGTTCCAGCTATCAGAACTAAAATCCAGGCAGCAGTTAGGGAGAAGGTGAGAAAAAGAAGAGTCTCATCTCTCAGATAAATTAGCTCCTTGAAAGCAGTCTTCCAAGAAATCCCTCGTAGACGTCTGCTTGCCTCTCAAAGTCACCAGTCATGACTAAAAGCACAGGTCCTGTAGCGACTGGGCTCATGACTATATAAGAAACTATTTTCAGTTTTGAAAGAGAAGCAGAGAATAGATCATTTTGTAGGGAGCCAGCTGTGCCTGCCTTAAGGAACAAACCTTATCTGAATGGATTAGGCTGAATGGCTGGGCACAGTGTGGGAGCCAGGAGGAAGGAGTAGTAGTGAGAAACAGCTCAATGGATCTGAATTATGCTCCAGATAAAAGAGACAGACTGGTCAGTCATTTGGTCTAAGGACTGAAATAAAGATTATACATACCACATGACCCTATTTGATTAGAAAACTGCATTTCCAGCTCAGGTCCTAAATCTCTCAGTTCTTCAGCATATAAACACCTTGTTTCTTTCCCTCACATTCTGACCTATCTGTCTCACTTCCTTGTTTCTGTTCACATCACTTCTGCATCCAGGCCACCAGCATTACAATATCCAGTATTGAGGAGTTACCAACACTTTCTAGAAGTGGGTAGAAACACAATGACAAGTTCTAGTTTACTATTATTTTCTGCTGATCAAGGTTTTTTGAAGGACAGAGATGGCTAGAATTATGGAGATCTCATGTTTCCTCTCAAATCCCAACCAAGAATGTGACTGCCTTGGACGTAGAGGGGATGTGTTCACTTTTGTATCCACCGATCTTAACAGAACAGTAAGTCCCCTGTATATAAACAAGTTATATTTCATAAGGGAAGGTCAGCACTATGCTATCACTTTATTTTTCTTCTGTTCAGTGAACATTGATATCTAGTGCAATCTCTTTATAAACATAGGATACACTTGGTATGATTGAAGTCTTCTCATTTATTGTTTCTTATAAACTTTGAGGGCTGTTCTGTGCCCAGGCACATGGGGCCCTGGGGCCTGTCAGGCTCTATTTTGGCAGCAGAGTGCAGTGTAAGGGTATCTGCTGTCATCTGGGGCCTGAGTTATATCTTCAATCTCGGATCACATATGAAGGGTTAACTCTAGTTGGGTTTAATTCTATGATCTTGCACTTTATATTCAGTTTGTCCCTTGTTCTTTCTTCTTATGTCTCTTTTTATCCCTGAATTCTTTGTAACTGAGTAGTTTTTATGATTGCCTTTTATATCTCTTGTCATTTATTGCTGGTAACTATATATTTTAAGTAGTTTTAAGATCCATGGTATGCATCTTTTACTTTCCAGTCTATCATTATTAATTATGATAATTATTAATAAGTATTAAGTCATTAATTTTTATCATTTATTTGGCTATGTTGAGTCTTAGTATGGAATTCAGAATCTTCCTTAGAGTAAGGATCTTCTGTTTCAGAAGGGCAAGCTCAATACTTGCAGCATGTAAAGTCTATATGAAACATGCAGGCTTAGTTGTTCAGTCGCATGTGGGAATTTAGTTCTCTGGCAAAGGAACAAACTAGCATCCCCTTCTTTGTAAAGCAGATCTTTAACCACTGGACAAGCAGGGAAGCCCATATATTTAGCTTCTAATACATATTACATGTTTATCATTTGGGGTACTTTTCATTCTCCCTGTAAATCCAGATTTTCACTTTCTTTTAAGTTCCTTCTGACTTGACACCTTTTGAAAAAACATTTATTGTCTTGGTTTGTTGGTGGTGATGCAGTCTTGTAGTTGTTGTATGTGTGAGAAAGTACTGTATCTTGGTTTTGATATGCATTTTCTTGGATGTAGAATTCTGAGTCCCTCATCTTTCTCTTCACACTCTAAGCTGTGGTGCCAGTGTCCCCTGGTTGACATTGCTTTATGAGCCTAACCTGCTGTCCCTCTCCCTGTCTTGCTCTCCTGTGTCTGTTTCTCCTTCTGATCACATTTCTTTAGTTGATTTTAAAAAAATTTTTTATTGTGTTGGTTTTGCCATACAATGACATGAAACCACCATGGGTTTACATATGCTCCCCCTCCAGAAACCCCCTCCCTCCTCCCTCCTGATTCCCTCCCCCTAGGAAATCTCGGTGCACCAGCCTTGAGCATCAACCCTGGGCTGGCGATTGATTTCACATATGATAATTAACATGTTTCAATGCCATTCTCCCATATCATCCCACCCTTACCCTCATCCACAGAGTCCACGAGTCTGTTCTATACATCTGTGTTCCTTTTGCTGTCTCGCATGCAGCGTTCTCATTGCCATCTTTCTAAATTCCATATATATGCATTAGTATACTGTATTGTTTTTTTTCCTTCTGGCTTACTTCACTCTGGATAATAGGATCCAGTTATGTCGACCTGAGTAGAACTGATTCAAATGAATTTTTTTTAATGCTGAGTAATATTCCATTGTGTATATGTACCACAGCTTTCTTATCCATTCGTCAGTTGATGGGCATCTAGGTTGCTTCCATGTCCTGGCTATTGTAAACAATGCAGCGATGAACATTGGGGTACACGTGTCTCTTTCAGTTGATGGTTTTGAGCTATGAGTTACGAGGTACCTCTGTATGGTCATCATCATTCCTGTCCTTCAGTTAGTTGAGCGTCTGTGTTCATGAGTTTAAAGCTTTCATCACATCTGGGAAACTTACAGCCAATAATCATGAAGCTCTTTTCTCTATTGCCCTGTCTTTAACTCCCTGTGGGATTTCATTTACAAGTACTTTACAATTCTTAAAGTTGATTCAAAGTTTTTCATGCACATTATTTTTTCCCATAGTCTTTCCATTACTATTTTCCATGTCTCTATTTAACATGCTAAATATTCTTCAGCTTCATGAATATAAAGATTATTGCTGTTGTAAGCATTTTAATGTCCTTGCCTGCTCATGATTTAATATATATTTTAACTGTGTTTTAGCAATTGATTTTCCCTCATTATGGATATTTTCTTGCTTCCTTGCACATCCTGAATATTTTTTTAATTTATTTATCTTGATTTGGATAATTACCTTACAATACTTTGATGGAAGTAAGACAAACACTATCACAGTTTAAATGGAAGTTTGAAATTAGATGTTGGATGTGGTCAATTTTAACCTTGGGGTGCTGGATAATTTTTAACTTTTTATAAATTATTCCTGGCACTGTTTGCAAACACTGTTAATTCCTTGGAAACAACTGTTCTTTTTGAAGGCTTGCTGTTCAGTTTTTTAAGCTGAACTAGTCTTTACACCAGATTTATTATTCCCTACAAGTAAGGGAAGAGTATCTTCACTGCCCTACAGATGTCATGGGCATAGTGAGTAAGTTCCATGCTTGTCGGGGGGGACACAATTAGACTTGGATCAATTTGAACCTCAAGGATTGTTATCTATATTCTGACCAGTACTATCAACCCTCCACTGAAAACTGGAGGAGTATCACATGTACACTCCCACAGATCTCTCTGTGTAGCCCTCTCCTGTGGACTCTAGCTATCTAGAGTCTCAGATCTCTCTTTTGAAGAGACTGTTTGTCTCTGCTTTGATACCCCCTCCATGAATGTGTGGGAAACTATTTCTAGAGTTGAGGCAATTGTAGAACTCACCTTGCTTGCTCCCCCCTCAAGAATTTATAAGAATGGATGTTTGGTGTAAAAAACTGCTTTTTCATTTTTCTTGTGTACTTTGAAGTTGTCTAAGACAGGAGGATAAATACATCTTTACTCATCTATGTCTATGAAAATGGAGGTCCCCCCTGCAATGAGGACTCACTGAATGCCTGGTGTATGCTAGGCACTGACGTCTATGCATGGGTGCAGACTTGATTGGGAATATGTGTTGGGGCCTTCAAGAGCCCCAGTCTTGCTGGAGAAACATTCCAGTTACAAATAGTATTTGATATGGGGTATGCTGAGTTCAGTTAAGTCCTTCAGTCATATCTGACTCTTTGCAATACCATGGACTGTGGCACGCCAGACCTTCCTGTCCTTCATCAACACTTGAAGTTTACACAAACTCATGTCCATCGAGTCAGTGATGCCATCCAACCATCTCATCCTCTATAGTCCTCTTCTCCTCTGGCCTTCAATCTTTCCCAGCAACAGGATCTCTTCTAATGAGGCAGCTCTTCATATCAGTTGGCCAAAGTATTGGAACTTCTGGTGAAGCATCAGTCCTTCCAATGAATATTCAGGATTGATTTCCTTTGGGATTGACTGGTTGGATCTCTTTGCAGTCCCAGGGACTCTCAAGGGTCCTGTCGAACACCACATTTCAAAAGCATCAGTTCTTCATTTTTCACCACTCATTATGGTCCAAATGTTACATCCATACATAACAACTGAAAAAATCATTGCTTTGACTATACTGAACTTTTCAGCAAAATAATGTCTCTGCTTCTAAAAATGCTGCCTAGGTTTGTCATACCTTTTCTCCAAATGAGCAACCCTCTTTTAGTTTCATGGCTGCAGTCATCACCTGCAGTGATTTTGGAGCCACAAAAAATAAAGTCTCTCACTGTTTCCATTGTTTCCCCATCTATTTGCTATGAAGTGATGGGATCAAATGCCATGATCTTCATTTTCTTAATATGGAGTTTAAGCCAATATTTTTTTCTCACTTTCACTTTCATCAAGAGGTTCTTTAGTTCCCCTTCACTTTCTGCCATGAGTATAATGTCATCTGCATAAATGAGGTTATAGATATTTCTCCCAACAATCTTGATTTCAGTTTGTGCTTCATCCAGTTGAGAATTTCTCATGATGTACTCTGCATATAAATTAAATAAGCAGGGTGACATTATACATCCTTGACATACTCCTTTCCTGATTTGGAACCAGTCCGTTATTTCATTTTCTGTTCTGACTGCTGCTTCTTGACCCGCAGACAGATTTCTCAGAAGGCGGGTAAGATGGTCTGCTATTCACATCTATGTAACAGTTTCCCACAGTTTGTTATGATCCACACAGTCAAAGGTTCTGGCATAGTCAATAAAGCAGAATTAGTCATTTTTTCTGGAATTCTCTTGTGTTTTCTATGATCCAGCAAATGTTGACAATTTGATCTCTGGTACCATTGGCTTTTCTAAATCCAGCTTGAACATACAGAATTTCACAGCTCATGTACTATTGAAGATTTGCCTGGAGAAATTACTTTGGCAGCACGTGAGATGAGTGCAACTGTGTAACAGCTGGACATTCTTTGAAATTGTCTTTCTTTGGGATTGGAATGAAAATGACCTTTCCAATTCTGTAGCCACTGCTGACTTTTCCAACACTGCTGGCCTATTGAGTGCAGCAGTTTAGCAACATCATATTTAAGGATTTGAAATAGCTCAACTGCAGTTCCATCATCTCCAATAGCTTTGCTCATACTTATGCTTCTGAAGGCCCACTTGATTTCACAATTCAGGATGTCTAGCTCTAGGTTAGTGATCAAACCATCGTGGTTATCTGAGTCATTAATATATTTTTTGTACAATTCTTCTATGTATTCTTTCAACATCTTCTTATTATCTTTGATTTTTATAGGTTGATACAATTTTTGTCCTTTATTGTGTCCATCTTTGCATGAAATGTTCACCCTGTTGAATTTTCTTGAAGAGATCTCTGATATTTCCCATTCTGTTTTTTTCTCTATCTTTCAACTGATCACTTTAGGAGGCGGTTTTTTTTTTCTTATGTGCTATGCTTTGGAACTCTGCATTCAGATGGGTATGTCTTTCTTTTCTCTTTTGCCTTTTGCTTCTCTTCTTTTCTAAAGTATTTGTAAGCCCTCCTCAGACAACCATTTTGCCTTTTTGCATTTCTTTTTCTTGGGGATGGTCTTGATATGGTATGCACAGATTGAAAAAAATGAAGATCATTGCACCCACTTCCATTTATTCAAGGAAAATTTCTAGAGAAACAATGAAAACCGTGACAGACTTTATTTTCCAGGACTCCAAAATCACTGCAGATAGTTGACTACAGCTGAAAAAGATGCTTGCTCCTTGGAAGAAAAGTTATGAAAAATCTAGACATCATACTAAAAAGCAGAGACATTACTTTACCAGCAATGTTCTTATAGTCAAAGCTATAGTATTGCCAGTAGTTGTGATGGGATGTGAGTTTGGACCATATAGAAAGCTGAGCACCAAAGAATAGATGCTTTTGAACTGTGGAGTTGGATGAAAACTCTTGAGAGTCCCTTGTACTGCAAGGAGATCCAACCAGTCCATTCTAAAGGAAATCAACCCTAAATATTCATTGGAAGGACCTATGCTGAAGCTGAACCTCCAATACTTTGGCCACCTGATGTGAAGAAATGACTCATTAGAAAGGACCCTGATGTTGGGAAAGATTAAACACAGGAGGAAAAGGGGAAGACAGAAAATTAAATCGTTTGGTGGCATCACTGGCTTGATGAACATGAGTTTGACCAAGCTCCAGGAGTTGGTCATGGACAGGGATGCTTGATGTGCTGTACCCCATGTTAGAACAAAGACTTGGACATTACTAAGAAACTGAAATGAATTGATGTACAGAGGACAATGTGGGAGCAAGCAGAAATCTTTGGGGAAGGAGGAAGGAACAATTCCTGGATAGCTGACAATGATGGGTGCACAGGCCATTTCAAGATGGATAGGCTGTAGGGAAGCAATTCTAGGCCAGGTGGAGAGAATGGTAAGAGAAAGGCAGGGTGGCAATGCTAAGATTTCCCAGAGGACAATATACCTGCTCTATTAAACTTTATCAATTCTCAATATCGTTCGGTGATTGGAAACATGAGTTTTGTTTTGGAAGTGGTAGAGCAATATTCGATGGAAGAACTGATGCTGATGATGAAGCTCGAACACTTAGGCCACTTGATGTGAAGAGCCAGCACATTGGAAGAGACGCTGTTGCTGGGAAAGATTGTGGGCAGAAGGAAAGGGGTCAAAAGGATGAGATGGTGAGATGCCATCACCAACTCAATGGCCATGAGTTTGAGCAAACTGGGAAATAGTGAAAGATGGGGAAGCCTGTTTTCATGCAGTACATGTAATCACAAAGAGTGAGACCTGACTTAGCAACTGAACAAGACCAATAAGAAGAGAGGGTCCAGTCAAGCCTGTGCCCCTGGTGGGAGCGGAGAAAGATTTAGGTGGAAGGGGAGGCTTCCCATCCTCTGGTGCAGGTCCTTAAATCCAAGTTAAGGAGCACAAGACTTTGAATGTGTTAGCAAGCATTGTTTTCTAAAAAAGAAAAATAAAAACCTGATTTCTGCAGGAGTGAGAGCTTTGACTGAGCTTGTTCTCTAGATATTATGGAGGGATGTGGAGTGGGCTGAGTTTGCAAAAACCAGGTCACCAGGTGCTGGAGGGCCAGGCTCGAGGTAGACATTTTCCACTATGTGGAAAACGAATGCAGAGAAAAAGTGTCCCATCTGGAATGTATATGTAAATGTATCAGATCGTTGTGGCAGATAACTTAAATATTGTTTTGAGGTAAGCGAGAAATGCAGGATTGGTGGATTGGTTTTGTTAATTCCTGTGGGTAATTAGATGACAAAATGTCTGGTTAATTCTTTGCAAAGTTTAAATTATGCTTGGAAAAGAAAACTAGATCACGTCAAAACACATTTCCTCATTAAACAGCAGGCATAGTGAGGTTTCTAAGGCAACTATAAGCATTTGAAACACAATCATTGTACATCTCACAGACCCAAAAAGAGGCACCCATTTGTTTCAGCAGTGTTAACAGTGAAACTCTTTATTTTTTCCTGACAATAGGATTAGCAGACCACCAAATACAGTTCACCAGCATCCTGGGCTGCAGTGCCCTAAGTGTGAGTGGGTGTGTATCTGGAGCACCCTTACTGATTCCTGAACCACTCCAAGCATTTACACTGCCTGTGCCAGGAAAATCCTGTCATTTCCTTGATCAAAGACTGAGAAACACAGCCTCAGGAAGACATCACCCAGGATGCAAGTCTGTGTAGATGTACTCATTGTGTTCCTTCTAAGGGTGGTGTAACAGCTGCTAGAAACCTGGGAGAGGCAGAGAAGCACAGTAGTCAGCCCGAGCCCTTACCTGCGACTCCCTCATACATCCAGACTCAACACAGTTCTTGATTTTATTTCCCTCTTTTGGTGAGTATCAAGGGGTTTTCTTAGCAGCAGGGATATGGGAATTCATCCAAAACCAAAAAGAGACAATACATGTGTTTGCCCTGAGGAAGGATGTGGGGGAGGGGAGGATTGGGAGTTGGTGGATTTAGAGGAATGATAAACAACAAAGTCTTACTGCAGAGAATAAGGAAATGTATTCATATCCAGTGATAAACCACATGAAAAAGAATAAGAAAAAGAATATATATATATATATATATATATATATATATATATATATATATATA
>ML664194.1:82951-132464 GCA_007570785.1 Antilocapra americana | reverse complement strand
ATATATATATATATATATATATATATATATATATATATATATATATATATATATTATGTGTATAAACGAATCACATTGCTGTGAGGCAGATCTTAAGGCAACACTGAAGATCAGCCACACTTCAACACAATGCTTAGAAAAGGACAAGAGTGTCCATAGTTCTCCTCACTTCTTGTTTCTTTCCTTCTGACTCCTGTTCCTTGTTTTCTCTGCAGAGAATTCCGGTTTTCCTGTGGCATCCTGATAATCTGTACTTTATTACAAAACTTTATTTTGTATTGGAGTATAGCTGATTAACAATATTATGAGTTTCAGGTGGACAGGAAAAGGACTCAATGCCTGTATCCATGTATCCTGGGCCCAAAGATACCCTCTCATCCAGGCTGTCATATGACTGAGCAGAATTCCCTGTGCTACACAGGAACTCGTTGCTGGTTACCCACCTTAAATACAGCAGTGTCCACAACACGTTCTTGAAGACTTAACTGTGGAACTCTGGGAAGCCTCCTTCATCCCACACTCACCCTCTTTGGCCACTCCAGTCTTGTTTGGAAATGTACTCTGCTTCCCCATCCCCAGAGGTCAGTCCGTAGCCCTCATCACACCTAGTTAGTCCCCAGTGCCCCAATGCATGACCTTTGGGATGCCATTTCTATGGAATTCAGGGCAGTTTTGCATAGAATCAAGCAACCCTCCTATGGCTCCATGAGTTTACAGTTTTAAAATTCCTGAAATTGCCTCTCTTCCTCAAAGTCTGCTTTGATCTGATCAGCATGCTCTGAACTCCTGCAGGGAGCTTACATGAAGCCTCCACCCTATGCTGAGGATGATCAGTCACTGTGCACACTTTACTCACCTTAGCATCCAACCTCCCCACAGAGGGGTCGGGTACCCCAACTCGCAAAGGGGTCACCTGGCCAGAGCAAGGGGAAGATGCAGCTGAGAAAATGGCTGACCATGTTAATTATCATCCAAACCAGAAAAACTGTGAGAAGGAAAGGGAGAAATTTAATCCTTATGGTGGGACAACACACTGGGACTATCTCAGCCATTCTCTTCATCACACGGCCTATTTCAGGGACTGTTAGAGCTGACTATCCATGTTCTTGCATCTGCGGGTACAGATTAAGCTGAAGTTCTCTGAGGATCAGGACCTTAGACTTCCCCTCTCCTTGTGACTCCCACCATGTTAGCATGGTGTGAAGTTTCCACACTTCAAGAATATCAGTGTCACAGACAACACTTTACTTTCAAGTGGTTGGTCTAGTTGGATGCTCTGGCACAGCCACAGGAGCTCAGGGGCTCAGCAGCATCTGCAACAGTTTGACATGGCCTGCAGAAGCCACTCTCCTCCCAGCAGCAGTCCATGGGTTCCTGCAAGTTCCTATCTGAGACCTAACCCTCAGGTTTTTTCCATCACCTTGATGGTGTTTCCTCAAGCTGGCACTGGGTAGATGATGCTGTTGATGGTGAAGATAAGAGAGGTCAGGGTATTGATGGCAAAACATAAAACATAGTGCTGTTAGAGAGAGGGAGAGAGGTTGGCCCTGGAGATCCTTGTTGTGTGGAGAGATTGGGAGTGACCCTGGGGCATGACCCTTTACCTCAGAACCCCATGGCATGGCATCAATGGGCTTCTGGATGTCATAGACTAGTCTTCTTTGACCAAGCATCAGTGATGCCCCAGTGTACACAAGGGCCTCGCAGCTGTCAAAACAAGCAATAAACTTTCTTTTCATGGAGATGCTGAGAGACAGTTGAAGATAGCAGGCATCAAGGTCACTCTGAGTCTCCCCAGAACTGCCCCCTTCCCAACTGTCTCCTAAACAGCCCTTTGTCTCTTGCCCTCTATTCTTTTGTTCTAGACATGGCACCTCCCTTGACATCCTTGAATGCAGTACTTGAATACATCAGCTTTTTGCACCTAGCTAGAAGTTTGTCTCCTTTCCTAGAAGAGTCCCCTCCCCTTTAACTAGTAAATTTCTTCTCATCTTCCAGATTGCAGCTTAATTATCACAATTTCAGGGAAGTCTTTCCTCCAATGTTTATCAGTCTTCTTTCTTGGTCTCTTTCTTTAGATCCTTCCTCATGTCTAGCATGTACTAATGTGACAATTCACTATGTGGGTGAGTCATTTCATGTACATCCACCTGCGTAAATGGGAGGGTGCATTTTATTCTTATTGCCTCCCAAAAGTGCCTGGCAGAGTGAAAGCACAACGCTTGTCTGCTGAATGAGTGAATGAAGACTGTGAAAATAAGGAATGAGAAACATCCAGAGAGCTGTATCTGGTGGGGAATAAATAACAGGTCAAATGCAGAGTGAGGATGGAAATTCACGAGGGGCAGCAGGTTCTCATAGTGATGGGAGAGAGGGACTCCCCTGGAAGAGGGTGTCTCCCAACACTGCTCCAACAACCAGCTCAGACCCAGAGAACCTTGACAGGCAATATATTACTAGCCCATGGAAACTCCAAAGGACAGGTCAGTTTTTTCTGAGGGTAACACACAGAATCCTATCAATTATTGCCTCTTGTCCTCAGGTCACTCCTGGATCCCACCTGCCTGATTCTCTCAGTTATAGTCCCTGCTCCACTGTTTGCCAAGGTACATGAGGTTTATTTTTTATTAGTTGCTTTCACTGTGTAAGACTATAGCCAACTTTTCTCCACTGCCAGGTAGCTTCTCCCTAAGGAGTCCAGTTTTCCCCATTTTCCCAGGACTTTCCCTGTTTTGAAAAGGACATTTATCTGGACTGAGGACTTCCATGGTCCCAGGTAGCCCTGAAGAGTATGTCACTGTATAACTCTGTCCAGCCAGTGAAATTCTCCTGGATCATCTGTTTACTACACTGTAGAGTCCTCTAACCATGCTCCCCACCTCACAGGGCAGTGGGTGCAGCCCTTTGCCATCTGCACAGACCTCTCCAGACCATTTAAAGACCGTGGTCAGAGGCCTGGTCACAAGGCATGTGTTGATTATGAACCAATGGGCTGTTTGTGTATCTATGTGCTTGTGTGTTTGTATATATATTTGTGTGTGCTTGTGTGTCTCTGACTAGCTGTGTATATTTACATGTGTCGGTGCGTGTGTTTCCATGTGTTTTTGTGTCGGTCTGTGTCATTGTGGATGGTGTATATGTCTGTGTGTCTGATAAGGCATTTGCGTGTGCCTGCCTCTGTCCAGGTACATATGTGGAGCATCTCCTAGGCTGACCTTTAGAGGGAGATGCTTACCGGTCTATGTTTATATGCCAGTCACCTGCTTGGGCCAATGGTGCTCAGCTGAGCTCTCCGTTACAGTAGTGGAGGTCCACCCCACCAAACATCACCACACTGCGATGCCCCCTTCATGTGTAGAGAGAAGACAGGAGGGGATCCTTGGAGGGCAGTAACAACAGCACTATCTGAGAGCCGTGCTTCTCCAGCCATCAAGGCCTTAGTAAGGTCCCCATCGACACATTCAGAAATCGAGGCTAGGAGACCTACAAGCAGACTGAGGTCAGTTACTGGTGAATGAGTGTCACAGCAGAGGTTAGAAGCTGATTCACCTGGCTGGGCCAAACCCACTCTGTATTCTGAAGAGGCCCTGGACCTCCTGCTACCTGAATGCTCAGATACCCTCAGAGGACAGGGTGCTGAAACATTTTGTCTAGCTTGTCATTTTTCAGGAAAATCAAGGCCTGGCAGTACTAAGGGTGTGGGTTCAGGTCACCCAGAGTTGGCTCTGCTGGCCTGTGCCCTCTACTCTCCAAATGGCCCCACACTCAGAAGGGACCCTACGACTGCTCTTCCTGTCTTGAAATGCATAATATTTCTTAAACAACGTGTCCCACACTTTTGTTTTGTGTCTCACACTTTCACATTTCACTGGTTCCTGCAAACTGGGAATCTGATCCTAGCTCCCACTGAAATGTTAATGAGGAAGGAAAGATATCTACCATCCTTCTCCTTCCTTCCTTATCAGAGTCATAAGCAAATTCAATTGCCTTTCCCTCCAACTTGTTTCCCCTTGCCTTCCAGTAGTCTTCCTTTACACTCACTTCCCTAGAAAAAGTTACTGGTCTTGAGCCCAGGAACATGGTTGTGTTACACTGAAATGTTATTTATAAAACCCAGTGGTGATGCCAGGTAGGGCCCTAGGGCATAGTTATTCTGGTTAGATTATCTATCAGGATACGTCTTTTTCAAGTGTTCTTTAATTTTCATGGAACTGTAAGCATGTTACAGCTAATTTGGAGAAAGGGATTGTCCATCTCAGACTTACTTGCTCAAGTAAAAGGCAAAAACAGGCTCAGAAATGTCCCCTTGATTCTTCAGGTTGTCCAAGATGGGGATGGCTCCAGTGAAGAATATGTTGGGATAGACCAATCCCAAGACAACATCAAAAGGCATACCCTCAAGCCTGTATTCTGCCAGGCTTGGACTGAATGGCTGGTCAGGACGTGCAAGATTCCCAATCTGTGGGGAAAAAAAGAGTGTTAACATCTAACAGATACATGAAGTGGGGCTAGGACAGGGCTGAGGTGCATTGCCATTAGATCCTCAGAGAAGAATTGATTCTGGGCTGTGTCTTCAGTGGGCCTCAGATGGTTAGACCAAGCTGGGAGGGGGATGTGGGTTCCATTTGTGAGAGGCTGTGAATTTTAAAACGTCTGCCCCTCTAAAAAAACACCACCTGAGTGAGGCAAATTGGCCCCGTGGCTTCTGTACAGGTGGAGCAGCAGAGAGTCAGGCCAGGACCTATTGGTGCCCCCTTGTGGACAAAATGAGTCTAGAGCAGAACCTTCTATTTGGCATCCCTATGACCTACTGCAGAGAAGGCACTGGCGAACCACTCCAGTACTCTTGCCTGGAAAATCTCATGGAAGGCGGAGCCTAGTAGGCTGCAGTCCACGTAGTGGCTAAGAGTCGGATACAACTGAGCGACTTCACGTTCCTTTTCACTTTCATGCATTGGAGAAGGAAATGGCAACCCACTCCAGTGTTCTTGCCTGGAGAATCCCAGGGACAGGGGAACATGGTAGGCTGCCGTTTGTGGGGTCGCACAGAGTCAGACACGACTGAGCGACTGAACTGAACTGATGACCTAATGACAGAAATGAACTGCTTTCTCTGTAATGTTCTGTGGATTCTGCACCTGTCCAGGAAGACAGAAGCCAAAAATACCATCTTTCTTGCAGGGTTCTATTAAATTCCTGCCTGACGAATTCCCTTTTGGTGATATGTGTGCATTTGTGTGTGTATGAGAGAAAGAGAAATGGGCATACTACTCAAGTATGTTTGGGGAGGCAGGCCATAGGTTACATTAAAGGCCTCCTAGAGACAACCCTCATTTATTAGGCTCCCTGATATGTCAGGAATCCAGTTTCCCAGTGTGAATAGCTGAAGCACTTGACTGCCCCCAGAGTCCCCAAATCAGTTTTATCCTGTCCTCCAACACCCCAAAGCAACTGCAATCTTGAAATGCCAGCCTAGCTCCACTGGTTACCACATGTATGACCTCAGCAAGGGCCTTGATGACTGCACTTCAGTTTCCTCATATGTCTCATGAACTAATCAGACCACCTGTTATGTGGGGTTGTTGTAGGATTTAGCCAGTTATTTCCTGATAGTGCCTGGAGCAGTCTGAGAATATAGAAGTGGATGCTTTTTCCCCCTCTTCTCCCTCCCAGCTAAATGAACCTTGAACTGCTCATGGGCAGAGGAGCTGCAAGTCCAACCCTCAAGCCACTCTCTGGATTAGATAATCTGTTTGTATCACCATAAACATTGCCTCCCCAGGGACAGGATCCTGTGGGTAAGATGAGCAATATCTATGGGTTAGGCTAGGAAGGGTCCTGCCAGATGAGCCTGCATCTGTTTTGCAAGACGATGTCACTCCATAGCCAGTTATGACTCAGCATTTGTTACACTGTTACCTGAACAGTATCATGAACAACTCCATTCATCCTCTGAGATGTGTATTTGATGCTGAAAGTCCTTTGGTAGGCCGGAAGCTGGAAGACTTGTCATGTCTGAATATAACGCATGTAGCTGCAGACAACAGAGATGAGTGTCATCAGGTGCCAAGGGTGGAAACAGGGCAGCAGGGCAAGTGAAAGATGGTCCGGGTATGGGATGTCTGTACTTGCAACAGATTGGGCTGGTGCAAAAGATGGAGGGCACCCTCAAGTCAGATGAGGCTGTGTCAAAGACAGCCTGGAATTCCTGAGGGGGTGGTCCAATGGTGATGTTACCCACATAGAGCATCTACAGGGAAAAGGAGGGAGTGGGTTAGTACAGAACTGCCTGCCCTCTATTCCCACACTGATGCCACCCTATGGGCATCACATATCTCTTTTTTTTTTCACCTGTCTCTTGAGATCACTTTCTAACCACCACAAATCTCACAGCCTTTGGTCTCAAACGTGTCTTCATTTGATATATTTTCCTGTGCGACACAGTATGCAGGATATTGACTCTATGACCACATATTGAAGTGGAACCTCCTGCATTGGAAGCCCAGAGTCATAACCACTGGACCTCCAGGAACTCTGGACACCCACAGAAGTCCTGATCCCTTCATTTGAGAAGCCATGCAGTCTCTTCAAACTCAGTCTGAGCACCCTCTTCTCCAGGAGTCCTTCTTGAACAACCTCAGCCATTCCCTCTAAACTCAGACCACATCCGATCAACACCACACAGGTGACCCATTCATTTGACATGCATTTACTCTTGCCTATCTCTCAGGCTGGCATGGGCATTCTTGAAGACAAAATAAGCCCTTTTTCTAATATAAAAACAGTTACCACAGTATTAGATTCTTATGGCCTTACAAGGAATACAGGTTCAGTAATTTTTTTTATTGCCATGGTTCCTGCATTGTGGAAAGTGAATTCCTCTGCCTGGGCATTCACAGTTGCTTTTCAGTGGGTTCTACCTTTTGATCAGTGATCTTCATCTGTACCTGAGTGGCTAACTTAGTTCAGAAAGAACAATCTGCTTCAAACTCATGACACATCTTTCACACCAAAATGGATATTTACCTGCCATCTGGTAATTGGTGGGCCCAGTCACCAAGACCAAGAGTTGAAGATGAGAGTGCCTTTTCCTCTTGGTGGGGTCCCTGTTTTCCAATGTTTCTGCCTCCTGCAGGAACCCAAACACCATTGTCCCACCTGGCACCTCTAGATTAGCCCCAGTGCTAGGCTAAAGCACCAGGGGACGCTGTGGAGTAACACCCACCCAAAATACTCACGTCCATGATATTCCTCACGAATTGAACAGTTATATTTGAGCCAGGAGAAGAAATCTGATACATTCTGCAAGCATGTTCCTTCAGGAAACTGTTCAGCATGTTTTTTTTTTCCACTGAGGGTTTTTTTCATGGTCTTCACTCTCCTTAGAGGTATTATTTCACCAAGCATTTTACAAAGAAAAAAAGAAGCTACAATTAGCTGTCAGTGTTAATGTATTACTGTCATTGGCATGGTACTGTGTATTTTAAAATCGTTTTTATGAGTCACTTTATTATCACAATTTCATGCATATAAGATGGAAAAGATGGAGATTTGAATACAGGTTCTGTTCTGTAATGTTGGGTAAGCCATATGACCATGTGGGTTCTCAGTCTCCCCCTCGGGCAAATGGTGGAATGCAAGAATTCAAACCCTCCAAATAGAATATGTTGGGGATAACTGAAGTGATGGATATAAGGTACATGACTAATTGGACGTCTCAACAATCACATTCATTAACATTGCTGTTGCAATCCCACTATATCGTTTCCTTAGAAGCTCAGGGAAGGAGCTAGAAGGGGGACTCTTATCCTCTTTTACAAGGGAAGAATTTGAAATTCAAGAGATTTATGAGTTGACTGTCATCACACAGTTTGTCAGATATAAAACCATGTCTCTTTATCCAAGTTGAAAGAGAAGAGAGAGTTCAAAGAAGAATCCAGGAGACAGGGAACAAATAAGGTAAACTCAGAGGCTCGAGAAGGAAGGATGAGTAAAATGAAAAATTAATAGAAAACAACACAGAGAGAAATACACTCACAGAGAATTCCAAAGAGTTTGAGAGAGAAATGATAGTGACACAGAAAGGCAAACACACACACATATACACACTGAAGTAGAGAAGGAACAAAGAGGGCATGTTGAATAAAATCTAGAAATGTGCTACTCCACAGGACCACACCTATATCTGCATAGACTGGGCACTGAACAATTGCAAGGAGTTCCATTTTCAGTAGGTTATGTGATGACTGGTCTCCAAGAGTTGTGCAACCATGCAAATCTACACCAACACCCTTGGAACCCACAGTTCCTATAACAATGTATTTATCAATAGGTAACAGTTGAACTTTAAGACTATCAGGGAAATATTTCATTCCCTTCTCAACCTGAAGGGTGGAAGAATAATCAGATCAAAAGAAAATTCTGAGAAAGGAATATGATGTGGCTTACAATCCCCATAGTTACATGATTATGTAATCTGAGAAGCCCACCAACCTGAGGAGAACAAGACACTTCATGCTTCTTTCCTGACTCCAAGTACTCAGGGAAGTTCAGGTTCTTAGCATGTAGAGGTGACCAGGGACTCCTAATTGTATATGCTCTATTCTGCACTAGTTTCCCTTTAGGGAATTAATAGATCTGAAAAAAAAATCACAAAGCTCTCGATAAATTGCTTACCTCACTCAATGTCCATGGTGAGTGGAATTTGAAGCTTCTCAGAATACAGAGAATTGAACTCTGATCTCTTCCTTTAAGCTTGGCTGGAAAATCAAACTGATCTGCATGGACATCTAAGAAGATGGAGAACCTTGCCTATGTGGAGAAAAAAACCTGCTAAGAATATCATGCAAATGAATATAGAGGCCATGCTCAACATTCTTGGTTTCATGTTATCTTCCTACCACTTCCATGAGATATGGATTGCTGTCTTCTTTGGAGAGACCATTGCTAGGAGTATAAGCTGTCAAATGGCAAAGTGAAAACTTCAGGGATAGGCCAGGGACGTACAACTGGCTTTAGATAGTGCGTCTAATGACAGAGATTAGGAGCACCTATGATGCCAGTCTACATCAAAGATTTAGGACAGAGCAGTACTTCAATTGCATGGTTTCAGTATTGGAATAAATGTCATATGCATCCACAAGATATTAGGAATCATCCAACAAATGTACAAGGAAGCACTGTGTGCTGGGTTCTGGGTTAAAGGCTTCAAAGTCAAAGTTGATCAAGACAAAACGGTCTTTATCTTAAGAGAGCTAGCAGTCTAGTTCTCACAAACTCATGGCCCCAGAAGGCAAGAGAAATGATATTAGTACTAGGGGACCATGTTTGACCACGGGCAGCTCAGACCTTCCCACTGGGGCAGTCTTTCCTCCACTTCAACTGTGCTTGAAAGCAGGCTACTTGGCCGTGTTTTCAAGAGAAGTCAGAAGTTTGGGTATTTGTGTAAAATCTAATGATTTTAATGTTAGCAACTAAGCCCCTCCCCCCAGAAAAAAAAACTGGGAACAAAATCTCCACAACGATGTGCTGGAATCATCCTTCATTCTCTGCAGGTTTTTATTTCTGGCCAAGAGTTGGTAATGCAGTGAAGATGGAGAGGAATTTAATTAAAGTTGGTTGATTTACAAAGAAACATGTTTGTTTCCTTTCTATTTATAAAGAAAGGTCATCAGAGACATACAAACAAACCAACGAAAATAACTGCTGAAGATAAATGGATATATTTCTGATATAATTTTCCCATACAGTCTATGCCATGAAAAATTTTGTCTGTCAAACCAAGAAGACAAAAAAATAATTTTCCAATGTCATACCAATCAAAGAATACAAAACAACTGTGACAGCCAAAGTAAAATGTTTAATGATTCATCCAGGACTCCAAAGGTCTATTCCTGCATGTGATCTATCCAGGCCTGTCCCTTGAATACAACAGGAGCCCCTCCTGGTTGCCAGGTGTGTATAGATGGTGCAACATGTCTTAAACTTCATTTTTGCATATTCTTTAAATTGAGTTTTTGGTGATTAAATATCAACAATGGGAATATGTCACTGACAAACAACACACAAAATGCCCTTTGAACTATGGTAGTAGAGAAGACTCTTGAGAGTCCCTTGGACTGAAAAATGATCAAACCAGTCCATCCTAAAGGAAATCAGCACTGAATAGTCACTGGAAGTACTGATGCTGAAGCTAACGTTCCAATTGTTTGGTGACTTGATGCGAAGAACTGTTTAATTGGAAAAGACCCTGATGTTTGAAAAGACTGAAGGCAGGAGCAAAAGAAAAAGACAGAGAATGAGATGGTTGCATGGAATCATCAGCTTGAGGAATATGAGCTTCAGCAATCTCTGGGAGTTGGTGATGGATAGGGAAGCCCGGCATGCTGCAGTCCATGGCGTTGCACAGAGATGGTATAGATTGAGCGACTGAACTGAACTGAACTGAAAAAATTGAGAACAAAGACTAATAAAACTTACATCAAGTTGGTGACTTTGCTGCCTATAAGAGCACATTAGTTACGTGGCTTTAATATTCAAAATTATAACTCTACATTCAGAGTGGAATATCTTCAAAGGTTAACAAAACTACTGCCCATCCAAAGCAAAACCAAAGAAAACCAAAAGAACAAAGTAAGAGAAATCTAAAACGATATTCAACAACTTCAGTTCAGTTCAGCCACTCAGTCATCTCCAACGCTGTGACCTGATGAACTGCAACACGTCAGTCTCCCTGTCCATCACCAACTCCCAGAGTCCACCCAAAGCCATGTTCACTCTCCTCATCACCTCTTTGACCACTTCCAATTTGCCTTCATGTATGGACCTAAAATTCCTGGTTCCTATGGAATAGTGCTCTTGAAAGCATCAAACCTTGCTTTTTATCACCAGAACAATCCAAAACTAGGTGTTGTTTTTGCTTTGGCTCCATCCTTCATTCTTTCTGGAGTTATTTCTCCACTGATCTCCAGTAGCATATTGGGCACCTACCGACCTGGAGAGTTCACCTTTCAATGTCCTATCTTTTTCCTTGTCATACTGTCCATGGGGTTCTCAAAGCCAGAATATTGAAATGGTCTGCCATTCCCTTCTCCAGTGGACCACATTCTCTCAGACCTCTCCACCTGACCCATCTGTCTTGGGTGGCCCCAAACTGCATGTCTTGGTTTCACTGAGTTAGACAAGACTGTGATCTGTGTCATCAGATTGGCTAGTTGTCTTTGTTTGTGGTTTCAGTCTGCCTGCCCTCTGATGCCATCTCTCAGGGCCCACCCTCTTACCTGGGCTTCTCTTACCTTGGACGTGGGGTATGTCTCCACAGCTGCTCCAGTAAAGCAAAGCCGCTGCTTCTTGGATGTGGGCTAGCTCCTCTCGGGCACACTTCTGTGCTGCACTCACCGCCTCTGCACTTTGTGCAGCCATGGGAGCCGCCACGAGCAAAAATTCAGCAACTTATTGTTCCTGATATCGCTTCTGTTATTGTGACAAAATAGTATGTATATTAACAGGTAAAAGCAATTCAATAATTAAAATTAAAGTTCTGAAGTAAGCCTTTCAGTGGCTAGAATAAGAGGTTCACACATAACACAAAGAAGGTTAATTAAAACCATGCTCTCTTAAATCTTGAACTGTAAGCATAAGTTTGTACCAACTCATTATATTCATTTTTATTTTATTTTTAAAGGAAAAAGTGTACTTCCTACTCTGACCACTGTAAAGCCTAGAAGATATGACAACATAGTAACAGTGGCTCTTCTGAGGTCTAACACGTAGCTTCTAAATACATTGCCCATGAGATGATCCATGGATTCTTAAAGAGATGGCTGATTTCAGGACTGGGTTAAGAAATGCACAAAATAATCTTGGGAATCTTGACAGACCAGAAAGCTGAAGGACTTCAAAGACCAGTGCGGACTGGACAGAAAGATTACTTATTCAAAATAAAAGACCAAAAAATTGCCACTTTATTGGGCAGAATGATGATTCTGCTACTCAACACACTGCTTACATTTGTCATAGTTTTCCTGCCAATAAGCAAACTTCTTCTGACTTAATGTCTGCAGTCACCATCCACAGTAGTTTTAGAGGCTAAGATGAAAAAAATCTGTTGCTTCCACATTTTCCCCTTCTATTGCCATGAATGATGGGGCTGGATCACATGATATCTTAGTTTTTTTAATATTTCATTTTAAGCTGGCAGAATGTGTTCAAATGTTAATAGGCAACATCTAATTTGTCACTGTAAACAAATGGCTAGGGCATCAACTCACCATTCTAAGCAAGTGAAATATAGAAGGGGATGTGCATAATGGATGCCTGAGTTTGGCAGCATCATAATCCAAAGCATTCAGACATCTACCAAAGTGAAGAAGCAGGAAAATATGAGCCTCTTGAAGTAGTATCATAAGACATATTTATCTGTATATGAAATATTCCAATAAAAACTTTGGAGCTCAAGTGTATATCAGATATGCTGGAATGTGAAGTCAAGTGGACCTTGCGAAGTATCACTATGAAGAAAGATAATGGAGGTAATCGAATCCCAGCTGAGTTATTTCAAATCCTAAAAGATGATGCTATAAAAGTGCTGCACTCAGTATGCCAGCAAATTTGGAAAACTCAGCAGTGGATAAGGACTGGAAAGGTCAGTTTTCATTCCAGTCCCAAAGAAAGTCACTGCCACAGAATCTTCAAACTAGTGCACAATTGCTCATTTCACACATGAGCAAAGTCATGCTCAAAATTTTCCAAGCTAGGCTTGAACAGTACATGAACCAAGAAATTCCAGATGTTCAAGCTGCAAAGACACAGGAATGAGATATCAAATTGCCATCATCCACTGGATCATAGAAAAAGCAAGAGAATTCTGGAAAAATATCCACTTCTTCTTCACTGACTACACTAAACCTTTGAACATGTGTATCACAGAAAAACAGGAAAATTCTTTAAAAGATGGGAATAAAAGACCGACTTATCTGTCCCTGAAAAATTTGTATGCAGGTCAAGCAACAGTTATAGTTGGATGCAGAACAATAGACTGGTTCCAAATAGGAATGGAGTACATTAAGGTTGTATATTGTCACCTTGCTTATTTATTGTATATGCAGAGTACAACATGACATGCTGAGCTGGATGAAGAACAAGGTGTCCTCAAAACTGCAGGAAATAATACCAATAAGTTCAGATATGCAGATGACATCACACTTTTGACAGAAATTGAAGAGGAACGAAAGAGCCACTTGATGAAGGTGAAAGCAGAGAGTGAAAACAATGGTTTAAAACTCAGCATCCAGAGAGCTAGGATCATGGCATCAGGTCCCATCACTTGATGGCTAATAAAATGGGAAGCAATGGAATCAGTGACAGGCATCCTTTTTTGGGCTCGAAAATCACTGCAGATGGTGACTGCATCCATACAATTAAAAGACGCTTGCTCCTTGGAAGAAAAGCTATGACAAACCTAGACAGCATGTTAAAAGGCAGAGACATTACTTTGACATCAAGGTCCACATAGTCAAAGCTATGGTTTTCCCAGCAGTCATGTATGGATGTGAGAGTTGTACCATAAAGAAGACTGAGCACTGATGAATTGGTGGCTTTCACCTGTGGTGTTGGAGAAGATTCTTGACACTCCCTTGAACTACAATGTGATCAAACAAGTCAGTCCTATAGGACGTTAGTCCTGAATATTCATTGGAAGGAATGATGCTGAAGCTGAAGTTTCAGTACATTGGCCACCTGATGTGAAGAAATAATTCATCTGAAAAGACTCTGATGCTGGGAAAGATTGAAGGTGGGAAGAGAAGAGGACAACGGAGGATGAGATGGTTGGATGGCATCTCTGACTCAATGGACATGAATTTGAGTAAACTCCAGGGCTTGGTGAAGGACAGGGAGGCCTCGCATACTGCAGTCCATGTGATCACAAAGAGCCGGCCTCGACTGCTGGACTGAACTCTACTAAAATGAATTGAATGTGTCCTGTTGAGGAGAGTTTCTCCTTCCGGATTCTGACAAATCCTGCTAGATTGGAATGTATATTATGGGAGTTGGTCTGGTAGGATTCTTCTACTCTTAAGTTCTACTCCTGTTATCCTAAACTGTAAATTTTGGGAGTAGGTCAACCAAAATTTTTACAATGGTTAGACATTCTTTTGATTTATTGTAATACCTTAACTGAAAAAGTATATTTCAGTTTTAAAGAATAGTGAGAGGGAACTCTCTGTTCCCGTTTTGAAGTCTGTGTCAGAAACTTTCTTTGTCCCTTTACTTCCTAAAAAAAAAAGGAGACTCTCCTATATCAAAGCTCTTGAGTGATAAAGCCTGGTCCCTGGTCCCGAAGCTAAATCTTCTTCTTCAGAGATTCAGAACCCAATATTGTTCACCATAAGCTGTCAATATGAGATGTTTATTTTCTTTGAAACAAAATATCGTATTTGGTACATAATAGCATTTTCCCACAAATACTCATTATGTATATTTTGTGAAATGGTCATCTCTTCCCTAAAATACTCCATAAAAATGAATAAAAAGTATAAACAGGAAATTAAATGAGGGTCTGTCTTGATTTAAAAGCAGATTCCAATCAAAAAGTGGGCCAAAGAACTAAATAGACATTTCACAAAAGAAGACATAAAAGTGGCTAACAAACACAAGAAAAGATGCTCAACATCACTCATTATCAGAGAAATGCAAATAAAATCCACAATGAGGTACCACTTTACACCAGTCAGAATGGCTGCCATCCAAAAGTCAACAAGCAATAAATACTGGAGAGGATGTGGAGAAAAGGGAACACTCTTACACTGTTGGTGGGGATGCAAACTAGTAGAGTCACAATGGAGAAAAGTGTGGAGATTCTTAAAAAAAAACTGGAAATAGAACTGTCATATGACCCAGCAATCCCACTGCTGGGCATACACACCGAGGAAACCAGAATTGAAAGAGACACGTGTACCCCAATGTTTGTCACCACATTGTTTACAGTAGTCAGGACATGGAAGCAACCTAGATGTCCTTCAGGAGACGAATGGATAAGAAAGCAGCAGTACATATACACAGTGGAATATTACTCAGACATTAAAAAGAACACATTTGAATCAGTTCTAATGAGTTGGCTGAAACTAGAGCCTTTGATGCAGAGTGAAGTAAGTAAGAAAGAAAAACACCAATACAGTATAGTAACGCATATATATGGAATTTAGAAAGATGGTAACAATAACCATGTATGCAAGTTAGTGAAAGTGAGGCAGATGTATAGAACAGTCTTTTGGACTCTATTGGAGAGGGCAAGGGTAGGATGATATGGGAGAAAGTAATTGAAATGTGTAAATTATCATATGTGAAATTAATTGCCAGCCCAGGTTTGATGATTGATAGAGGGTGCTCAGGGCTGTTGCACCGGGATGACCTAGAGGGATGGAATCAGGAGGGAGATGGAAGCGGGGTGCTAGAAGGGGAACACATGTATACCCATGTTGGATTCATTTCAATGTATGGCAAAACCAACATGATAATATAAAGGAAAAAATGAATGAATTAATTAAAATTTAAAAAAATAAAAGAAGATTTGCACAGTTGCAATGGATTGAATTCGGCCAACCCCAGAATTCTGATACTTAATCCTTACACCTTGATGTGATGGTATTAGGAAGTATTGCCTTTGGGAGGTAACTAGGTTGCCATGGGATTTAGATGGTGGGGCCCCTATAATGAGATTTCCCTCTCCCTCTTTTTCTCTCTTCTCCCACTTCTTACTTCCCCTCCCACACCACATGTGCGAACATAGTAAGAAGAGAACTGATTCATGTCAGAATATCTTCCACATGAACCCAACTGTCCACCACCTTGATCTTGTATATTCTCCAGTCAAGAGTCACTTTGTAGTCCTTCTTGCCTAATGATGAATACAGGGTTGATGACACGATTCTTTCTTGTAATTGTTATGTTTGAAACCATTTTGTAATAAGGAATTTACAAATTGTCCATTTTGAAGTTTCTGTCTTTAATGATATGCTGTGGAGCTCCAGAGAGCAGATTCAGGCAGGACCCCAGTGCGAGAGTGGTTGCAAACACACATGCCATTATTCCAGCTCTTCTCCTGTCATCTGAAAACTGTCCACCACACCCAACAGCTCTAGCCCCACCACTATCTGCATCTATCAGTTCAGTTCTGTTCAGTCAATCAGTCATGCCAACTCTTTGCTGTCCCATGAACTGCAGCCTTCCAGTCCTTCCTGTCCATCACTAACTCCCAGGGTCTACCCAAACCTATGTCCATTGAGCTGCTTATACCATTGAGCCGCTTATACCATTGAGCCATCTCATCCTCTGTGGTTCCCTTCTCCTTCTGCCCCAATACTTCCCAGCATTAGGGTATTTTCCAATGACTCAACTTTTCACATCTGGTGGAAAAAGCATGGGAGTTTCAATTTCAACATCAGTCCTTCCAATGAACACCCAAGACTGATCTCCTATAGGATATACTGGTTGCATCTCCTTGCAGTCCAAGGGACTGTCAAGAGTCTGCTCCATCACCAGAGTTCAAAAGCATAAATGCTTTGGCACTCAGCTTTCTTCAACATTCAACTTTCACATCCATACGTGACTAATGGAAAAATCATTGCCTTGACTAGATGGACCTTTGTTTGCAAAGTAATGTCTCTGCTTTTCAATATGCTATCTAGGTTGGTCATAACATTCCTTCCAAGGAGTAAGCGTATTTTTCATTTCATGGCAGCAATCACCATCTGCAGTGATTTTGGAGCCAAAAAAAAAATAATATCTGACACTGTCTAAACTATTTCCCCATCGATTTTCCATGCAGTGATGGGACCACATGCCGTGATCTTTGTTTTCTGAATGTTGAGCTTTAAGACAAAATTTTCACTCTCTTCCTTCAATTTCATCAAGAGTCTTTTTAGTTCCTCTTCATTTGCTGCCATAAGGGTGGTGTCATCTGCCTATCTGAGGTTTTGATATTTCTCCCTGCAATTTTAATTCCAGCTTCTGCTTCTTCGAGCCCAGCGTTTCTCATGAGGTACTTTGCATATAAGTTAATTCAGCAGGGTTACAATATACAGCCTTGACATATTCCTTTACTTATTCGGAACCAGTCTGTTGTTCCATGTCCAGTTCTAACTGTTGCTTCCTGACATGAATACAGGTTTCTCAAGAGGCAGGTCAGATGGTCTGGTATTCACATCTCTTTCAGAATTTTTCACAGTTTATTGTGATCCATGCAGTCAAAGGTATTGTTATAGTCAATAAAGCAAAAATAGATGTTTTTTCTGGAACTCTCTTTCTTTTTCAGTGATCCATCGCATTTTGGCAATTTGATCTCTGGTTCCTCTGCCTTTTCTAAAACTATCTTATTCATCTGGAAGTTCATGGTTCACATATTACTGAAGCCTGGTTGGAGAATTTTGAGCATCACGTTACTACCATGTGAGATGAGTTCAGTTGTCTGGTAGTTCAAGCATTCATTGTTATTGCCTTTCTTTGGGATTGGAATGAAAACTGACTTTTCCAGTCCTGTGGCCATTGCTGGTTTCCAAATTTGCTGGCATATTGAGTGCAACACTTTTACAGAATCATCTTTTAGGATTTTAAGTAGCTCAAGTGGAATTCCATCACCTCCACTAACTTTGTTGGAAGTGATATTTTCTAAGGTCCACTTGACTTCACATTCCAAGATGTCTGGCTGTAGATGACTGATCACACCATTGGGATTATCTGGGTCATGAAGATCTTTTTTGTACAGTTTTCTATGTATTCCTGCTATCTCTTCTTAATATCTTCTGCTTCTGTTAGGTCCATACCATTTCTGTCCTTTATTGAGCCCATCTTTGCATGAAATATTCTTTTGGTATCTCTAATTCTCTTGAACAGACCTCTAGTCTTTCCCATTCTGTTGTTTTCCTCTATTTCTTCTTATTGATCATTGAGAAACACTTTCTTATCTTTCCTTGCTATTCTTTGAAAGTCTGTATTAAAATAGGAATGTCTTTCTTTTTCTCCTTTGCTTTTCACTTATCTTCTTTTCACAGCTATCTGTAAGTCTTCATCAGACAGCCATTTTGCTTTTTTCCATTTCTTTTCCATGGGGAACGTCTAAATCCCTATCTCCTGTACAATATAACAAATGCCCATCCATAATTCATCAGGCACTCTGTTTATCATATCTGGTCCCTTAAATCGATTTCTCACTTCAACTGTATAATTATAAGGGATTTTATTTAGGTCATACCTTAATGGTCTAGTGATTTTCCCTACTTTCTTAAATTTATGTTTGAATTTGGCAATAAGGAATTCATGATCTGAGTCACAGTCAGCTCCTGGTCTTGTTTTTCCTGACTGTATAGAGCATCTCCATCTTTACTCCCCTGCTAAGCTGATTAGTCATCCAGCTGGAGATCATGATGATTCACGACAGGTCTGGAGAAAGAAGAAATGTGGTCATTATTACCTGGACCACTCCCTCTCTGGTTTTCTCTTCTTTACTGCTATCTGCAGGTGAAAGGCAGGCCCTGCGTAGGAAGGGAGGCAAAGTGGAACTGTGGGGATTGATTGAAGGGAAGTGTGGAGGAATACACAACCTAGTCACAAAGAGGTGGACAAGTTACTCAGGACATGTGAGGAAGAAGCACTGGGAAAAGAATGGTTCCTACCAGAGGGCAAAACCTATCTGGGTCTTCTGGTTAAACTTGCTGGAGGACACTTCCTTTCTGCTTGAGTTCATGCTTCAGACATTGTGGAGATAGAGCTGTACTCACTGCTAATGAGTCACAGGGAGAGGGACAGCCTCCCCCAAGGGCCCTTTCATTCCACTCTAACCGTGGGCATCATCCCAAGCCAGACAGAAACATGGCAGGTCATCCAAAAGATGAGCTATTCAAAAAAAGCATGCGAGACAGCAAAAGGAATGCAGATGTATGGAATAGACTCGTGGACTTTGTGGATGAGGGTAAGGGTGGGATGATATGGGAGAAGGGCATTGAAATATGTTAATTGTCATGTGTCTAATCAATCGCCAGCCCAGGATTGATGCTCGGGGCTGGTACAGCGAGATTTCCCGGGGGGAAGGGAGGAGGGAGGGGGGTTCCAGAGGGGAAGCATATGTAAACCCATGATGATATCATGACAATGTATGGCAAAAACAATTTAAAAAAAGCATTTAAAATACCATGAAATTTATCCATGAATCTTCTTACATCTTGTTTCCAGAATTATTTTGGGAGAGCTGATTCATCAGCCCAACGTGGGTTTCTGCTGAAATCTACAATCTTCCCATTTGATAACTTCTGGCTGAACCTGATCTCAACTCACAGAAACGAAGTGGAAGAAAATTCCAGAGGGCAAGGCCTCTAAGATCCTCCATGTTCCAGCAGTTGGTGCCAAGTGGTCTACCACTCGCATCCTGAACCAAGAATCTGGGGACATCACCAGGCGGTCATGGCCCGCTTCCTACCAGATGCCATCTCAGCATCCTTGGCAACACATACCTCTGAGCCACTTGTCCACTGATTGACATTGAGCTTCAGTCTGGAGCACATATTTTTGAGCAAGTCCAGTTTTCCTCATTCAAGATATGGGAAATCATATCCTGGGGTGTATGACTCAGTGCATTGCTGCAAGTGGGCTGGGGAAGTGCTGGGACCCAGGGCCTCTGGTTCTCAGGCTGAGAGACCTCCAGGAAGGGAAATATCATAAATTGCATCCACTGCTGGGCAGCTCTCAGAGACCTGCAGGCACCAGAGTGAAAGTTCCTTTTCCCTTGACCCACAGATCTGGCTCTGATTCTATCAGCAGACATATCTTCTTGTAGCAGCAGGAAAGCAATACTTGGAGCTGGTTCTGCTGGGTTCCAGGCACAGTGGGGGCAGCCCCAGCTGGAGTGGCCATGGGAGCCAATACAAAGTGGTGCCTGACTCACTCCTTGCACAGCAGCCACAGAGCTAACCTTAATTTAAGGGATGTGTTCCCTCTTTGATGCTGAAAAATGACTAGGAGATTTGAAAGCTTTGAGAGGAAGTAAACCAGGCATTTTCTTTGTGGACTTTGATTTATGGATCTGGTTGGGTAAACAGAGACACAAAATGCAAGGCTGGGTTACCTTAGGTCAGCTGATTTTAAGTTCTGTAGCAGGCACCAGGCTTCAGGGTCAGGTACTAATATTAGTCAAAGGCCAGCTTTGGAGATGGAAGCAAAGAAAGAGATTTTGGGCACAGAGCAGTGTGGTCATGGGGCCACAGGATTACATAGGGCAAGATGGGACAAGAGTGATTCCTTGTTTCTTGGTTCCATCAGTTCCCTTGAATTTCCACCCTTGAGGACAAGCACACATAGATAGAGTCTCTGGGGGTGACCCTGGCACCTGATTCACCTGGTGATACCCAGCTTGTATACACAATACAGAGTCCAGAAGCTCTGTGACAACCCCGCTCTTCCTTCTGAGGAGAATGAGAGGGCTCATTGCTGGTAACTCACAAGTGAATTACTTAATGAAGTGCTGGTGGGTGACCTGTGACCATCTTCCAAGTGTGGAAGAAATATTACAGGTGGAAGGGTAGTCACTAACTAAGCTTGGTTACTTTGGGCCTTGGCAAGCTATTTCCTGCATTTAAATATTCTTCTCCCAGCTTTCTGCACGGTGGGCTCCTTCTCAACATTTAGCATCATCTCACATGTGTTTCTCTCAGGCTTGTCTTCCTGGCTACTCCACTCTCACAAGCACAGAGCCTGATCCATTAAAGAGCCCATAGACACTGACTGAACTTCCCTCCAAGAACAGAATTATAATTGGCAAAGTGGAAAGTGGGAGAGGGACAAATTGAGATTCATATAAATATACTAATACATATAAAATACATAATCAACAAGGACCTACTATATAGCACAGAAATTCTACTCAATATTCTATAATAATGGGAATGGGAAAATAATATAAAAAAGAATGGATCCATGTGTATGTACAATGGAATTAATTCCACATACAATTAATACTAACACAACGCTGTAAATAAACTATACTCCTGTATAAACTAAAGCCAATTGAAAAAAAAGAAAGATTACCAGTAGAGACCCATGGGGCTTTGTAGATTCCTAGGATTCCACATATGATGCTGCAGAGGACAGAGTAGGTATAGAAACCTGGACATTATCCATGATTGTATTTTCCTAAGCTTAGTATCCTTTTCCCTATAGCATCATCTTTGCTTTATCTTTAGAGGATCTAATACTTGGGCCTGTAGACATGAGCTATAGGTTATTTGAAGAATGACAGGCAGGTGCTGGAGCAGGTGTGAAATATCAGCTCCCTATCCCTGGCTTGGGGCACAACTTAGGTTTCAGGGTTCTTTGTGGGAACAAGCTGCAGCTTCCCTCTCCAAGAATTGCAAAGATTCAGACCAGAGCTGGTTTCATCCTGTCTCCTGTCCTTCCCCTGTGACCTCACTGGTTTCTTTTGCAGAAAATTTTTGAAAAGGGTTGGCTGTACTGGGTCTTCACTGCTGCTCAAGGCTTCTCTATTAGCAGTGAACAGGAGCTACCCAGAGTTTCTGTGCTTGGCCTTTTCATTTGGATGTTTTCTCATGTTGCACATCACAGATACTAGGGCACACAGGCTCAGTAAATTGTGGCCCACTGGCTTAATTTGCCTGTGGCCTCTGGAATCTTCCCCAACCAGGTCTCCAATGCATATTCCAAGCTCTGGCAGGTGTACTCCTAACCTCTGTATTTAAAGGGAAGTCTTTCTAGGAGGAACTTTGAAATAAATCACTTTTACATGAAACTTGGCACCATTGCCTATGTTTGAGGAGACTGATAAAGGATTGTCCCCTTCTTCAGGCAACCTCCAGGGAGCAGGACTGATTTAGGTTCCCATCCCAAGAGTTCCTACAATATCTTGAAGCTGTCTCTGCCATATGGCATTGTTCTTGCTTGAGTTTCTGGAACCCACACTAAACCACAACTTTCAGAGTGCAGGGTTATCACTTGACTCACTTGTAAGAATTCATTAGTAGATTTTGTCTCATTACACCAGACCCTAATGTCAAAACAAAGCAAACACAAAGACCAGTTGTTCTATTACAAGTGTTAGGTTACAGGTTTGACTGCTGTAACCAAACCTAAATTAACACTGTTTAAAATACAATGAAATATAAGTTCTTCTCTGTTTCTTACAATAAGAGTCCAGGTCACTTCACAGTGACGAAGCCCCACTTCTTTCTTGTTGTATCTTCCAACTGTGATACTTACTTCTGGTCTAACATAGCTTCTCCAGCTCCTGTTATAACATCTGCCTTCCAGCTGTGGGACAAACAGTACTTCTATTTGGAGGTGATATATCACTTCTACTCCAATTTCACTGGCCACACTAATTTGCACGGCCATGGCCAATCTGACAGTGCCGGGTACACAGAATGTCAGGGGAATGTGATCCTACTGCAGAACATTCATGATGAGTAGCAAGGGCCACAACCCTTCATTCAGGTCCTTGTGATTTGTTTTTCTTTGGTTCTCTCCACCCTGCTCTAAGCCTGTTTTTGCCTGTAGATATGCATATATATGTGATTAAAAGAGAGGATATGGCCTAGACTGAAAAAATATGGAGAAAACAAGAAAGGAAAGAAAATGTCGAAGATTAAAAATTCAAAATGTACACGAAAGCCTATTTGCAATCATGATGTTGCATTTACACAAGTTAGGAATACCTGTGGTTTATGAATCTATTTATAAAATAATAACAATCAAGTTTAAAATATAAATGTACTCACTAAACCAAACAATATAACAAGGCTATGCCATATTGACCACATAGTAGTGTCAAGATTAAGTTGAGATGCACATTGCAAAAATATAAAATAACATAACTTTCACGAGATTTACTTGATTTTTTTTCCCCTCTGAAACAAATCTGGAGGTGGGCCATCCAGTGCTTGAGTGGAATCCATCTCCAATGTTATCTCTGGTCCAATACAATGGTAGGTGTTCCAACCATCACACGTGAAATCCAGACAGAAATTTGTGGGGAAGGGAAGAGACTCATGTCTTAGCTGAATAAGCTTCTTGAAAGCAGTTTTCCAAGAAATCCCTCTTACAAGCCTGCTATATCACAAAGTCACCAGTCATGACCAAAAGCACAGGCGGGTAGGAAATGTGATCTTTCAACTACTGAGCACATTGCCATATAACAAAATACACTTGGCTTTGAAAGAGAAGTGGAGATTAGAGAATTTTGGAGGCAGCCCATAGCCCCTGGCTCAACAAGAAAAACTTTTCGTCATGGATCAGGCTGAACTGCTGCACACAGATTTGGAGCCAAGAAAAAAAAGAAGCAGTGAGAAACAGATAGATGGATCTGGCTTGTGTTCCAGGAAAATAAAGAAAGACAGTAGAGATCTGATCAGATCAGATCAGAGTACTGATCTCTGGTCAGTAGAGGTCTTCTAAGGACTGAAGTAAGGATTGTACATACCACATGACCCAATTTGTTTTGAAAACTCCTTTTCCAATTCTGATCCCAAATCTCTATCAATACCTAAGCTTCTGAAATATCTCGGCTTTGTTATCTCAAATTCTGCCTTACCTGTCTCAGCTTCCTTACTTTTGTTAGCATTGCTTCTCCATCTAGCCCATCAGTATAACAAGATCCAGTACTGAGGAGCTTAACCAACACTTTCCAGAAGTGAGTAGAAATATGGTGACTCTTTTTTCTTTAACATGTTTGTTCTTAAGTGTTTCCTCTAAAAATGCAACCAAGGATGTGGCTTCATTGGAAATGTAGATGATTTTTTCACATTTGTATCCACAGGTCTGAGCAGAAGAGTAAGTTCCCTGTATAGGAACAGGTTCCATTTCAAGTGGCATTCAAAAACCCCAATTTCTTCATAATTCCAGAAAATTTACTTAGGGACTCAACTAACACAATTGGATATATAGCACTGTAGTTGAATAGCTTTATGATGCTTTTCACAGAAATAATAGACCAGAAACAAACACACAACAATGGAGAAACAGACATAGAGGATAGACTTATGGATATGGGGAGAGGGCAGGAGATGGTGAGATATGTGGAAAAACTAACATGGAAACATGTATTACCATATGTAAACTAGATAGCCAACAGGCATTTTCTGTTTGTCTCAGGAAACTCAAAAAGAGTTCTGTATCAATTTAGAAAGGTGGGTGGGGTAGGAGATGAGAGGGAGGTTCAAAAGGGAGAGGATATATATACTGTATCCACACACACACACACACACACACACACATATATATATATATATATATATATATATATATATATATATTACCTATGGCTGATTCATGTTGAGGTTTGACAGAAAACAACACAATTCTGTAAAGCAATTATCCTTCAATAAAATAATCAATCAAAAACAAAAAAAAAAGAATCAGAAACAAGCCATGAAAGAAACATTTTTCATCTTTCGGTACCTTGAAGAATACAGTTGTAGTAGCATCTACCTTACCTCTGCACTTAAGCTTCCTTGCAGATATTGTTCAGTTCAGTTCAGTTCAGACACTCAGTCATGTCTCACTCTTTGTAAGCCTATGGATTACAGAATGTCAGGTTTCCCTGGAGCCTATTCAAATTCAAGTCCATTGTGTCAGTGATGCCAAATAGTTATCTCACCCTCTGTCATCCCCTTCTACTCCTGACTTCAATTCTTCCCAGCATCAGGGTCATTTCCAGTTAGTCAGTTTTTCACATCAGGTGGCCAACGTATTGGAGCTTCAGCTTCATCATCACCTCCCAATGAATATTCAGGACAGATTTCCTTCAGCATTGACTGGTTGGATCCCGTCACAGTAAAAGGGCTCTCAAGAGTCTTCTCCAACACCACATTTCAAATGCATCAATACTTTGGCACTCAACTTTCTTTGTAGCCCAACTCTTACATCCATATATGACTACCAGGAAAACCATAGCTTTGACTAAATGGAAATTTGTTGGCAAAGTAGTGTCTTTACTTTTGAATATTCTGTCTAGGTTGTTCTTACTTTTTCTTCCAAGGAGCAAGTGTCTTCTAACGGCATGGCTGCAGTCACCATCTGCCATAAAGGTGGTGTCATCTGCATATCTGAGGTTATTAATATTACTCCCAGCAATCTTGATCCCAGCTTGTGCTTCTTCCAGCCCAGTGTTTCTCATGTGTACATTGCAAATAAGTTAACTACGCAGGTTGACAATACACAGCCTTGACATATTCCTTTTCCTATTTGGAAACAGTCTGTTGTTTCATGCCCAGTTCTAACTTTTGCTCCCTGACCTGGATACAGGTTTCTCAAGAGACTGGTCAGATTCTCTGGTATTCCTATCTCTTTCAGAATTGTCTACAGTTTATTGTGATCCATATAGTCAAAGGTTTTGGCCTAGACAATAAAGCAGATGTACGTGTTTTTCTGGAACTCTCTTGCATTTTCAATTATCCATCGGATGTTGGTTATTTGTCTCTGGTTCCTCTGCCTTTTCTAAAACCAGCATATTGCTTCACATATTGCTGAAGCCTGGCTTTGAGAATTTTGAGCATTACTTTACTAGCGTATAAGACGAGTGCAATTGTGCTGTAATTCGAGCATTCATTGGTATTGACTTTCTTTGGGACTGGAATGAAAACTGACCATTTCCAGTCCCGTGGCCACTGCTGAGTTTTCCAATTTGCTTGCATATTGAGTGCAGCTTTTTGACAGGATCATCTTTCAGGATGTGACATAGTTCCACTGGAATTCCATCACATCCACTAGCTTTGTTCATAGTGATATTTTCTAAACCCCACTTGATTTCATGTCCCAGTATGTATGGCTCTAGTTAAGTGATCATACCATCATGATTATCTGGGTTGTGAAGATCTTTTTTGCACAGTTCTTCTGTGTATTCTTGCCATCTACTCCTAATATCTTCTGCTTTGAATAGGGCCATACCATTTCTGTCCTTTATCGACCTCATATTTCATTGAAATATTCCCTAGGTTTCAAATTTTCTTGAAGAGATCTCTCGTTAGATGAAAGTGAAAGAAGAGAGTGAAAAGTTTGGCTTAAAACTCAAGATTAAGAAAACTAAGATCATGGCATCCAGACCCATCACTTCACAGGAAATTGATGGGGAAACAGCAGAAACACTGTCAGACTTTATTTGGGGGGGGCTCCAAAATTACTGCCAATGGTGACTGCAGCCATGAAATTAAAAGACGCTTACTCTTTGGAAGGAACGTTATGACCATCTTAGATAGCATATTGAAAAGCAGACACATTACTTTGCCAACAAAGGTCCGTATAATCAAGACTGTGCTTTTTTCAGTAATCACGTATGGATGTGAGAGTTGGACGGTGAAAAAGCTGAGTGCCAAAGAATTTGTGCTTTTGAACTGTGGTGTTGGAGAAGACTCTTGATAGTCACTTGGACTGCACGAAGATCCAACCAGTCCATCCTAAAGGAGATCAGTCCTGGATGTTCATTGGAAAGACTGATGTTGAAGCTGAAACTCCAATACTTTGGTCAACTCATGTGAAGATTTGATTCATTGGAAAAGACTCTAATGCTGAGAGGGATTGGGAGCAGGAGGAAAAGGGGACGACAGAGGATGAGATTGCTGGATGGCATCAAAGACTCATTGAACTTGAGTTTGCGTTGACTCCAGGAGTTGATGATGAACAGGCTGGCTTGGCGTGCTGCAATTCATGGGGTTGGAAAGAGCTGGACATCCCTGAGTGACTGAAATGGACTGAACTGAACTGAGTCACCATTTGCAGTGATTTTGTATCCACCCCCCAAGATAAGGTCTCTCACTCTTTCCATTGTTTCCCCACCTTCTTGCCATGAAATGATGGGGCCAAATGCCATGATCTTAGATTTCTGAATGTTGAGCTGAATGATTGAACTAAACTGAACTTGTTTTATTTGGAGAACGATATTATAATGTTTACAATATAATGATGTAATTGGGACAAATCATTTCACAGTTTGTACAGAAATTTTAAATTGGATGTTGAATGTTATAATTTTTACCCTCTCTGATGCTGGACATGTTTTCTAAATTTTGATAAACATTCTGGCACTGTTTTAGACTACTGTTAATTTCATGGAAATAACTGTAATTTTGAAGGCTTTTTATCTGCTTTGTTAACTGAGATGAGACCAGCCTTTAGACAAGGTTAAATTTTCCCTACTCACAAGGCAATATTGTTTTCAGTCTCGTACTGATGTCCTGTGAGTTGAGTAATGTCCATTCTCATGGGTGGGGACACAATTAGACTTCACTCAATTTGAAACTCAGTGATTGTTCCCTCTAATTATGACCAATACTATAAACTCTCAACTGAAACCTGGAGGGGTATCTCCTGCAGACTGCCACAGTTCTATGTGTGTAGCTCTCTCCAGTGAACTCTAGAGTCCCAATGCTTTCTGTCCCAACTTGGGGACACTATTTGGATCTGCATGCATGCGCCCTTTCTGTTCCAAGAGTTGCAAACTCGGTTTAGAGTTGGGACAATTGCACAGCTCGCCTTGCTTGTTCCCTCCTCTCAGGAATTCATTCTCAGCTGCTTAATATTTGATATACAAAAAGTGTCAATTTCAGTTATTGTGTCTACTTGGGGGTTGTTTGTGGCAAGAAGATAAATGTGGTGTTTGCTCCTCTTTCTGCCAAAACGGAGGTTGCACTCAGTGAGCAGCTTGTGTATGCTAGGCATTGATATCCACGAACGGGTGCAAACATGATGGGGAACATGCATTGGATCCTTGGGAAGCCCCCGTCTTGTTGAAGTTACATGCTAATTCCTACATAATAATTGCTATGTGGTATGTACAGAGGAGTAGCTCCTTTTGGCCCTCCTGCACCCTTAGAGCCACTGCTCCTTGGACATGGGGTTGCTCCTCTTGGCCACCACCCCAACCTTGACTGTGTGGTAGATCCTGTAGGCAGCTGTCCCTAAATTTGGCCATGGGGTAGCCCCTCTCAGGATCTGCCCCTGACTTCAGGAGTGGAGTAACTCCTCTCAGCTGTCCTTCTGAGCAGTCCATCACAGCTGGAGCACTTTGGCCTAGTTTGTCACAACTAATCAGTGGCTACACTTTCCTGGAGCAGCCATGAACAAATACCCCAAGTCCAAGGTAAGTAAAACCCAAGTAAGACAGTAGGTGTTAGAAGAGGGCAGACACACTGAAACCATAAATACAGAAAACTAGCCAAACTGATCACATGGGCCACAGCTTTGTTTAACTCAGGGAAACTAAACCATCCTGTGTGGGGCCATCCCAGAAGGTCAGTCATGGTGGAGAGGTCTGACAGAATGTGGTCCACTGGAGAAGGGAATGGCAAACCACTTCAGTATTCTTGCCTTGAGAACCTCTGGAACACTATGAAAAGCAAGAAAGATAGGACATTGAAAGATGCATTCCTCAAGTTGCTAGGTGTCCAATATGCTACTGGAGATTACTGGATAAATAATTCCAAAAAGAAGGAAGGGATGGAGCCAAACCAAAAACAATACCCAGTGGTGGATGAGACTGGAGATAGAAGCAAGGTCCCATGCTGTAAATAGCAATATTGCACAGGAACGCAGAATGGTAGTTCCATGAGTCAAGGCCAATTGGAAGTGGCCAAACAGGAGATGGCAAGTGTGAAAGCCGGCATTCTAGGAATCAGAAAACTGAGAAGGACTGGAATGGGTTAATTTAACTCAGATGGCTATTATATCTTCTACTGTGGGCAGGAATCCCTTAGAAGAAATGGAGTAGCCATCATGGTCAAGAAAAGAGTCCGAAATTGGCTTAAAGGTCAACATTAAGCAAACTAAGATCATGGCATCTGGCTCTATGACTTCATGGGAAATAGAAGGGGAAACAGTGTCCGATTTTATTTTGGGGGGCTCCAAAATCACAGCAGATGTTGATTGCAGCCATAAAATTGAAAGACACTTACTCCATGGAAGGAAAATTACAGCCAAATTAGATAACATATTGAAAATCAGATACATTAGTTTGCCAACAAAGGTACATCTAGTCAAGGATATGCTTTTTACAGTAATCATGGATGGATGTGAGAGTTGGATGGTGAAAAAGCTGAGTACCAAAGAATTGATGCTTTTCAACTGTGGTCTTGGGGAAGACTCTTGATAGTCGCTTCGACTGCAAGAGGATCCATCTAGTTCATCCTAACGAGATCAGTCCTGGATGTTCATTGGAAGGACTGATGTTGAAGCTGAAACTTCAATATTTTGGCCACCTCATGCAAAGAGTTGACTCATTGGAAAAGTTCTTAATGCTTCAAAGGATTGGGGGTGGAGAAGGGGATGACAGAGGATGAGATGGCTGGATGGCATCACCAACTCTATGAACATGGATTTGGGTAGACTCCAGAAGTTGGTGATGGACAGGCAGTTCTGGCGTGCTGTGATTCATGGGGTCATAAAACAGTCAGACACGACTGGGAGACTGAACTGAACTTATGTACACAGGACAATTCGGGGAGCAGGAAGAAGTCTTTGGGAAAGGAGGAAAGGACAACTCCTAGATAGCTAACAATGATGTCTCGGCAGGCCTTTTCAACCTGGAGAAAGAGTAGGGAAGGAATTCTAATCCAGGTGGAGGGAATGGTAAGAGCAATGGCAGGGTGGCATGCTGGAAGCTGCCAGAGAACAAGATTCTAGTCCTATTAAACTTTATTGGTGCCCAATATTGTCTGGTGATGGAAATATGAGTTTTGTTTTGGAAGTGGTAGAAGATAGTCAATGAAAAGACTGATGCTGAAGATGAAGCTCCGATACCTAGGCCACCTGATGTGAAGAGTCAGCTCATTTGAAGAGACCCTGATGCTGGCAAATATTGTGGGAAGGAAGAAAAGGGGATGACAAGATGAGATGGTGAGATGGTATCACCAACTCGATATACATGAGTTTGAGGAAACTCTGGGAAATAGTAAAGGCAAGCAAGCCTGGCTTGCTGCAGTCCAAGAAATCACAAAGAGTCAGACTTGACTTAGGAGCTGAAGAACAACAAGGAGAACATAGGGTCCAGAGGTTCTGGTGTTTGATGAGAGTGGAGAAAAATTTAGAATCAGATGGAGATTGCTGGGCACTGGTGCAAGTCCTTCAATTGCAAGCTAAGGAGCCCAAGGTTTTGAATATGTTACCAAATGTTCAAATTATATATACATATAATAAATCAGATATATTACTGATATGTATTTATATATACTGCAGTAGTGAGAGCTTTGACTGACTTTTTTCTCTTGATTTTGTTGGAAGATGTGGAAGAGACCTGGAGTGGACTGAGTCTGCAAAAACAAGATGACCAGCTGCTGGATGGCGAGGCTCATGGTAGACATTCTGCCCTGGGTGGAAAACAAATCCAGAGAAAAAGTCTCCCTTCAGGAGGGCACATGTCAGTGTATAGGTTGTTGCAGTGGATCACTTCAATGGTGTTTTGAGGCAAGCAAGAAATGCATGATGGGTGGTTTGCTTTGGTCAATTCCTGTCTACAGTTAGGTGACTGAAAGTCTGGTTACTTTATTTCATGACTGGAATCCTCCTTGGAACAGAAACCTAGATCAGATCCACACATATTTCTTCATTAAACAGCAAGCATAGGAAGATTTATAAGGCAACTACAGATGTTTTAGACATGAGGGACTGAGGGGGGAAGTTCCATTCAGAGGTTGAGATTGGACTGTGCAGGTTGCCACAGTACCAGCTTCTTATGGTATGCTAGTGATGTGGGAAACTGTCATTAGATCAAAAGCCTTCACAACTGTCTTTGTAGAGTGATTTCAGACTAGGAATAGTTGGCAAGAAAAGGCTGACTAGTAAGGCTGAGGAAGGGAGTAATCTGAGCCAGTCTTTTAGCTCCTGTTGGAGCACCAAATCATGAACAGTACCTAAGTCAATGCAGTGTCATGACTCAGAAATATATGTTATTTTGCCTGACACAATATGTAGTTTTAGGGATGGCAGCCATAATCTCTGTATCAGAATAATTTGTTTTTCATTCAGAGTCATGAACTGAGAAAGTCTCTCTGGACCACTTGCATGCAAATATGCAGTCTAAAAGGTGGAATTATCATCATGATACCCAGTTTACAGGTGAGGAAACTGAGGGTAAGGGACTTGATCAAGGTTACACAGCTAAGCATGTGAAGAGTCAAGCATAAATCCAGTCCTCAAATTGTGTGTTTTTGCTCCAATACACTGCATGTGGAGAGAGGTAATCTAGCACTAACTGTTGAGACAGAAGCATGTGATATTCAGGTTTAAATTGACGAAAGTAAAGAAAACCACTAGAACATTCAAATATGACCTAACACTTTATGATTATCCAGGGGAGCTGACAAATAGATACAAGGGATTCGATCTGGCAGGCAGAGTGCCTGAAGACCTATGGATGGGAGTTTGCAACATTGTACAGGAGGTGGTCACGACAAACCCTCCCTAAGAGAAAGAAATAGGAGAAGTCAAAATGGTTGTCTGAGGAGCGCTTACAAACAGTTGAGAAAAGAAGAGAAACCAAAGTCAAATCAGGAAGAGAAAGATATACCCCATGGAGTGCAGATTTTCAGAGGATTACAAAGAGAGATAAGCAAATCTAGGAATAGAGGAAAACAATGGAATTAGAAAGACTAGAAATCTCTTCAAGAAAATTGGAGATACCTCAGTAACATTTCATGTAGTGATGGCCACAAAGGACAGAAAAGGCAAGAGCTTGCCAGAAGTAAGAGAGATTAACACAAGGTGGCAAGAACGCCCAGAAGAACTACACAAAAAGTCCATAATGACCCAGATAGGCATGATTTTGTGGTCACTCATGTAAAGCAGGACATCCTGGAGTATGAAGTCAAGTGGCCCTTAAGAAGCATTACTCAGAACAAGTTAGAGGAGGTGATGGAATTCCAGCTGAGCTGTTAAAACTCCTAAGAGATGTTTCTGTAAAGAGATGGTGCTGCTCTCAATATATCAGCAGATTTGAAAAATTCAGTAGTGGCCACAGCCCTGTAAAAGTTCAGCTTTTATTCCAATCCCTGAGAATGGCATTCCAAGGAATTTTCAAACTACCAAATAATCACTCTCATCTCACATGCTCGAAGGTAATGCCCAAAATTCTTCAAGCTAAGCTTTAGCAGTACATGAACTGAGAGATTACAGATGTAGAACCTGGAATTAGAAGAGGTGGAGGAACAAGACATCAAATAGCCATCATCTACTGGCTCATACTCAGAGTAAGGGAATTCAAGAAAAACATCTACATCTGCTTCACTGATGTGCTAAAAAGCCATTTACTGTGTGGATGACAACCAACTGTGGAATATTCTTAAAGAAGTGGGAGTCCCAGATCACTTGTTTGTTTCCTGAAAAATATGTATCCAATTCAAAAAGTGACAGTTAGAACCAGACATGAAACAGCAGCTGAAAGATGCAAAATTGTGAAAGGAGCACGACAAGGTTAATTTGTCAGTCTGTTGTTTACCCTATATGTAGGACATTTCTTCAAGAAAATTGGAGATACCAAAGGAACATTCATGAAATCATGGGCACAACAAAGGACAGAAATGATATGGACTTACAGATGCAGAACATATTAAGGATAGTTGGCGAAAATACACATAAAAGCTATACAAAAAAAGATGTTTATGACCCAGATAACTACAATGGTGCCATCAATCACCTAGACCCAGATATCCTGGAATGTGAGGTCAATGGGCTTTAGGAAACATCACTACAAGCAAATCTAGTGGAGGTGATAGAATTCCAGTTGAGCTGCTTCAGGTCCTAAAACGTAACACTGTAAAAGTGCTGCATTCAATATGCCAGAAAATTTCAAAAAGTCAGCAGTTGTTACAGAACTAGAAAAGATCAATTTCGTGACAATCCCAATGAAGGCTAATGGGAAAGAATTTCCCTATGAATTGCACTCATCTCAAACGATAGTAAAGTAATACTCATAGTTCTCCAAGGGCAATGTGAAATAATTGCCGGAACAATTTCACTCATCTTACATGCTAGCAAACTTATGCCCCAAATTTTCCAAGATAGCCTTCAACAGTATATGAATATAAACTTTCAGAAGTTCAATCTGGATTTAGAAGACACAGAGGATACAGAATTCAAATTGACAATGTCTGTTGGATCATAGAAAAAGTGAGAGAATTCCAGAAACAACAAATTCTTCTGCTTTACTGAGTGAGGCAAAGCCTTTTTGTAGATCACAACAAACTGGAAAATTCTTCAAGAGGTGGAAATACCAAACCGCATTATCAGCCTCCTGAGAAATCTGTATACAGGTGAAGAAGCAACAGTTAGAACCAGACATGGAAAAGCAGACTGTTTTCAAAACAGGAAAGGAGTACGTCAAGTCTGTACATTGTCAACCTGCTTATTTAACTTATTAGCAGAAGACATCATGTGAAATGCCTTGCTGGCTGAAGCACAAGCTGGAATCAAGATTACCAGAGAAATATCAATAACTTCAGATACACAGATGACACCACCGTTATGGCAGAAAGGAAGGAGGAACAGAAGAGACTCTTGAAGAAATTGAACAAAGTGAGTGAAAAAGCTGACTAAAAACTCAACATTCAGAAAACTAAGAGCATGGCATCTGGTCCCATCCCTTCATGGCAAATAGATGGGGAAACAGTGGAAACAGTGGCAGACTTTATTTTCTTGGGTTCCAAATTCACTACCCACGGGGACGGCAGCAATGAAATTAAAAGACATTTCCTCCTTAAAACAAAAGCTACGACCATCCTAGAGAGCATATTAAAAAGCAGAGACATTACTCTGCTGAAAAAGGTTTGTCTAGTCAAAGCTAGACATGATTTTACAGTAATCATGTATGAAAGTGAGAGATGGACTATAAAAAAGGCTGAGCACTGAAAAAATGATGTTTTTGAATTGTGGTGTTGGACAACACACGTGAGTCTGTGCAAAGCGACGAACTAGTCATTCCTAAATGTAATCAATCCTGAATATTCATTGAAAGGACTGATGCTGATGCTAAAATTTCAATACTTTGGCCACATGATGGGAATGAGTAACTCATTGGAGAAGACCCTGATGAAGGGAAAGATTGAAGGCAGGAGGAGAAGGGGATGACAGAGGATGATATGGTTGGCTATCATCAGCGACTCGATGGACATGACTTTCAGTAGGTTCCCAGATTTGGTGATGGACAGGGAAGCATGGAGTGCTGCAGTTCATGGGGTTGCAAACAGTTGGACACAAGCGAGTCACTGAACTGAAGTGAGGACGTATCACTCCAAGTGTTGGGCTGGATAATCCCAAGCTTGAATCAAGATTGCTGGGGAAAATAACAACAGCAGATATGAAGATGTAAACACCCTAGTGGCACAAAGGGAAGAGGAACAAAGAGGCTCTTGATGAAGGCAAAAGAGAAAAGGGAAAGCTGCCTTAAAGCTCAACATTCAAAACACCAAAGCCACGGCACTCAGTCCCAGAACTACATGTTAAATAGATGGAGGAAGAGTGGAAAAGGTGGCAGATTTTATTTTCTTGGGCTCCAAAATCACAATGAGCCTTGACCACAGCCAGGAAATTAAACGACACTTGCTCCTTGGACATAAAGCTATGACAAAACTGGACAGTGTATTAAATAGCAGAGACATCACATGGCTGACCAAGGTCTGTAGAGTCAGAGCCTTGACTTTTTCCAGCAGTCTTGTACAGATATGAGATTTTAGAATGAGGAGCACCTAAGAATTGGGGTTTTTGAATAGTGATGCTGGAGAAGATTCTTGAGAGTCCCTTTTAGATCAAGAAAATGAAAGCAGTCAATCCTAAAGGTAATCAATCTCTGACCCCTGCTGTTCTTGATGAGGCCTCTGACAACGGTGCCCAGGTGGGAAGAACTGATGCTTCAACGCCAAAAGGATCTAACCATGGCAGCTCCAACCAATTAATAGTAGCACAATCCTTGGAGGAAGCTCAGAAAGGCTTAAGCCTCTGTGTACTTGGTGCCCGATATATGAGTTGCATTATCCCCAGCATCATTGGAGGCCAAGGAAGAGGGATTTGGGCCCTGCAGGAGGACGATGGCTCAGGGATCGACAGGGCCATCACATAGCTAGTGGGCCTGGACAGGACACAGCGGGCATGCATTGCAGAGAGTTGGTGACTGGGGTGTTGGGACAAACACAAGCCCTTTCAGTAGAGTGGACTCACACAGAACCCCTGAAGCAGACACTCACTACCAAGCCAATATTTACCTGAGATGGGATGATTAGATTATTTTCATTACCCCTTATAATTCCTCTGAATGAGGAAGTGGTGGAGTCAGTGGTGGAAGAGTCATAAACTCTTCCATGGTCGAAACCATCCCCCAGCCAGTACCTTTGAGGGTACATCACACTAGCTCCAGTCAGGTGGTTCTGCAAGAAGCTGATAACCATGTGTGTTGCTGGATAGGGGCCATGTGACCATGGAAAGCAAATCATAGGGCCCCATGGACCTGTGAGGATGGTCGGTCTACAGTTGGACCCATGGCCCGTCCAGGATGGTTGGTCTCCAGTTGACTCCATGGCCCTGCCAGTATGGTTGGTCTCCAGCTGTGCAAGTGATCTGAGATGCGCCATTCAGAACACTCCCTTGAACTCAGATGTCTCTGAGCTTCTTTTCTTATGGGTTACATGACTTCAGGATATAAAACCCCATGGAAGGTAGCTCTGGATGCCCTCACTTGGTGGAGAAGCCTTAGGGAAGAAAGATGGCAGACTAAGACAATCAAAGAAGAGAGAGTGTAAACAGCAAGGATGAGAAAGAGAAAACTGATGACTTTCGATTTCTTGGGTCCAGTCCCTGAGATTTTGGATCTGCTCTTATTCCTGTGTCTCAAATGTTCAGAGTCCTTCCAATAAGTCCCCCATTTCCTTCAAGCCAATTGGAGTTGGGCTAGTCTCAGCTGTGCCTCAGACTTGGTACCAGATCCTTCCTGATCATTACGCACCTCCCAGACCCAAACATAGCCATCTGTTTGTTTTAACATCATTAAGAGTGAAACCTTTTATTTACTGAGAATAGAGTTTGCAGAGCCCCACATAAAAAGTTCACCAGCATCCCTGGCATGAATGCCCTAAGTGTGAGTGAGTATATGTTTGGAGCAGCCTGGTTGATTCCTAAACCAGTCCAAGCATTTACGCTGCCCAAGCCAATCCAATCCTGTTATTTCCTCAATCAAAAACCGAGAAATACACCCTCAGGAAGACCTCACTCAGGTTACAGTACTCTCCATAGTGAAGCCTTTCTGATCCTCCTTTAACGGAAGTGTAGCAGTGGCCTAGAGAATCCTGGGGGAGTTAGAGATGCATATCAGTCAGCTTGAGTGCTTACCTGTGATTCCCCCCATTATCCAGACTCAGCACACGTCTTTGTTTTCTTTCCCTCGTTTCCTAAGTATCAGTTGATTTTCTCTGCACTTTGGGATGTGAGGATTCATCCAAAACAAAAAGGGCCAAGACATGTGATTTCCAGAAGGAAAGATGTGGGGAGGTGAGGACAGGGAGTAAGGGGTTATCAGATATAAATATGCAGAGGAACGATAAATGACAAAATTCTATTGAGAGAACCTGGAAATATATTCAATATCCAGTGATAAACCATAATGAAAAAGAATGAGAAAACAATATATATTTTTGTATGTGTATAACTGAGTCAGTTTGCTGTGCAGGAGAACTTAAGGCAACTCTGAACATAAGTCATACTTCAATACAAATGTTTTCAAAAAAAAAAAAAAAAAAAAACAGAGTGTCCCATAGTTCTCCTCACACTCTCTGTTTCTTTGCTACTGGCTTCTGATTCTTTTTTCTCTACAGAGACTGATTGTTCTTCTTCATCCCTATAACCTGTTCTGTTTTAAAAATCATGATTTCTTATTCGAGTATAGGTGATTAACAATATCCTGAGCTTCAGGTGGATGATGAAATGACACAGTCTTACACATACATGTATCCTTGTCCCAAAGATACCCCTCCCATCCTGGCTGCCAATGAATGTTGAGCAGATTTCTCTGTGCTATACAGCAGCTCATTGCTAGTTATGTATGTTAAATGCATTCATAGCAATGCTCACAACACGTTCTTTAAGTCTTCATTCAGGCCCTCTGGTAAAACTCCTTGAACTAACACCCACCCTCTTTGGCCACTCCAGGAATGGTTGGCTGACTTATTCTCAAGCTCCACCCCCAGAGGTCATTCTGTCCACCTCGTCACCTCTAGTAAGTCCTCAGTGCCTCCTTTGCAGAGCAACGTTGGTACCATTTGCTTGAAATCCAGTGTAGATTTGCCTAGAGACAACTGCCCCCCCCTTATTGCTCTATGAGTCTGTGGGATTAGAATTACTGAAATTCCCTCTCTTCCTCAAGGCCTTCTTTGAGCCCATCAACCTGCTCTGAATTCCCACAGGGAGCCCTCCACCCTGTGTCAGGGCTGAACAGTCACTGTGCACCCTTTAGTCACCTTAGCACCCACCCTCTCCACAGAGGGGTTGGGTATCCCAACTTAAAAGGGTACCATCTGGGCATAGCAAGGGAAAGATGCAGCTGAGATTAGGGTAACTATGTATTTTGTCATATAAAGCAGGAAAACTTCAAGAAGGGAAGAGAGATTGTTAATCCCTATAGTTGGACAGCACACTGGTGCTGTCCCCAGCCATCCTCCTTGTCACATAGCTAGAGATGACTTTCTGTGTTCATGCATCTGAGGGCTCTGATTGAACTGAAGTTCCCTGAGGACTGAGGTCCTTAGTGTTCCCCTCTCTGTTATTCACACCAGGCCAGCACAGGGTGACATCTTCACATCTAAATCAGGAAGATTAGTGTCCCAGACTGATATTTACACTCAAGTGGCTGGTTTTTGGGAGGCACTGGCCCAGCTACAGGGGTTCAGGAGCATCTGCAATGATGTGACATAGCCTGAAGAGGACGCCCTCCTCCCTGAACCAGCTCAAGGGTTTCTGCAAGTTCCTATTTGAGAACCAACCCTCAGGGTTGTACCCTCACCTTGAGGAGGTAGGCTCCAGCTGTCACTGGGTAGCCGATGCCATTGATGGTGAAGATAAGAGCAGGCAGGGTTTTGATGTTTAGACATGAAACATAATACTTTTAGAGAGATTCTTGTTGTATGGGGTGTCTGGGAGTGACCTTGTGGCATGATCCTTCACCTCGGAACCCTGGGGCGTGACATGGAGGAGATTCTGAATGTTATTGACCAGACTTGTTGGGCCTCTGATAGATGATGATCCGGTGTCCAAAAGGGCCATGCAGCCGCAAGAACAACCAACAACCTTTCCATCGATGGTGATGCCGAGAGGCAGTGGGGAAAAAAAAGAGCCTCAATGTCACTCTGAGTCTCTCCAGAGCTGCCCCATTCCTGGCTCCCTCCTCAACAGCCCTTCATCTCTTTCCCTGACTCTTTTCCTTTGCCCTTGACATGACACCTTCCTTGACATCCTGGAATGCAATATTTAAATACATCAGGCTCTTTTGTACCTTGACACAAGCTGGCCTTCCTTCCTAGAAGATTCCCGTCCCTGTTGACTAGCAAATTTCTTTTCCTCTTCCAGATTCCAGTTGAACTGTCATTGGCTCAGGGACGTCTTTTCATTGGTGTATAACAGACTCCTGTCTTAGTCACTCTCTGCAGACCCTTCCTCATATCTAGCATGTACCAAAGTGACAATTCACCATGTCTGTGAGGCATTTCTTGTACATCTGCCTTCTCAGACGGGAGGGAAAGTTTTGTTCTCATCACGTCCCAAAAGTGACTGGCCCACAGTAGATGGACAATGCTTGTCTATTGAGTGGGTGAATGAAGACTGTGAACATAATGAATGAGGACCATCCAGGGAGCTATATTTGGTGTCAAATAAAAACTGTTCAAATACAAAGTGAAGTGGGAGGTTCCCTGTTACAGCTGATTCTCATGGGATGCGGGAGACCAGCTGCCTTGGAAGAGGGTACCTCCAGCACTGCTCACTCATACAGGTCAGATACAGATTCCCTGGCCAGGTGATACCTGAGTTGCCCAGGGGACCTCCAAAGGACAGGTCAGCATTTGTCTGAAAGGATTACACAGAATCCCATCAATTATTGCTCCTTATTCTCAACCATTCCTATATCCCACTTTCCTGTTCTCTCAGTTACATCACCTTCTCCATTGTGTGCCTAGGATTAACAATAGGTAGCTGGACTAAGTGGGGTGTCTTTTATTATGAGTTGCTTTCAGATCTCAGGACTGTGGCCAAACTCTCTCCACTGTTGGCCAGGTTCTGCCTAAGGGGACCAGTTTTCCCCATTTCTTCAGGGTGTTCCCTATTTTTAATGGACATCTATATGAAATGAGAGCTTCCTCAGTCCTGTGTAAACATGGACAGTTGGTAATCTTCTCACAGCTCTCTTCAGGCTTAAGGAATTCTCCCTAATCCTCTTTTAACCAAACTATAGGGTCCTCTAACCATGTTTCACACCTCACACTGAGGGGTGAAGCCCTCCCCCAGCTCCACAGACCTTTCTGGACCCTGGAAAGGACCCTGGACAAAGCCCTGGTCAGGAGGCCAGTGGCAATTATGAGTCCATGGGTGGTTTTTGCATTATGTGTTTTTGTGTTTGTGTGTGTATGTGTATGTGTCTCTGTGTTTTTACTTGTGTGTCGGTTGGCCTATGCAATGTGTGTCTGTGTGTGTGTTGTATGTATCTGCTTGTGTGTTTAAATGTGCCTGCCTTTGTTTTTGCATGTGTCTGTGTGTCTGTATGTGTCATTGTGGATGGTGTATATGTCTTTTTGGTGTATGTCTTTGAGTGTATTTCTGTGAGTCAGTCTTGTGTCCCTGTACAGATGTAGGAACATCACTTGAGGTGACCCTCAGGAGCAGAAGCTTACTTGTTCATGTGTACACTCCAGTCACGCATTTGGGTCACTGGTACCCAGTGGAGCGGTCCCTTGTAGTAGGCTCTGTCCATGACACCCAACATCAGCAAACTGCCTTTGTTCTTGTTCCTGTAGAAAGAAGGAAGAGGGTGATCGTTAAAGGAAAGTAATAACAGCACTGTCAGAGCTCTGCTTGTCCACCCATCAAGGCCCTAGTAATGCCCATGTTTACAGATGCAGAAATTGAAGTATGAGCGATTGTGAACTGGAGTAAGGTGAGATAATGGCTAATGAGTGGCACAGAGAAGGGTAGAAGCTGGACCAAATTCCCTGGGCTCCGCCTACCCAAGCTTCAAAGGAGGCCCTGGAACTCCTGTTACAGGAGTACTCAGAGATACCCTCAGAGGACAGTGTGCTGAAGGTTCTGGCTTCCCCTTGTCTCAGGCCAGAAAAGTCATGGCCTGAAAGTGGTAAATGTGTGGCTTCAAGCTCACCCAGGGTTGGCATCATTAGCCTGTGACCTCTGCTGTCCTTAGCACCCCACACTCAGCAGGGGATCCCACCTCTGCTCTCTCTGTCTTGAAATCCCCATTCTTGTTGAAGAATGAATCGCATCATTTCATTTTGTATCCAAACTTTTGTTTTGCACTGGCTTCTGCAAATTGTGTAGCTGACCTGGGCTCCCAGTGAAATGTTAGAGAGGAAGGAGATATTTCCACCATCCCTCTCATTCCTTGCACTTCAAAATCATCAGTATATCTTGTTGCCTTTTCTTCCAACTCACATCCCGATACCTTGCATTAGTCTTCATCTCCCTACACCCTATGCACCAAACCACTGCTCTTAAGCCCAGGAGCACAGTTGTGTTCCAATAAAATTTTCTTTATAAGGGCCTGGAGTGAAGTCAGTTGAGGCCCTGGGGCCATAGTTTTCCTGGGTTAGATTATCTCTCAGGTTACTTCTGTATCAAGTGTTCTACAATGTTCTTGCCACTGAAGCATCTTAAGCTAATTTGGAGAGAGGGCTTGTCCAGCTCAGACTTACTTGCTCAAGTAGAAGACAAAGACAGGCTCAGAAATGGCACCTTGTTTAATCATATTGTGAAAGATGGGGATGACTCCTGTGTGGGACTTTCAGGGGTAGCTCAAGCCCAAAATGCCATCAAAGGGTGTCCTGTAAAATGCATAGGTCTCCTGGGTTAGACCAAATGGCTGGACAGTACTTACAAGGTCCCCAATCTGAGGGAGAGAAGAGTGTTACCATATACAGATTTTTTTTTCCTTCTACCATGTCTTTTTTATTTTTTATTTGTTTTGCCATACAATGACATGTTATCACCATGGGTTTACATATGCTCCACCTCCAGATCCCCCCTCCCTCCTCCTTTCCTCCTCCCTCTCCCCGGGAAATCTCGATGCACCAGCCCCGAGCATCAGTCCTGTGCTGGTGATTGATTACACATATGATAATTACATGTTTCAAAGCCATTCCCCCTTATCATCCCACCCTTGCCTTCACCCACAGAGTCCACGAGTCTGTTCTATACATCTGTGTTCCTTTTGCTGTCTCGCATGCTGGGTTCTCGTTACTGTCTTTCTAAATTCCATATATATGCCTTAGTATACTGTATTGTTTTTACTTCTGGCTTACTTCACTCTGGATAATGGGCTCCATTTCCGTCCACCGGAGTAGAACTGATTCAAATGAATTTTTTTTAATGCTTAGTAATATTCCATTGTGTATATGTACCACAGCTTTCTTATCCATTCATCAGTTGATGGTCATCTAGGTTGCTTCCATGTCCTGGCTGTTGTAAACAATGCAGCAATGAACATTGGGGTACATGTGGCTCTTTCAATTCTGGTTTCCTCGGTGTATATGCCCAGCAGTGGGATTGCAGGGTCATATGACAGATTTTTAAAGTAGGGCTAGGACTGAGCTGGAGTGCATTGCATTAGATCTCCAGAGAAGAACTGAGGGAGGTCTGTGTCTTTGTTGGACCACCAACAATTAGACCAAGCTGAGAAGAGTTTGGGTTCCATTTGGGAGGGGTTGTGGATTTTAAAACATCTGCCCCTCTAAAGACACAATATCTGCTTGAGTCAAATAGGCTTCAAGTCTTCTGTACAGTTGGGTAACAAAAAGGCAGGACAGGACCCAATGGTGACCCGTTAGGAACAGTATGAGTAGAGAGCACAGCATCTTCTTTTGTCATCACTATGACCTAATGACAGAAATGGATTGAATTCACTGTAATGTACTGTGGATTCTGCATCTGCCCAGGAAGACAGAATTTGAAAATACACTCTTACTTGCAGGGTTCTATGAAGCTACTGCCTGAGAAATTCACTTTACGAGATACGTGTGTGTTTCTGTGAGTGTGTATGAGAGAAAGAGAATAAAAGAGAAGAAACCTACACAGGTACTTTGTGAGACGTAGCTCATAAGTTGTATTACACTCTCAAAGGGCCCCCAGAGTGAGAACACATTTATCAGACCCCTCTGACATCTCTGTACTCCTTCTTTCCATCTTGGCTATCAGAAAGACTTGAATGCCCCCAGGGTACCCAGTTCAGTTTGGTTCTGCCCCTAAACACCCCATGACATCTTCAGTCCTGAAAAGCCAGCCCAGGTCCACTGTTTACAAGATGTTTGACTTAACAAGGCCCTTGCTCTCTGCACTGTTTCATCGCTTGTATTATGAGCTAATCAAAGTAACTGCTGTGTGGGTTTGTTGCGGGATTAAACCAGTTTCTCTCTGAAAATACCTGGAGCATTCTGAGAATTTAAAAGTAGGTGCTCCCCCCCCCCCCCCCCTCTCACTCCCAGCAAAATGAACCTTGAACTACTCATGGGCAGAGGAACAGCCAACCGACCCCAGGATACTCTCTGCATTAGCTAACCTTGGAGTTTGTATGTTAGAATGGGTGCTGTCAGTTGATTAGGGCAGTTCCATTCTTCTTTCACAAGATTGCTTTGGCTATACGAGGTTTTTTGTATTTCCATACAAATTGAGAAATTATTTGTTCTAATTCTTTGAAAAAGACCTCTGGTAGCTTGATAGGAATTGCATTGAATCTATAGATTGCTTTGGGTAGTATACTCATTTTCACTATATTGATTCTACCAATCCACAAACACGGCACATTTCTCCATCTGTTTGTGTCCTCTTTGATTTCTTTCATCAGTGTTTTATAGTTTTCTATATACAAGTCTTTTGATTCTTTAGGTAGAAATACTCCTAAGTATTTTATTCTTTTTGTTTCTATGGTGAATGGAATTGTTTCCTTAATTTATCTTTCTGATTTCTCATTGTTAGTGTATAGGAATGCCAGGGATTTCTGTGTCTTGATTTTGTATCCTGAAACTTGGCTATATTCACTGATTAGCTCTAGTAATTTTCTAGTAGAGTCTTTAGGGTTTTCAATAGAGAGGATCATGTCATGTGCAAACAGAGAGAGTTGTAATTCTTCTTTTTCAATCTGGATTCCTTTAATTTCTTTATCTGCTCTGATTGCTGTGGCCAAGACTTCCAAAACTATGTTGAAAAGTAGTGGTGAGAGTGGGCACCCTTGTCTTGTTCCTGATTGCAGGGGGAATGCTTCCAGTTTTTCACCATTGAGGATAATGTTTGCTGTGGGTTTGTCATATATAGCCTGACTTTAGGCTCTACTACAAATCCATAGTCATTAAGAGAGTATGGTACTGGCACAAAGACAGAAATATAGATCAATGGAACAGAATAGAAAGCCCAGAGGTAAATACATGCATCTATGAACACCTTCTCTTTGACAAAGGAGGCAAGAATATACAATGGAGAAAAGACAACCTCTTTAACAAGTGGTGCTGGGAAAACTGGACAGCCACTTGTAAAAGAATGAAACTAGATCACTTTCTAACACCATAAACAAAGATAAACTCAAAATGGATCAAAGATCTAAGCATAAGACCAGAAACTATAAAACTCCTAGAGGATAACATAGGCAAAACCCTCTCTGCCATAACCCAAAGTGGGATACTCCATGACCCACCTCCCAGAATATTGGAAATAAAAACACGAATAAACAAATGGGACCTAATTAAAATTAAAAGCTTTTACACAACAAAGGAAACTATAAGGAAGGTGAAAAGACAGCCTTCAGAATGGGAAAAAATAATAGCCAATGAAGCAACGGACAAACAATTAATCTCAAAAATATACAATCAACTCCTGCAGCTCCATTCTAGAAAAATAAACAACCCAATTAAAAAGTGGGCCAAAGAACTTAACAGACATTTCTCCAAAGAAGATATAAAAATGGCTAACAAACACATGAAAAGATGCTCAACATCACTCATTATCAGAGAAATGTAAGTCAAAACCTCAATGAGGTACCACTTTACACCAGTCAGAATGGCTGCCACCCAAAAGTCTACAAGCAACAAATGTGGAGAAAAGGGAACCCTCTTACACTGTTGGTGGGAATGCAAACTAGTACAGCCACTATGGAAAACAGTGTGAAGGTTCCTTAAAAAGCTGCAAATAGTCCTGCCATATGACCCAGCAATCCCACTGCTGGGCATATACACCGAGGAAACCAGAATTGAAAGAGCCACGTGTACCCCAATGTTCATCGCTGCATTCTTTACAATAGCCAGGACATGGAAGCAACCTAGATGCCCATTAACTGATGAATGGATAAGAAAGCTGTGGTACATATACACAATGGAATATTACTCAGCATTAAAAAAAATTCATTTGAAGCAATTCTACTCAGATGGACAAAACTGGGGCCCATTATCCAGAGTGAAGTAAACCAGAAGCAAAAACAACAATACAGTATATTAACACATATATATGGAATTTAGAAAGATGGTAACGAGAACCCATCATGCGAGACAAGAAAAGGAACACAAATCGTATAGAATAGACTCGTGGACTTTGTGGATGAGGGTAAGGGTGGGATGATATGGGAGAAGGGCATTGAAACAAGTTAATTATCATATGTCTAATCAATCGTCAGCCCAGGATTGATGCTTGGGGCTGGTGCATCGAGATTTCCCAGGGGGGAGGGAGGAGGGAGGCGTGTTCTGGAGGGGAAGTATATGTAAACCCATGGTGTTATCATGACATTGTATGGCAAAAACAATAAAAAAAGACAAAAAAAAGAATGGGTGCTGTCTCCTCAGAGACAGGACCCTGTAGGTAGGATGGCCAATCACTAGAGGAGTTAGTGTAGGATGGGTCCTACCAGGTCGTCATGAATCTGCTTTGTTGCCGATGTCACTCCATTCCCTGTGCTAACTCAGTTTCTGGTTACACATTACCCGAACAGTGTCAGTAGCAATATATCCTTTTACACTCCCAGTTCCATAGATGTTTTCAAAGGGCTTGGTTGTATTCCGGTAAGTAGAAGACTCCTGATACTTGAAGGTATTGTGTGAATCTGCAGACACAAGAGATGAGTGTCAGACAGTGACACTGTCAGATGAGTCAGACACACTGTCAGAAGAGTGTCAGATGAATGTCAGGTCCCAATGATGAAAAGGGTGTCAAACATGTAAGAGATGAATGGGTTGGGGTTGTCTGTACTCACAACAGGCAGAACTGGAGCAAGAGATGGAGGGCACCCAGAATTCAGATGAGCCGGTGTCAAATATAACCCGGAATTCTTGAGGAGGTGTTCCAATGGTGATGTTACCAACGTAGAGGAGCTACAGGAACCAGAAAGACTGCATTAGTGTAGATCTGGCTCCCCTTGATTTCCACACTGCTGCCTTCTTCTGGGTGTCACATGTCTGCTGAGATCACTTTCCAGCCACCATGCCGCTCACAATCTTTCTCACAGAGATGTCTGCATTTGATATATTTGCCTGCATTACACAGCATGAAGGACATTAAATATGTGACTAGGCTTTGAAGAAGTACCTCCTGCATAAAAAGTCCAGAGTCATGATGATTGGACCCCCAGGGAAGTCCTGGTGACTTCATTTGAGAAGATTTCTAGTCTGTCCAAACACAACCTGAGGACTTCCATTTCCAGCAGGTCGTCTTTGATCAACACCACCCACTCTCTCTAAACTCAAACCACATCCATCCAAGACTGCACAGGTGACCCTTTCATTTGACGTATATTTACTCTTTGCCTCACTCACAGGCTGGCTTGGACATTCTTGAAAACAAAATGAGCCCTTTTTTCTAAGCTAATAAATTTAATCACATTCTTAGGTTCTTATGGTATTACACAGAATAGGGGTTCAGTAAATTTTTACTGTTGTGTCTCTTACATCTGTGGAAGTGGAATTCCTCTGCCTGGGGATTCACAATTACTTTGTAGTTGACTTAATCCTTTGATCAGAGATGGCTCACCCTTTATCTGTAACTGAGTGGCTCAATCTCCCTCAAACTAATGACACATTTTGACACAGAAATAAATGTTTACCTACCTCCTGGTCATTGATGGACCTATTAACCAAAGATCAAGAGTGGAGAATGAGAGTGCCTTCTCCTGTGGGAATGAGGTCCCTTTTCCCCTGTGTCCCTGCCTTCTGCACATGTCCCAGCCCCAACATCTGACCTTCCACCTGAAGATGAGCCCCAGTGCTAGGCTATACCACAAGGGGCATGGTGGACCAATATCCTCCCAAGACACTAACATCCTTGAAGTTCATCATTGGTGCAGAAGTTATATTTGAGATTCAAGTAGAAGTCTGGGGCAGTCTATAAGTGTATTCCTTCAGGAAACTGTTCAACAAGCTTTTTCAATGACGGTTTCTCGCATGACATTCACTTTCGTTAGAGGTATTCTTTCACCAAGCATTAGGAATAGAAATCAGGAGAAGCAACAGTTAGCTGTCACTAATGTATACCAGTCATTGTTATGGCACTGTGTATTTTTAAATATTTTATGAGTCACTTGATTATCAGAATTTTATGCATATACAATGGGAAAGACATAGATTTGAAAATAGGTTCTGTTTTGTAATCTTGGGTAAGCCATATGACCATGCAGGGTCTCAGTATCTCCTTTGGTAAAAAGGTGGAATGTAATAATTCCCACCCCCCAAATAGAATACTTTGCGGATAAGTGAAATGATGGATATAAGGTATCTGATAAACAGGAAGTCTCAACAAGGATAGCCAATAGCATTGCTGTTGCCATTCCACTGTATCCTTCTCACAGAAGCTCAGGTAAGGAGATAGAAAGGGGATTCTTAATTCTCTTTCACAAGGGAGGAACTTGAAATGCAAGAGGTTTGAGAGTTGGCTGTGGTGACACTACTTGTCATACATAAAACAGTGTATAAGTAGCTCTCCCAATCTTTTTCCAAGTGAAAAGTGATGAGAAAATTGGGGGGAAAATCCAGGAGATAGGAAACAAGTTAGGGAAATTCAGATGCTCGAGAAGGAAGGATGAGTTAATTGAAAAATTAAGAAAAAAGAAAACAACACAGAGAGAAATACACTCACAGAGATTTGCAAAGCGTTGGAAAGATAAACGATAGTGATACAGAGATGCAGACATGGGCATATACACACTGAAGTAGAGAAGAACAAGAGAACATGTTAAATAAAGTGTAGAAAAAGTGCTATTCCACAGGACCACATCTACATGTGCATCGACTCTGCACTAAACAATTGAAAGAAGTTCCATTCTCAATAGCTTATGAGATGACTGGACTCCAAGAGTTGTGAAACCATGCAAATCTACACCAAGACCTTTGCTACATTCCTATAGCAAGGTACTTATCACTAAGTAAGAGTTGAACTTTAAGACTATCAGGGAAAAATTCAATTCCCTCTTCAACCTGATGGATGGAAGAATAATCAGATTAAAAGTAAAATCTGGGGGGGGAGGAACTAAGATGGTGGAGGAATAGGACGGGGAGACAACGCTCTCCCCAATAAATACACCAAAAGAACTTTTAAAGGCAGAGCAAACTCCATAAAACAGGATCTGAATGCTGGCAGAGGACATCGGGCATCTGGAGGGGCGGCCCACTGCGACGAGAGGAAGTAGGACCAAAGAAAAATAAAAGTAAAGGAAGAGACAAAGAGTTAGGGATGGGGATCCATCCCGGAAGGGGAGTCTGGAATAAAGAGGAAAAGAAGAGGAGAAAGTTTTCCGAATACCAGGGAGCATTCTCTCTGGCGGATCTGTGGTGAATCTTGGAGAGCAAGATAACCAGGAGTAAAAGCAGATTAATAGTTAAGCCCTGCAAGGAACATCTCTGGCTGCAAGGCACAGCGGAGTGGCGGCCTGGGCGACCCACCCCCCACTAGCCAAAGCGGACTACTCAGGGAGGGGCGGGCTGTGCGCTTAGGGAACGGAGCAGCCCGAGGGACCTAACCCAGGGGGCTAAGCAGAGATAGACTGAGGAGTAGCTTTCCCCAGGAAGAGCCCCCCCCCCCCCCCGCCAGGCCCGTGTACAGAAAAAAGGGTGGTTCAGAGTCGGCAGAGAGGCAGCCGGCCTGGTGGAGCTGGGCGGCTGTGGGCTGCGGGCTGCGGACTGGCCCAGCCCCCGCCCAAGAGCAGTGGGCATAACCCAGCCCCTGCAAGACTTTCGTGGTCAAATTGCGAGCAGAGCTAGGTGCTAACCAAGACTTCTGGGGATTCTGGATGTATCGGCACTCTACACACCTAAGAAGGCGTGCTCAGCTGCACGTGGAGAAAACCGAGCGGTTGGGCAGGGGGAGGGGAGAAGCCACACTCTCCAACTGTGCTGGGGGGACGACAGAGAGCCTGAGCAGAGGGGGCAGGGTAAGCGCACTTACCAGGAGTGGGGCAAACCCCAAAGCGCTTAATAGACACTTAAGAGATCAGCAAACAGAAGACGCTAAAGCAAGCAGAGGGAACAGCTTTGGAACTGACAGGAGTAGCAGATTAAATCCCTGCAGGTGGCGCAGACTGCATAGAAAGGAGTCGATAGACCTTGAGAAGTACAAGCCGGACCAAGGAATTATTTGAAAATGAACTGACCCCTCGCTGTACGCATCAGCACCAGAGAAAGCCTTAGTTATAACTGTACTAGGAACATCTTTTAAATTTTTAGAACTTTTTTATACTTTTTTAAAGAAATTTTAAGTCCCCTATACCCTTGTTATTTTTTTCCTTTATTTTTATTTTCCTTTTTTTAAAAAAATCTCCTCTTTCTCCCTTATTGTATTCTCCATCATATTTCTTTTCTTACCTTTCATATCTCCACTTTTTCCCCATTTTTGTTTTTTAAATTGATTTTTTTTTATTTTCTTCTTTATCTTTCTTTCTTTCTTTTTTTTTGGAATAGTATTTTTGAGAATCCAGTCTTTACTCTAAATTTTTAATCTTTGCTTATTAGTATTTGGTATCAACTTTGTACCTTTAAGGATCCAAGCTCCAACCCATTGTTACGTGGGAGTGAGATCATTGGCCTGACTGCTCTCTCCCCATTCTTGTCTCTCCTCTTTTTTTTAAATTTTCTTCTTTATCATTCTTTCTTTCTTTTTTTAAATAGTATTTTTTTATTAGTTTTGCCATACAATGACATGATATCACCATGGGTTTACATATGCTCCCCCTACAGGACCCCCCTCCCTCCTCCCTCCCCCTGAGAAATCTTGTTGCACCAGCCCCGAGCATCAGTCCTGGGCTGGCGAATGATAACAC
>ML664194.1:68140-82851 GCA_007570785.1 Antilocapra americana | reverse complement strand
CTGAGAAATCTTGTTGCACCAGCCCCGAGCATCAGTCCTGGGCTGGTGAATGATTAGACATATCGTAATTAATTTTTGAGAATCCAGTCTTTAGTCTAGATTTTTATTTTTTGCTTATTAGTATTTGGTATCAACTTTGTACCTTTAAGGATCCAAGCTCCAGTACCCATTGTTACCTGGGAGTGAGATCATTGGCTTGACTGCTCTCTCCCCATTCTTGTCTCTCCTTTTTTTTCTCTTCTCCTACAAAGACACCTTCAACATCCCCTTCCCCTGTATATTCTCTACCCAACTTTGGAACTCTGCTTGAGTGTTACGAGCTGAGAAGAACACTGAAATAACTGACCACTGGCTGGATCTGTCTCTGTCCATCTGACTCTCTCTTTTCTCTCTCTGGTCAATTCTGTCTCCTTCCACCCTCTTCTCATTTCGGTATAACTCTGTGAACATCTCCGAGGGATCCAAGCTGTGGAGAGCACACAGGGGAGCAATCACTGGCCACTTCACTCCCTCACCATATGATACCTCTCTTCTCTTCTGGTCCATGCCATGTAACTCTGTGTACCTGACAGGGTGTCCCTCACTGTGAAGAAACGTCTCATCACTAAAATAGAGGTTCTGCCACCATCAGTGAATAGATGAAAGAGTCCTGAGGCTACTGGAAGACAGGAGGCTAAGCCCAGACCCTGAGAATTCCAGAAAACTCCTGGATCCAAGAGTTAATTAATCGATAGGAACTCATCAAACTCCTCCATACCAAAACTGAAACCAACGAACCCCCAAGGGCCAACAAGCTCCAGAGTAAGATATACCAAGAAAATTCTCCAGCAACGCAGGAACACTGCCTGGAGCTTCAATACACAGGTTGCCCAAGGTCACACCAAGTCCACCGACACCTCAAAACACTTTATTGGACACTCCATTGCTAGTTACAGTGAGGAAACTCAGATCCACCCACCAGAACACCACACAAGCTTTCCCATCCAGGAAACTTCTACAAACCACACATCCAATTCCTCCGATAGTGAGGAACCCCCACAATAAAGGGACAACACAGCAAGATAAACAAGATGAAAAGGCAGAGAAACACCCAGCAGGTAAAGGAAAAGGATAAACATCCTCCAGACCAAAAAAAGATGAAGAGATATGATGTCTACCTGACAAAGAATTCCGAATAATGATAGTGAAAATGATTCAAAACCTGGAAAATAAGTTGGAGTGGCAGTTCAATAACCCGTAGGCAAGGATCGAGAAGATGCAGGTAAGCTTTTAACAAGGACTTAGAAAAAATGAAAAAGAGTGAAAATACAATAAATAATGCAATAAATGAGATCAAAAACACCCTGGAGGGAACCAACAGGAGAATAACAGAGATAGAAAACGGGATAAGTGAGGTAGAAGACAGAATGGCAGAAAGAAACGAAGCATAAAGGAAAAATGAAAAAAGAATTAAAAGAAATGAGGACAATCTTAGAGACCTCTGGAGGAATATTAAACACACCAATATTTGAATCATAGGAGTTCCAGAAGAAGAAGACAAAAAGAAAGACCATCAGAAAATTCTTGAAGAGATAATTGTTGAAAATTTCCCTAAACTGGGAAAGCAAATAGCCACTCAGGTCATAGAAACACAGAGAGACCCAAATAGAATGAACCCCAAGAGGAACACCCCAAGACACATATTAATCAAAGTGACAAATATCAAATATCAAGACCAAATATTAAAAGCAGAACTGGAGAAGCAAAAAAATAACTCACAAGGGGAATCCCCTAAGGATAACAGCTGAACTCTCAATAGAAACGCTTCAGGCCAGAAGGGAATAGCAAAACATACTTAAAGTCATGGAAGAAAACAAGCTACAGCCCTGATTACTGTACCCAGCAAGGATCTCATTCAAATTTGAAGGAGAATTCAAAAGTTTTTCAGACAAGCAGAAACTGAGGGAATTCAGCAACACCAAACCAGCCTTCCAACGAATGCTAAAGGATCTTGCCTAGATAGGAAACATGGATGGGGTAGATAATCTCGAACCCAAAACAATAAAATAAATGGCAATGGGATCATACTTATCAATAATTACCTAAAATGTAAACAGGCTGAATGCCCCAACCAAAAGACAAACATTGGCCGATTGGATACAGAAACAAGACCCCTGTTTATGTTGTCTACAAGAGACCCACCTCAAACCTAGGGACACATATAGACTGAAAGTTAAAGGCTGGAAAAAGATATTCCATGAAAATAAAGACCAAAAAAAAGCAGGAGTGACAATATTCATATCAGATTAAGTAGACTTTAAAATAAAGGCAGTGAAAAGAGATAAAGATAGACATTATATAATGATCAAAGGATCAATCCAAGAAGAAGAAATAACAATTATAAATATTTATGCACCCAACATAGGAGCACCACAATATGTAAGGCAAATGCTAACAAGTATGAAAGGGGAAATTAACAACAACACAATAATAGTGGGATACTTTAATACACCACTCACACCAATGGATAGATCAACTAGACAGAAAGGAAACAAAGAAATTCAACCTTTAAATGATACAATAGACCAACTAGTCCTAATTGATATCTATAGGTCACTCCACCACAAAACAAGGTATTTCACCTTTTTCTCAAGCGCACACGGGATCTTCTCCAGGATAGATCACATCCTGGGCCATAAATCTAACCTTGATAAATTCAAAAATATTGAAATCATCCCAAGCATCTTTTCTGACCACAATGCAGTGAGATTAGATATCAACTACAGGAGAAAACCTTTCAAAACTTCCAACATATGGAGGCTCAACAACACACTGCTGAATAACCAACAAATCACAGAAAAAATAAAAAAATGAAATTCAGTTATGCATAGAAACCAATGAAAATGAAAACAAAACAGCCCAAAACCTATGGGACACTGTGGAAACAGTGCTAAGGGGAAAGTTCATAGCAATACAAGCTCACCTCAGGAAACAAGAAAAAATTCAAATAAATAACCTTACTTTACACCTAAAGTGACTAGAAATGGAAGAGATGCAGAAGCCCAGGTCTAGTAGAAGGAAAGAAATCTTAAAGATCAGGGCAGAAATAAATGCAAAGGAAACAAAAGAGACCATAGCAAAAATCAACCAAGCTAAAAGCTGGTTCTTTGAGAAGATCAATAAAATTAACAAACCATTAGCCAGACTCATCAAGAAACAAAGGGCGAAGAACCAAATCAACAGAGTTAGAAATGAAAACGGAGAGATCACAACAGAAAACAAAGAAATACAAAGGATCATAAGAGACTATTATCAGCAACATATGCAAATAAACTGGACAACTTGGATGAAATGGACAAATTCCTAGAAAAGTACAACTTTACAAGACTAAACCAGGATGAGATAGATAATATTAATAAACCCATCTCAAGCATGGAAACTGAAACCGTAATCAGAAATCTTCCAAAAAACAAAAGCCCAGGACCAGATGGCTTCACAGCTGAATTCTACCAAAAATTTAGAGACGAGCTAACACCTATTCTACTCAAACTCTTCCAGAAAATTGCAGAGGCAGGTAAGCTTCCAAACTCATTCTACGAGGCCAACATCACACTAATTCCAAAACCCGACAAAGATGCCACAAAAAAAGAAAACTACAGGCCAATATCACTGATGAACTTAGATGCAAAAATCCTTAACAAAATCCTGGCAAATAGAATCCAACAACACATTAAAAAAATCATACATCATGATCAAGTAGGCTTTATCCTAGGGATGCAAAGATTCTTCAATATTCACAAATCAAACAATGTAATACACCACATTAACAAATTGAGAAATAAAAATCACATGATTATCTCAATAGATGCAGAGAAAGCATTTGACAAATTTCAAAATCCATTTATGATAAAAACCCTCCAAAGAGCAGGAATAGAAGGAACATTCCTCAACATAATAAAAGCTATATATGACAAACCCACAGCAAACATTATCCTCAATGGTCAAAAACTGGAAGCATGGCCCCCTGAAATCAGGAACAAGACAAGGGTGGCCACTCTCACCACTATTTTTCACCATAGTTTTGGAAGTCTTGGCCACAGTAATCAGAGAAGATAAAGAAATCAAAGAAATCCAGATTGGAAAAGAAGAAGTAAAACTCTCTTTGTTGGCAGATGACATGATCCTCTATATTGAAAACCCTTAAGACTCTACAAGAAAATTACAAGAGCTAGTCAGTGAATATAGCAAAGTTTCAGGATACAAAATCAACACACAGAAATCCCTGGCATTTCTGTACACTAACAGTGAGAAATCAGAAACAGAAATTAAGGAAACAATTCCATTCACCATCGAAACATAAAGGATAAAATACTTAGGAATATTTCTACCTAAAGAATCAAAAGACTTGTATATAGAAAACTATAAAACACTGATAAAAGAAATCAAGGAGGACACAAACAGATGGAGAAATGTGCCATGTCCGTGGATTGGAAGAATCAATATAGTGAAAATGAGTATACTATCGAAAGCAATCTATAGATTCAATGCAATTCCTATCAAGCTACCAGAGGTCTTTTTCAGAGAATTAGAACAAATAATTTCTCAATTTGTATGGAAATACAAAAAAACCTCCTATAGCCAAAGCAATCTTGAGAAAGAAGAATGGAACTGGAGGAATCAACCTACCTGACTTCAGGCTATACTACACATCCACAGTCAGTAAGACAGCATGGTACTGGCACAAAGACAGAAATATAGATCAATAGAACAAAATAGAAAGCCCAGAGGTAAATCCACGCATCTATGGACACCTTCTCTTTGACAAAGGAGGCAAGAATATACAATGGAGAAAAGACAACCTCTTTAACAAGTGGTGCTGGGAAAACTGGACAGCCCACTTGTAAAAGAATGAAACTAGAACACTTTCTAACACCATACACAACGATAAACTCAAAACGGATCAAACATCTAAGCATAAGACCAGAAACTATAAAACTCCTCGAGGATAACATTGGCAAAAAACTCTCTGACATAAACCAAAGGGGGATCCTACATGGCCTACCTCCTAGAATATTGGAAATAAAAGCACGAATAAGCAAATGGGACCTAATTAAAATTAAAATCTTCTGCACAACAAAGGAAACTATAAGGAAGGTGAAAAGACAGCCTTTAGAATGGGAGAAAATAATAGCCAATGAAGCAACGGACAAACAATTAATCTCAAAAATATACAAGCAACTCCTGTAGCTCCATTCTAGAAAAATAAACGACCCAATCAAAAAGTGGGCCAAAGAACTGACAGACATTTTTCCAAGGAAGACATAAAAATGGCTAACAAACACATGAAAAGATGCTCAACATCACTCATTATCAGAGAAATGGATATCAAAACCACAGTGAGGTGTCACTTTACACCAGTCAGAATGGCTGTAATCCAAAAATCTGCAAGTAATAAATGCTGGAGAGGATGTGGAGAAAAGGGAACTCTCTTACACTGTTGGTGTGTTTACAAACTAGTACAGCCCCTATGGAAAACATTGTGGAGGTTCCTTTAAAAACTGCAAATAGACCTGCCATATGACCCAGCAATCTCACTGCTGGGCATATACACAGAGGAAACCAGAATTGAAAGAGCCATGTGTACCCCAATATTCATCGCTGCTTTGTTTACAATAGCCAGGACATGGAAGCAACCTAGATGCACATCAACTGACGAATGGATGAGAAAGCTGTAGTACATATACACAATGGAATATTACTCAGCATTAAAAAAAATTCATTTGAATCAGTTGTATTCAGGTGGACGAAACTGGACTCCATTATCCCGAGTGAAGTAACCCAGAAGCAAAAACAACAATACAGTATATTAACGCATATATATGGAATTTAGAAAGACGGTAATGAGAACCCAGCATATGAGACAATGAAAGGAATGCAGATGTATAGAATAGACTCGTGGATTCTGTGGATGAGGGCAAGGGTGGGATGATAAGGGAGAATGGCATTGAAACATGTTAATTATCATATGTGTAATCAATCACCAGCCCAGGATTGATTCTCGGGGCTGGTGCAATGAGATTTCCTGGGGGGAGGGAGGAGGGAGGGCGTTTCTGGATGGGGAGCATATGTAAACCCATGGTGATATCATGTCATTGTAAGGCAAAACTAATAAAAGATAAAATAAAATCTGTGAAAGAATGATGATGTTTCTAACAATCTCCATACTTACATGACTATGCACTCTGAGAAGGCCACCAGCCCGAGGAGCACAAGCAACTTCGTGTTTCCTTCCTGGTTCCAAGTACTCAGGGAAATTCACGTTCCAAGCATGTAGTAGTGACCAGGAGGCCTTCGTTATATATGCTACAACATGCCTTTATTTCCCCCTTTGGGCCACTAATAGATCTGATAAGAACACAAAGCTCTTGAAAAAGTCTTTTCCTCCATCATTTTCCTTGGCAAGTGGACTTTGGACCTTCTCAGAATGCAATGAATTAAACTGTAATCTCTTCTGTGAGGCTTGACTGGAAAATCAAACTGATCTGCAGGAATATCTAAGAAGATGGAAAACTTTGCCTTCTTGGATAAAAAAGACTACTAGGAACACCATAAAAATGGATACTAGGGCCATGCTCGACATTTTGGGTTTCATGTCATCTTCATGAGATATGCCTCACTTCATGAGATATACGTCACTGTCTTTGTTCAAGAGGAGATTGCTAGGAGGATGAGTTGTCAAATGGCAAAGGGAAGACTTCTGGGACAGCCCAGGGCCCAGGGCTTTAGGTATTGGGTCTAGTGGCACAGATCAGGGGCATCTATGATGCCAGTCCGCATCAAAGATTTAGGGCAGAGCAGTACTTCAATTGCATGGTTTAAGTATTGGAAGAAATGTCTTATGCATCCACAAGATATTTTATATCATCTAATATAAGTACAAGGAAAAACTGTGTGATGGGTTCTTATTTAGAACTTCAAAGTCAATGGTGATCAAGACAAAAATAGTGTTTATCTTACACGAGCTAGCAGTCTAATTCTCACAAATTCATGGCCCCAGGAGGCATGAGAAATGACACTAGGACTAGTTGCCGATGCAGGACCATGGGTAGCACAGGCCTTATCCCTGGGAACAGTCTTTCCTCCTCCTCAATCATGATGGAAAGCAAGGTAGTTGGCCATGTTTTCAAGTCTGAAGTCTGTATATTTATGGACAATCTACTGATTTTAATGTTAGCAACTATTATTTTCCCTGAAAAAAATGGTGGGAATGAAATCCCCACAATAATATGCTGGAATCAGCATTTAGTTTCTGCAGCTTTTTATGTCTTGCCTAGAGTTGGGAGTGCAGTGGGGAAAGAAGGTATTTAATTCAAGTTGGATGATGTATGAAAAAGACTGAATGCATACTAAACATGCTTGTTTCCTTTCTATTTACAAGGAAAGATCATCAGGAACATACAAACCAACATATTTAAGTGATGAAGATAAGTGGATATATTTTTGATATAATTTCCCCATAGACTCTATGCCTCGACAAATTTTTTCTACCAAACAAAACGCACATACATAAAATTTTGTAATGTGTTACCAATCAAAGAAGATAAAACAACTGTTGCAGCCAAAGTAAAAATAATTATGTTTAATGGCTCATCCAGGACTCCCAAAGTATATTCTTGCATGTGATCTATCCATGCGTGCCCCTTGAATACAACAGAAGCCTCTCCTGGGTGCCAGGTGTATATATATATGGGGCAATGTTTCTTAAACCTCATTTTGCGTATTACTTAAATTCAGTTTTGGTGGTTAAATTCTAACAGGGGGAATATGATGTCATCTGACAAATTACACATGTATATATCCCTTGAACTATGGTGTTGGAGAAGACACTTGAGCGTCCCTTGGACTGCTAAGAGATCAAACCAGTCCATCCTAAACGAAATCAGCCATGAATATTCACTGGAAGGACTGATGCTGAAGCTGAAGCTCCAATTATTTGCCTACCTGATGGGAAGAATCGACGCACTGGAAAAAAAACCCTGATGTTAGGAAAGATTGAATGCAGGAGTAGAAGGGTGAAGGGGGAAACAGAGGATGGGGTGGTTGGATGGCATCAACAATTCAAAAGACATCAGCTTGACCAAGCTCCAGGAGTCGGTGTTGGAAAGTGAAGCATGGTATGCTGCACTCCATGGGGTTGCAAAGAGTTGGACAGGACTGAGTGACTGAACTGAGCAAATAGAGAAGACTAATAAATCTAATTGTATCAAGTTGTGAAGTAGCTGAAAGTAACAACACATTAATTAAGTGGCTTTAAAATTCCGAATTATGACTCTACAATCAGAGTGGAATATGTTCTAAGGAAAAAGAAAAATACTACCCATCCAAAACAAAACCAAAGAAAACCAAAAGAAAAAAAAAAGAAAGGACAGAAATCTGAAACCATGTTCAACAACCTGTTGTTCCTAATTTTATTTCTGTTATTGTGACATAATCATAGGTAGCTTAAGAGGGGAAAGCAAGTCAATAATTAAACTAATGCTAAGAAGCATGACTTCAGTGGTTAGAAATAGGAGTTCACACATAAAATAAAGAAGTGTATTTAAAACCCTTCTATCATAAATCTTGAACTGAAAGCATAAATTTTTACCAACTTATTATATTCCCTTTTATTTTATTTTTGAAGGAAAATGTGTAATTCCTACTCTGACCACTATAGAGCTTAGAAGCAATGACAATTTGATAACAGTGACTATTCTGAGGTCTAACATATAGCTTCTAAATGCATTTCCCACTAGGAAATCCATGGATTCTTAAAGAGATGGCTGATTCCAGGACTGGGTCTAGGATTGCATAAAATAATCTTGGGAATCTTAAAGAACCAGAAAGCTGAGGGACTTCAAAGACCAGAGACGACTGGACAGAAGGTTTAGGAATCCAAATGAAAAGGCCAAATATCTACCAGTTTGTCAGGCAGAGTGATGTTTCAGCTTCTCAACATACTGTCTGTATTTGTCATATCTTTCTAACAAGAAGCACGTGTCTTCAGATTTCATAGCTGTAAGCACCATCCACAGTGGTTTTAGAGGTCAAGAAGTAGAAATCAGTCACTGATTCCACCTTTTTTCCTTCTGTTTGCCATGAAGGATGGGGCTGGATCCCATGATCTCAGTTTTTTATATTTAATTTTAAGCTGGTCAAATGTGCCTAAATATTAATAGGCAACATCTAATTTGTCATTGTGATAGATTGCTAGAGTACCAACTCACCATTCTGAGCACTGAAAAAGGAAAATCATCATCAATATTTATGATATTTTCATTTCTATTAAGCACATGTTAGGTAACTATAAATAATTACAGGAAAACAAGCTAGACTGTCCCTTCTGGGAGTAATGAGGGAGTGATGGTGAACAGCTATCAGATGAGCTCAGATGAAGCCTCACTCACTGGCCTGCAGCTCACCTCCTGCTGAGGAGATCTGGTTCCTAATAAACCAAGGACTGGTACTGCTCCTAGCCCACTGTGCTGATATTATGGACTCTTGCTCTAAACCCAGTAGTGCAACATTCTGTAAGACAAACCACTCTGTTTCCTCCTAGTTTCTGAACAAATAAATGGCATGAAATTTGGCAGAGAAACAGTTATTTACTCTTAAGGAGAACACCCAAGTGTAACAGGTAAGTACATTCTTTCAATGAACTGTGAAAAGGCATCTGATTGTTGAGAATCAGGGAAATTTGCACATGGACTGGATATTAGATGTGAATTCTTGAGGGAACAGAAGAGTATTTCTTTCACATCATATCATTTTACCCCAAATACTCATTATGTGCATTTTGTGAAGTGTTCATCTCATCCCTAAAATACTTCAGAAAAAAATGAACACAGGGTAAAAAAGAGAATTATATGAGGTTCTGTCTTGATTTAAAAGGAGATTTGCATAGCTGTTATGGATTGAAAAGTGTCCACCCTTGACTTCCAATGTGACCATATTAGGAAGTAGGGACTTTGGGAGGTACGCGAGCTGACATGGAGTTTTGATGGTGGTCCCTCATGATGGCATTAACCTCTGCCTCTTTTTCTCTCTTATTTTCCTCCTTGCTCCTTCTCTTCCCCCACTACATGTGAGAATATAGCAAGAAGAGAAAGACCTAATGCAAGTCAAGAATGTCTTAACTGGGAACTCAACTGTCCACTACCTTGATCTTGCTTCTTCCAGATTATGACAACCTGTGAAACTAAGAGGTTAGTTTTGTAGTTATTGATGCCATATGATGAAATATAAGCTTCATGAAATTCTTCTTTCTTATATTTGCTATGTTTCAAATCGTTTGGTAGTAAGACATTTATAGAATGTTCATTTTTAAGTGTCTATCTTAGTGATACCCTAAGGGGCCCAAGATATCAGATTCAGGAAAGTCCCCAAAGAGGGAGTGGTTGGAGAATGACATGCTTCTTACTCCAACTCTTCTCTTGTGGTCTGAAAACCATCCCCTCCCACACCTGACAACATCTCCACCACCCCTATCTGCATCTCCACTCCCCTGCTAACAGGACAGGTCTGGAAGCAGAAAGAATGGGGACAATTTTAGAAAGAATGAACTGAGTAGACCCTTCTTTGTTTTTCCCATCTTTAGTGCCAAATGCAGGAGAGGGCTTGGGCCTAGGAAGAGAGGGAACCACAAGTGGGACTGTGTAGATATATGCAAGAGAAGGGAGGAAGAATTCACAACCCATTGACCATGAGGTGGGAATCTGCTCAGGACCCAGGAGGGAAGGAAGAAGTACTAGGAAAAGAATGTGCCTACCTGAGGGCTAGACCTATCTGAGTCTTCCGGTTAAACTTGGAGGTCACGTCAATCCTGTTGGAATTCCTGCTCCAGATATGGAGGCGATAGAGCTGTACTCACTGCTAATACTCACTGCTAATAAGTCACAGGGAGAGGAACATCCTCCCCAACGAGCCCTTTGATTCCACCCAAACTGTGGGCAACATCCAAAGCCAGAGATTGAATGGCAGGTCATCCAAAACGTGACTTATTTTAGATCATATTTAAAATACCACAAAATGTGTCTAAGAGTCCTGGCATATCTTGTTCCAAGAGTTTTTTAGGAGAGATGATTCATCAGCCTACTTTGGATTTCTGCTGAGGAATCTACAAGCTTCCCCATCGGTAACTTCTGACTTATAAGTACTGGATCTCATCCCACAGAAACAAAGCAGTGGAAAGTTCCAGTCAACAAGGCCTCTAAGGTCCTCAGTGTCACAGCAGCTGTGTGCCAAGTGGGCTACCACTCCCAGCCCTGAGCCCAGGATCCCTGAACAAAACAGTCAGTTATGACCCACTGAAACCAGAGGCAGCCTCAGCAACATCAGGAACATGTATTTCAGAGCCACTTGTCCACTGATTATCACTGAGCTTCAATCTGGAGCAAGTGTTCTGGAGCAATCCATCTCCCTCATCAAGAACCTGGGAAACTGGTCCCTGGGGTGTATGATTCACCTTAAGGCTGCAGGTAAGTTAGTGAAGACTTGGGACCCAGGAATTCTGGTTCTCAGGATAGGAGACATCCAGGAAGGTAAAGATGAGAGAAAGCTCAATTGCATCCACTGCTAGGCAACTCTCTGAGATGTCTGAAGGCACCAGAGTGGAATTTCCTTTCCTGTTGCCCCTCAAGTCTGATTTTATCAGGAGACCTGCTTTCTTGTAGCAGCAGGAAAGCAATACTGAGGGCCGTTTCTTCTGGGTTCCAGGCACAGTAGGGGAGCCCCAGCTGTAGTGACCCCACAAGGAAGTTGGGCAGGTGGTTACTGATTCATTCCCAACTCAGAATCCTCAGAGCTCCTGCCCCTGATTCACACAACACAGAACCTCCAGTTGCTGGGAAACATGGACCTGCATTCACAGTGAAAATCATTCCCTTCTCAACCTTATGGTAACTTAGGTACTGTATCTTACTGTTTCCTCAAGGAACGCTTGGCTGAACAAGGTTGGGGTCTGAGACTAGCCTGTATGTAGGGGATGTGTTACCTCTTTGATGCTCAAATCACGTCTTGGAAATTCAAAGGCCTTGGGAGGGTTCCAATCACATGTATGTCTTTTAAGGACTTTGCTTTACTAATCTCGTTAGAGAAAAAGGACAGAACAAGTCTGGACATCTCTAGGTCCCTGCTGATTGTGAGTTGACTTCCAGTCACCAGGCTTCGGAGTCCAGTGTTCATGTTATTCACAAGCCACCAGTGAAGAAGGAATGGAGGAAAGAGATTTTGAGCAGAGATCAGTGTGGTCAGAGGGCCATGAGAAGCACACCAGGCAACATGAAACAAGACTGATTACTTGTTTCTTTGCTGTATCAGTGCCTTGACATTTCTACCCCTGAGGACAAGTACATGGAGATAGTCAGAGGCATTGTGGGTGCCCCTGGCACCTGATGCTCCTGGTGATAACAAGTTTTTGAACACATCCCTTGAGTCCAGAGCCTATTCAGCTTTTGATAGCCCCAGGTTATTCCTTCTTGAGAATGCTGACATGGCTCATCCCTGGTAACTTCTATGAAGTGTGGGATGAGGTCATGGTGGTTGACCTGTAGGCCAATTTCCAAGCATGGAAGGAAGAGTCACAGTGAAAGGGTAGCCATTTATTAAGTTTGGCTACGTTGGTTCTTAGCATTGGCTACTTCTCACATCTAGAATGTTTTTGCACTGTCAGATCCTTCTTAACATTTAGTATCATTTCAAATAATTCTCTCAGTCTTGCTTTCCCTGGTCACTCCATGCTTACAAGCACACACTCTGATTCAAAAAGTGCCTATAGACACATCTGTCCATCAAAACAATAATTACAGTTATCAAACTGGAAAGGTGGAAGGGGGATAAATTGAGTTTGAGATTAATATATTTATACTACTATATTAATAGATAATCAACAAAGACCTACTCTACAGCACAGGAATTCTGCTCTATAGTCTGTAATAAACTGCATGGGAAAAGAAATTAAGAAAGAATGGATGCATGTGTGTGTATAAGGGAATTAATTTCCCATACAGCTATTATTAATGCAATACTGTAAATCAACTGTGCCCCAATATAAATTAAAAGTTAAAGTTAGGAGGGCGGTCCTCAGATAGCAGAAAAATATGACAGGGAGACCATTTTCTCCTGCACAAATTTATCAAAAGAACATTTGAACACAGAGCAAATTTCACAAAACAGCTTCTGAAATCTGGCAAAGGATAGCAGGCACCCAGAAAGGTTGTTCATTGTCTTGAAAAGGAGGTTGGACAAAATATAAAGGATAAAAAGAGAGGCAAAAGAGGTAGGGACAGAGACGTATCACTGGGACCAGGAGCGGGGGCGGGGGGGCGGCATAAAAGAGGAAAGGTTTTCAAACACCAGGAAATCCTCTCATCAGTGTGTCTGTGGAGGAGGTTTGGAATATCACAGGGCATGAAAACCAGGAGGGAAAATAAATAAATAAATAAATAAATGAAACCCACAGATTACATGCAGAATGGCAGCTCCCAGTGGAGAAGAAGCCCAGACGTTTGGGACCAACACCAGCAAGCAGGGGCTGAACAAGGAGGCTCGGGCTGCATTGTTCATGGTAAGGACCCAGCCTGAATGCCCTGAGGGCAATCTAAGGGAGCTAACGTGAAATAGCAACCCAACTATGGGATAAACAGAGAGAGAGAAAAATCAGAGAGAGACAACTCTCCTGTGAAAAGCCCTAACCTAAGGCACTGCCGAGCCAACTCACAGAACAAAGGACTGAACGAATACCAGAGGAGAGCTAGCCAGCTGCAGACCGGCCCATCCCCGTCAGAGCCAGAGAGGCAGGCCATCAACAGCCAGAGCTGGAAAGGGACAATCTCGGCCCCAGAGATGGCATCCTCTATCAAAATTTGAGCAGGCTCCCAGTTGGTAACCAAGTCTTCCTGGGATCCTGGACGGTTGACATCCATTTGGAGGATCACAGCCAGAGATCAGCTCCCCAGAAGAGACACACAGCACACCTGTGCACCCAGGAAACCGAGCGGCTGGGACTAGGGAGGTGATAAGATGCACCACACCTATCGAGTGTGTGCACACAAAGCACCTGGTCCCTGAGTTTCTCAGACCTGGGAAGAGCACAAAATGCAGGCCTAAGCGAGTCTGCACCTTTATGGAGTACCTTAGAATATGAACATGAGCAGTGTAGACCTGGGAAGTGTACACAACCAGGGCCCGCTTTTGACAGGTCCCCTTCAGAGCAACCTGAAGCCTGAACATTGTAGACTGTGAATGCACACACGTCATGAGTGGGGACACTCTCAGTGTGGCTGAGCCACTGTGAACACACCCCACACATGCTGGTGATGTTTGTTTGTAGTGTTCCTTTGTCTCCACAGCACGACTGAAAAATTGAGCCAAATAAGTGACCACCTTCACTCCCTTGTGTCAAGGCAGAAGTTAGAATCTGAAGAGACTTGCAAAGAGAAGAAGCCAAAATAAACAAAGGGAACTCCTGTGAAATTGACAGGTGTAACACATTAAAACCATGCAGTTAGCCCCAAATACATGGGAAGGGGCCTATATATCTTGATAAGTATAGCTGAAACAAGGAACTATGTGAAACTTTACTTACCCCACACTTCCCACAACACCTCCAGAGAGATCCTTCTTTATATTATTGTATTTTTAATTATTTTTTTAATTTTTAAGTACTCTATTACCCATTTAATTTTCATTTTTAT